>OZ010583.1:17301145-17466145 GCA_963932145.1 Acanthosepion lycidas
TATACATATATATACACATATATATATACATATACACACACATATATATACATATACACACACACCCACATATATATATATATACATACACACACACACCCACATATATACATACACACGCACATATATATATACATATACACACACACATATATATATATATACATATACACACACACATATATACATATACGCACACACACACACATATATATATATATATACATACACATATATATATACATACACACACAGATATATATATATATATATATATATATATATATATATATATATAGTGCATTCTGCTTGATTATGCAAAGTAATGTTTTCATCTAATGTGTCAATAAATTCTGTTTTTTTCAGACTTTGTGCTTGTTGCAAATTAAATTATACTTTCTGGCAAGAGAATATGATCAATGAAAAAAATGTTGTATAGTAAGAGGGTTCTTTTTCTCAAAGTATGTAAAAAGGCATAGTTTCAAGTGTTCGGTCTGATTAAGCAATCACCATATAAAACCTTAATATGGGTAAGAAAAAAAAGTCTTACTGAAAACGATCATGCTGAAATTACTCGCATGTTTGGAAGTGCTCTGTCAACGCTAGAAATATCAAAAAAGTTACATAGAATCCACCATACAATCAAAGCATTCGTCTTAGGCAGGAAATCATGCAGAAAGACAGACACCTAAACGATTGCATTTGTGAAAGTTAACTGCCAGAGATCTTCATAAAATTAAATATGAAGTCTCGAAGAAACCGCATGAAACTAGTAAAAAAATATTTGAAATGCTGGTGTGCCCAAAGTTGGTAAAACTACCCGTTGTGAGGTCCTCAAGACCATGCATAAGTGAAGAGTCCCATCAAGAGGCCCCCATTGAGCAAAACAAACAAGATGAAAAGAGTTGAATGGGCACACAGTTACATGAAGATCAATTTTAGCAATGTGATTTTCACCGAAAGTGCCATGCTACCCTTGATGGGCCTGATGAGTGGTCATCTGGATGGGTGTTAAATGGTCAACCGGCAGGAGTATGCATTCGCCGACAACAATTGTATGTGCTTGCCGATCAATCAAAACTTCTGAAATTGAAACATTGACGTCAGCAGTGGACAGACGCCTCATAATGGTTTTAAAGAATGGAGGATGTCATGTTTGTTCCTAGCTGCATTAACATTATGTAATGTAGGACTTAAAACACACAATGTATTGTCATATGTGCCACAACTCAGTTAATAAAATTTAGTATAAAATGTTTTTCTCATTTTATTTTCCATTTGCATAATGAAAGTGAACACTAAATTAGGGCTTAAGTTCATAAATCATTAAAAAGAAGCACGTTTTGTAAATTTCGACAACTTAAATGATTGAAAAATAATAAAATAGTATCAACAAAACTTTAGCTCCTATTCTTCTGAATATATTGCTTAACTTCGACAGTTTTAGGTAAAATTAACTTTGCATAATCAAGCAGAACGCTATATATAAATATATATATATATATACACATATACACACAGACATATATATATATATATATATATAAAAACATATACACACATATATATATATAAATACATATACACACACACATATATAAATACATATACACACACACACATATATATATATATATATATATAAATACGTATACACACACACACATATATATATATAAATACGTATACACACACACATATATATATATATAAATACATATACAGACACACACACATATATATATAAATACATATACAGACACACACATATATATATATATATATATATATAAATACATACACACACACACATATATATGAATACATATACACACACACATATATATATATATATATATATATATATAAATACATATACACACACAGACACACATATCTATATATAAATAAATATACACATACACACACACATATATAAAGACACACATATATATATATAAATATACACTTACATATATATATATATATATATATATATAAATACATATACACACACACATATATATAAATACATATACATATATACATATACACACATATACGCACATACATACATACATACATATACACACATATATATATATACACACATACATATATATGCACATACATATACGCACATACATATATATATATACATATATATATACGCACATACATATACACACACACACACACATATATATATATATATATACGCACATACATATACACACACCTATATAAATACATATACACACACACATAAATACATATACACACACATATATAAATACATATACACACACACACACATATATATAAATACATATACACACACACACATATATATATAAATACATATACACACACACACATATATATAAATACGTATACAGACACACATATATATATAAATACATATACAGGCACACATATATATATATATAAATACATACACACACACACACATGAATACATATACACACACACACATATATATATATATATAAATACATATACACACACACACATATATCTATATATAAATAAATATACACATACACACACACATATATATATATAAAGACACACATATATATATATAAATATACACTTACATATATATATATATATATATATATAAATACATATACACACACACACATATATATATATAAATACATATACATACACGCCCGGCTAAATCGCGGTTCCGTATAGGATGCAGGTTCGAATCCTGTCAAAGGACGAATATTTTCTATGAAAATTTCTCTGACATTCAGGCCGGTAAATGTTATTTAATACTGTTTATTGTAAACAGAGCATTTACTTAAATACTTGTATCTATAAAAAGAACGTTAAACATAAAAAAATGTCTTTTATAAATAAATTGTCGGACTTTGTCCATTTCTTAATGTATGTATGTATATATATATATATATATATATATATATATTACGTTGGTGCAAAAATAATGATGTAATAATTTTGTTTTTTGATGTTAAAAAATACATCAAAAAACGATGATTACGTCATCATTTTTTTACCAACGTAATATATATATATAAATATACACATATAGATAGTTATATATATATATACACACATACACACACATATATATATATATATATATATATGCACAAATAGATATGCACATATATGCACACAGACATTATGTATTTTCTCACTGTATAAACATTCACCAAAAAGCTAGTCGCATGCTAAAGAAAGTTACTAACCTTCACATACAGACTTTGCAACTATCATTTTATATGTATCTTGTGGCTTTTATTAAGTTTGTTCCTACTATTAGCTACCATATTAAGTCCTAGGGCATTTTTTTCTCCATTATATTCTTTGAAGGAAAAGGGCAGGGGATAAATAAATCAAGTTATGAAGAACTCACTCCAATGCTCACTGTATCATTAAAGACAATCAGGTTACAGCAATCCTAGGGTGCTAAAGACAGCACCATCCAAGAACTAAGCATGGAATCAGTTTTGATAGAATTGAGCTCAAATCCAATTCTCTATCCTCAGATTGAATCAAGGTAAAAAAAAAAAAACTTCAAGAAATGTTGCTGATAAAGATAGGTATTAAGATTGATTTTCTCTTCCTTTCTGGTGTAAGCATTGCCAAGAGATGTTGCGGTTGGATATAAGTCTGTTGATTAACCTTATTGCGTATCCAACTTTTTTTTTTCCTTTTACATTATGTGAAGTATAAGAAAGATGAGGAAGAAGCTCTTGAAACTGTCTTTTTTGTTCTTCAGGCACAAAACTCATTGAAAGGCAAGACTGTTATTTGAAGATGTAAATGGAAAGCTTTGTTTAAAATTCAAACTTAATCTTGACAAGACACCTGTCAACAGTAATATATTAACCTAACTTTGTTGAGATTATTTCACAGCAGAGTAGTTTGCTACATTACTAAATTCAGCAAGTTAGTAAAAAAAAAAAAAAAAAAAAAAAAAAAAGTCAAAATAAAGAAATAAAACACATATCTGGTTTATTTCCATTTGCCCAGTCAACTTTCAAGAGCTTCGGAAAAAGAAAATTAAATTCCATACTTAAGAATGGTCATTCAGTTCCTTGATATATTTTATCTATTGACATAATGAAGTAACAAATAAAATCTTCTAAGAAGACAAATCATCAATTAGCTTCAGAATAAAGAGAGAAATATTTTCTGTCTGAATTTATGCAATGAGTATTTACCATTATTCAAATATGGACTATTGTCCTCATCTTTGCTGTTATTATCACCTGATCACCTTCTATCTGAATTTCCGGGGTGAAGAGTTATCATTATTTAAATGTGAACTATTGTCCACATCTTTGTTGTTATTATCACCTGATCACCTTCTGTCTGAAGTTCTGGGGTGAGGAGTTATTATTTACATGTGGACTATTGTCCTCATCTTTGTTGTTATCACGTTTTGGCCATGGTACTCTCTGACCTTCATCAGGCTACCAAAGTTTGAGAAGAATTGAAAATCACAAATGTTTTTCTCTTTTGGATAATAAAATATATAGTTTAGTTCAGAATTCCCTATAAGTTACCCAGATTGATAAGGAAGGCCAGAGGGCATAACGGCTGAAACACTGTGATAAGATGAGGACGATAGTCTGAATATAAACAGTGCAAATGATGATAAATTTCTATCCCAGAAATTCAGACAGAAAAATAAATATGTAAAAAATTGTAGAAAAAAAATGGCCAATTCCATCCTACTTTTAAAATAAAAACATTTCAACTTCCTTATTGAGATGGAAATGTGGTAAAATACATCTGAAATATGTTGTCTTAGATCTGAATTTTTGTGATGAGAGGTTCACATTATTTACATTATTTAAATGTTAACTATTATCATAATCTTTGTTTTTATCATTCTGAATTTTTTTTACCTTGATTCAATCTGAGGATAGAGAATTAGATTTGAGCTCAATTCTATTAAAATGGATTCCATGGATAGTGTTGTCATTATCACCCGAGGATTGCTGTAACAACAAGGATAAGGAAAATAGTCTGAGTGAAAATAATGCAAATAAAAGAGAAATAATTTTTGGAAAAACATTTTTTTTTTTAATAATATTAATTTATGACATATTTGTTGATTAAAATTCACCAGCTCACTAGATTGTTCAAAATTAAAATAGATTTTAAATAATTGCTGTATTTTCTGGCTTACAAGATGCACTTTTCTTCCTGAAAAATATGTGTGCATCTTCCAGGATGAATGTAAGGAAACACCCAGGCTCAAGTAAGCTTGGATGGTCACCTAATTGGCTTGACTGATAGGGACGTGGATTTGTATGTTGAGTCACTACACTATAATATTAGCTAATTCAGCATTTTACATGATGTAACCTCAATATTTACAAGCCTATGTATTTTCCTGGAGCCAAGCCACAACCTTAAACATGCTCTGTTTACTAGCAGCAGCAGCAAGAGCTTTTCTGCTCTTGACTAGTATGTCATTGCTATAGAAAAACAATCAGATGAGTGATTAATGTAAACAATACATAGTGCCAATATGTGAGGGACGCATAGTGAACATGTTGTATGAGAATAACTTTTTTTTTTCTTAGAAATTTCTTTCCATTATTAGAGTGTCTTCCAAGCCAAAGCATCTTGTAAGCCAGAAAATATAGTAAATAATATTTAGAATTATTTTAAAGAATTTTTTTCTCTGTATCAGTTGAATCATTATTCATCATAATATCACACATTTCATCATGATATCATACATTTCACCATGATATCACACATTTCATCATAATATCACACATTTCATCATGATATCATACATTTCACCATGATATCACACATTTAAGTCTTAGTTTCCTACTGCACCATAAAAAAGCATCTATATTTGAAATGATTTCTCTCTTAATACAAATGTACAGGAGTCATTCACCAGTTCTGTCTTAAGTTCACTGGGTTGTTCTACTATATTTCATGTATTTTCAGGATGTGGGTGATCATGGCTCTCCTCAACTTCCTATACTTTGTAGTCATTTCACTATCACTTCCAATCCATATTCTGCCATCGAAGCTTGTTAAATAAATTACTTGTTGCTTTCCTTTGTTTCTCCTGGATTTAATAGATTCTGTGAGTGTTAAATTCTCCAATCCCTCTGCCCTTATTATATATCTCAGAGATTTAAAAAAAGGTGTGTATCTTTTTACCTTACTTTAGTCAGATTTAGTAGGAATTTCAGGCTATCCATGTTATCAAATCCATCAACAAAGTGTACAGTAATCTGGATGTTGATCTTAGGTTGTGATACTATTAACTCCATCATTGTGACATTGCTAATTTGATCCCCCTAGGACTGCTGACATGTTGCCTAGTCCAATGATTCATATTTCCAGTTGTTTCAGGCTGATGACAGAATTTAGGAGTGGTACAGACCCAATGAGGCCATGGATTCTGGTTGTTATCAAGTTATCATATGAGCTAGTGGTAATTCTATAATCACATGGTGCATCCATGTAACATGGGTTGGGTTGTTTGCTCTGCCTAAACATGTCGTCACCAGTGACTACTGTCAGCAAATCATTATATAGTAATGAAAGTGACTTTGTAATAAATGGTACATATAAATTAGATACATATATTAGGCTTGGTTTGCATGTCAACACCTCTATGGGTTCAAAGTTAGGATGCTTGCATAATTAAAAGAAAAAACTTGTAGTTTCAATGAAAGATTTATTTTATGGAAATATTTTGACTAGCAGTTGCCACTCTTGGCCACTCCTTAATGTGAGCAAAACAGTGCTAGAAACTAAAAATGCTTAAGAATTCAAATCAAGAAAAAATAAATGAGTTGATGACATTTACAACATAAGAGCAAGTTCAGGCAAGGAAAAAAAAAAAGGAATTTTGTTTTTACTCTACAAATTGCCATTTAAAAAAAATTTTTTTTTGTCATATCATATTTTTCTTTTGAGTAGAGTTATTTAATTTTGAAATATAAATATAAAAATTTAAACTTTATAATTAATTTGAGAGATTGGCATTATTTCATTATCAACCCCAGAACACTAACCATGGGTATATAGTGCCCAGCACAAATTTTCCTATTTTTAATTACAATTTTCAGTACCTGATTTTCTTATCTAAATAATGTTTTTGAGTTCCTATTAATGTTAACTCAAAGTACAAAGTTTAAAGTACCTGCATGTAAAATATTTCAAATAAAGATTTATATTTAATATTTTTTTTGATATTTTCAAAATCAGGTATGATATATCCATGGTTAGTAGTGGTGTTACTTTAATTGATGGTTAGTGTTCTAGGGTTAAATTATAATTACTTAGCTCCAATTTTTTTTTTTTTTTTTTTACCAAATAATCTTACAAAATCAAATGAGGAATGAAAACTTGTTTCTCCTTTCAAGTAATGAGATTAATCATAACAAGTTTTTTTTTTTTGTCAATGACTGCCATGTTTTCAATATTACTATAAAAGTATATAGCTGGTAAATTTTTTTAATAAAAATGTATTGCTGCTATTTTTATTAAAGAAATGTATTTTTATACTTTCCTAGTATTTAGATTTTTGGTTTTTGTGGGGGGGGGGGTCACTATTTGCCCATAGCTAGGACCACTAACAGATGTTACCACCCCAGATCAGCAAGTAGTGATTCCTCAAAACTTCCCAATCAAAGGCCTTGCTGCCAGATGTTGTTTATCATCATACCTAAGATGGATACCTATGAGGATATTAACAGTGAAATAAACTGCATACATATTGAAACTAGTATTATACTATTACTCTTACACTTCTGAGAAATGTAATCATAACAGTATATACTGTTGTGAATATGACGCATGACAAAGAACTTTCTGACATGCACTGGAAATGTTCCGAAATGAATTTCTACAGGCAAGACTTAGAACAAGGTAAACAATATTGTGTTTATTGAAAAGAACTCATTAATTCTGCTGTCTGAACATAGATTTACCAGCACTTTGTACAATATCCTCAAGTCCCCAAAATGGACAAGACTTTTCACCTGAAGTCATTTGCAGAATCTCACAAGATGAGATAGAAACAAGATTGGGAGTTTTAATCTCAGTGTGGGAATCAATCAAGTTTTCAGTCTATTAAGTAAAGCAAGGAAGGAGAAAATTTACTAGATTTTCTGGCTTCTGTTGAAATTTCTTTTCTCTCTTTTTAGTTGGAGTTAATAAATCTCAGTAAATGATGTTCTTATGTTGAAAGATTATAGAATTTTTTTTATTTTTATCATTAATTCCAGGAACAAATTAATGTCAGTAATCTGAGTCAAAATCCAATGTAAATAGCTTTACTGGAACAGAAGGGACAGTTAATAAACTCCCTTAAATACCGCCTTTGACAACTTCCATGTAATGTTAACTCACTTCCTACTTATAAAATTATTATAATTATTTTCTAACACTAGTTATCATTAAACTTAATTGTTATTATTAAAGTACTATCACTTCTATGCCACTAAAACTGACAGAGATAAGTTTAAACATGTCAAAGACTTCCTTACTTATTCATATTATTTTCTCATTAAGAAAACTCTTTAATTAGGTGTTAATATAGGTGAGTTATCTCTTTTGAATAAACCTTTTCTGCCAATTTATATTTGATTAAAAACTACTGGTGGTCTGATTGGATTGAATATTCCTTTATTTTTCTAGCTAGAACAATTTAACAGTACTGTGTTGACAGAAATTATGCTATGATGTGCCAATTTCACAAGAAGAAACACAAATATATTAAATGAGTCTCTATTACTATGACGTCACTTGTACAAATACCGTTGGTTCAATTTGCTGTTCTTGCTTTCTAGACACTTCACAACGTAAACTCCATCTTTTTTCTTCTCCCGTTTTCACTGCTTCAGCCCTCTTTTATCAAGCCAACACTGCGGTCCACCAACCAATCAGCGTTCTTCACTTTTATTCTCAGTTACCCAGGTAAATAGTCTCCTCCAGTTTGACCAATCAGCACACAAGTTGCTATTGGTAGAAGCATGCCAAACTGTACAAAAACCCTTGTTACCGCACATACTGCTACAATTGCTAGACGGGAGAGTAATGCCATTTTCACAGAGCAAACTTGCCAATGTCATGTACCACCCATTAAGGTAAGACCCTTATTTTACTATGCACCAGATGCAAGCCACTCTGGCTTGCTTGCTTCTATGGGGCTGTTCACCACAGTAATATAGATATAAGTTCAGAAAAGCATCAACCGAAATTAAACTAAATTTTGACTTTGTATAGAACTGTTGGATAATTTTAGAGATTGTAGAATAACAAGACAATAAACAGCACTTACCGGTGTAAGAGTCCCAGCTAGCGTCCAGCTGGCAGACAAAAATAAAGGAGGTTGTAACTTAATACAAACCCTGCAAACTAACTGAATCAAGCTGGTATTTATATAGAAATACCTCCACTCAGGTACCAGCAGCCAATCACAGCCCAAGCAATGGACTGTCCCACTTTAGCACAATGAGATGCTCCATTGCACCATAAATAGCTCTCTTCCTCAAGGTTGGATTACTCTTTACTTGTGATATGTCTGCTGGGTTACGTGAGACAGCATCAGAGGCTCTGTGCCATTTCCCAGGGCAGTACTGAAATGGTGACCCCGTATGGTGTGTTTCCCGTTTGCACTGTGAATTCAGGTGTTGGTAGTCTATGGTTCTTCGTGGTTTGCCATTTTTCTTGGCAGTAATTACCATAGTGCTACACCAATCAGTGGGCATACCAACAGGCCCTTTGGGAAGATGTGAAAAGGGGCATCATAACCCCAGTACCCGTCGGCATGCCCACTGATTGGTGTAGCACTATGGTAATTACTGCCAAGAAAAATGGCAAACCACGAAGAACCATAGACTACCAACACCTGAATTCACAGTGCAAACGGGAAACACACCATACGGGGTCACCATTTCAGCTAGCACTGCAAGTGCCACCTAAACAAAAGAAAACGGTGTTGGATGCTGTTGATGGATATCACTCCATCCCCTTAGATAAAGAGTCCCAGCCACTCACCACCTTCATTACAGAATGGGGAAGGTTCATGTACCTGAGGATGCCACAAGGTTACCTAGCATCTGGAGATGCCTACACCCGAAGGTATGATGAAGTAATAAAAGACATCCCCCGCAAAGTAAAAATCGTAGATGACACCCTACTCTATGACTCTGACATTGAAGGAGCCTTTTTTCACACCTTCGATTTCCTCCTTCATTGTGCAAAAAACGGCATCATACTAAATACGGAAAAATTCCAATTTTGCCAAGACACAGTGCAGTTTGGTGGCCTCCAGATAACATCCTCTGGTGTAACCCCTTCTAAATCCATGCTGGAGGCAATATTAAGCTTCCCAATACCAAAAACGCTCACCGATGCCAGATCATGGTTTGGTCTGGTCAACCAAGTCGCTTGGGCATACTCACTGAGCCCAGTCATGCTTCCATTTCGTGATCTTGTAAAACGAGACTCTCACTTTACATGGAATAAAAGCCTCGAGGATGCATTTCAGCAGTCAAAGAAGGTAATAGTTGACTTAGTCCGAAAAGGCATTGCAACATTTCAAAAAGAACGAATAACCTGCCTTGCCCCAGATTGGAGCAAAGAAGGAATGGGCTTCCTACTTCTACAGAAGTATTGCTCATGCACCACTGACAAAGCTCCAGTTTGCTGCCCTGAAGGTTGGCGCCTGATATTTGCTGGTAGCAGATTCTGCATTGATGCTGAACGCAGATATGCACCTATTGAAGGCGAGGCAGCAGCAATTGCATGGGCATTGGAAAAGTGTCGCATTTTTGTAATGGGTTGCCCGAATCTCATAGTGGTTACAGATCATGAACCACTAAAAGGATTATTCGGAGATAGAGACCTTAGTAAAATCCAAAACCCCCGATTATTCAGGTTAAAGGAGAAAACACTCAGGTACAGATTCACCATTCAGTACTGCCCTGGGAAATGGCACAGAGCCTCTGATGCTGTCTCACGTAACCCAGCAGACATATCACAAGCACTCCTAAATGTATTCACTGCTGAACCCTCTCAATCAGACATCATAGAGTCTGACAACATGGATGACTGGGTCAAATCAACAACCCTATTAGCAACATTCGGTGCAAACGACAACCTGGAGCTCATCTCACCAAACGTTATCCGTGCGGCGGGACACAGCGACCCGCAGTACAAAAAATTAATTGAAGTAATACAAAATGGATTCCAAAGGACGCGCATCCTCACTGCACCTGAAATCCGTGAATACTGGGAAGTGAGGCACCGCCTAAGTGTTGACGACGGATTAGTGCTCTTAGATCAAAGAATTGTTATCCCCACCTCACAACGCGCAAAAGTATTACATAGCCTACATTCTGCACACCAAGGTGAAGTTGGCATGAAGGCACGTGCCAATGAATCTGTTTATTGGCCCGGGATGAATGCTTCAATTCGTAACATTAGAGCAGGTTGTACGTTTTGCTCAAAAAATGCCCCGAGTCAACCAAAAGAGCCAATCAATCTGACACCATCTCCTGATTGGCCATTTCAGCAAATCGTCATGGACATCTTCCATGTTGGGAACCATGGTTACTTAGCATGCGCTGACAGGTTAACAGGCTGGCTGAATCTATACCACTTGAGCCACGGAGAAGCAACTGCCTCAAGAATTATTTCGATTTGCCGGGACATATTTCAAACCTACGGCGCTCCTGAGGAACTCAGCAGTGATGGTGGGCCACCCTTCACATCTCTTCCATTCAAGCAATTTTTAAAAGACTGGGCTGTTAAACACAGGTTATCATCTGCTGGTTACCCACAATCCAATGGTCGTGCAGAGCTCGCTGTCAAAACGGCCAAGAGAATCGTAAATGGCAACACAGGAGCACAAGGATCATTGGACAATAACCGTGCAGCAAGAGCCATCCTCCAATACAGGAATACGCCCATTCAAAACATTGGGCTATCCCCTGCTCAACTACTACTCCACCGCCGACTACGTGACTACATACCATCCCACCCCACACTCTATAAGCCACACGCGAATTGGATAACCGCAGCCCAAAATCGCGAGTTAAGTCTGTCCCGGCGGAACGCTCGTCTCATAGAGCAATACAACAGAACAGCACACACCTTAAATCCCCTTCAAAAAGGACAAATAGTGGCACTACAACGACCAACAACCCGCCGATGGGACACAACAGGTCAGGTCATTGAAACCCTCCCCAACCACCAATACCGTATCAGAATTGACGGATCAGGTAGAATTACCTTACGAAATCGCCGATTTCTCAGGAAACTGGATACACCAACAATCCCAGTTCCAAGACCTAGTGCCTTACCCGATACCCCTACACCAGTGCCACAAACATTCGACGCTGGAATAACATCAAACACTGCACAGCCGTCTACAATAACACGGACAAAACCCCCTCGGGCATTGTCCAGACTACTTCCACACAACCAGCCAGGTTTAAAGGAACTCATCCCTCCCCAAAGGCCACTACCGACACGCGATGGGGGGGAAGGAGATGTAGAATAACAAGACAATAAACAGCACTTACCGGTGTAAGAGTCCCAGCTAGCGTCCAGCTGGCAGACAAAAATAAAGGAGGTTGTAACTTAATACAAACCCTGCAAACTAACTGAATCAAGCTGGTATTTATATAGAAATACCTCCACTCAGGTACCAGCAGCCAATCACAGCCCAAGCAATGGACTGTCCCACTTTAGCACAATGAGATGCTCCATTGCACCATAAATAGCTCTCTTCCTCAAGGTTGGATTACTCTTTACCTCAGCTTGCTCCACAACTGAGTGTTTATCTTGATCACGTGATTGTTTGACAGAGATTAGGAGAGACAGTATTTTTGTAGGGAATTAATTTTAGAATAAAGATGGTTATTGCAAATTGATATTCTCTTTTCCTAAAAAAACAAACAAACAACAAACTAAGCCATATTTTAGTTGGTCAGTTTTTGGTTAAAGAAGTCTAAAGTATTGAAGAGAATTTGTTTAAAATCTGACACAAATTATCTGAATTTTAAAAAAATCTTTTTTTTTTCTTGAATCAATTTGAAATATGGTAGAAAAACCTGAAGTTATCTTGAGTAAAAACTATAAACAATGTCAGGTGAACCTCTTGAACATGTACATTGTCTCAGTAAGTGAAACCATTTCTTGTTTTAGGTCAAGATGATTGGGATTTTTGGTTTGGAAAAACTATTTTTCTTATTCAACTAACGAGTTATTTATTTCAGATTAGCATTCATTAAACATCTTTTTCTTTTCTTTCATTGAAGAAAATTCAAAATAAAGGGCATCTGTTCTTTTACTTTGTTTTTACCTCCTTGAATTAATCATAATTTGCTTGATTCTATTAAGCAATATTTATATGATGAAAATTTAAAAAAATACTATAAAAATATTATACTATAAGCACCGTTGATATGACATAAGATTTATTAACCAAATACTGCAAAACAATAACTTCTCTAATTTTGAAAGGGAATCATTTTCAGTCTAAGAGTCATATTGTTGAATAAATTCATTCCTTGTATAACTTTTGTTATTAATACATTCTTGGACTCATGAAGAAGGAAAGAGATTGGAGAATCTGATATTTATAGGATATTTTGAAGTCTAGGGGGAAACAGAGAGTAACCTTCCTAAAAGGCTTGTAGAAATGGATGGCAGATCAGGGACTGGGAAGGATATTAAAGAGACAAACATTACTTAGAAATATAAAGGATAGGAAGTTGTGGAGAGTCATAATCTACATAATTAGCTTGAGCAAATGGATGACAGAACAGGGTCTGGCTGGGATAGTAAGGGGACAAAAAATTCTTAGAGCTACAAAGGATAGTAAATCCATGATTGAGAAAGTTCTGAAGGGACATTAAAGAAAAAAAACCCTGTGATTATTTGTTGCCATCATATTTGCACGAATGCACTAGTATGACTACATCTTGTCTTAATCCAGTTTTAGGTTACATAGCAGGATAGACAGAACTCTTGAACAATCCATTTAGTACAAGGCCTACTTAGAATTTGAAACCATGGACGTGGCAAGAGGAAACCACTCAAGATTTTTTTGAAAAGGTTATGACAATCCACTGATTGTGGAGAGCCATGATAAATAAAGTTCTGAAAGAACACAACACATAATAGAAGAAAATCCTATTTGAATAAGAGGATACTGAAAATTTTGCAGTAAATGACCAAATATCAAATTTTATTTTTTGAAGGACATTTTTGTTTTAGCTGAAAACTTTTCATTTCACCATATGTAAGCAATGTTTAGTTTTTTATTTTTACTACTTACAGACTTTATCATTGCAGCACCACACACCCAATTAAATTTATTTTACTGCAAGAATTATTTATAGTTTATAGCTGTAAATAAAAAAAAAATTTGGATAAAGTACTGAATTTTTATTTTTTCTTCTAAAATTGGTTTTAGCAAGATTCATTTTTTTAGCTGAATACAGTTCCTTGCAAATAAGGAAAAAAAGGTTGTTTCTGGTGGTCAGGTATTAAGAAAAGCATTCCTGAGAAAAGAGAGCTATTATATGCTATAATCACTATTACAATGGATGCTATAATACATCCTATATAGCCATAATGAGATATAATTATATATTATAGACTAACCACTGTGTATCATGTTATAAGGCTCTTCATGTTTTATGATTATATAAAATACTTATTGGAAACTAAATCTCTATTTGGTGGCAATGTTTATTTGCTCAGTGAGAATCAAAACTGGTTTGTTTTTTTGCAAATGATAGCCATTTGTATCAAGTCTCAAATTAATAGCTATGTTGTGAGTTTGAAGCTTTAAAATGTAAAGCTGACTTGGTGGATAAAAGGGAATTGTTTTCTCTTTTATTGCTTCAGAGATTCCAAAAGATAAAATGATACTGGAAATTTCAAAAATGATCAGCAGGTAGCATCAAGATGTTTAATGAAGATTCTGATGTTGGTTTGGTAAATGCAAATTCCAGAATTTATTTCACATCTGTGTTCTTTATGAAGAGGAAAGTTATAAAAAATTAAATTTTGGCAAGTTATAAAAATTGTTATATATTATAGAAACAAGGAAAAGAATTAAGATATAATGTGTCCTAAATTAAATGTCAAATCATTTAAGAACAATTACATGGCCTATTTTAAAAGATATTCATGAAAAAAATAAAATGAAATGAACAAAAAATGACAAAGATTATCTTCAATTGGTCACATGGATGGAGTAAAAGTTTGGTGGTTATTCTCAGAAACCACCCTCAAAGGATGAGATGTCAAGAAAATGGAGTTTTGAGGTGGGATTATAGTTTGTGCAATGGTAGGCTGAGAACATGTTCTCAATGGCAGCTCTGATATACTATAATTTTTTGAAGGCACACATGGAACCATATTTCAAGAAGAAGCGAAATGTTTTCAGAAATATAATTTTTATATGCATGACAATAGTCCATTTTATTTGCTGAAGAAAAATAATGAATATTTTAATAAAATGGGTTTGAAAGACACTAATTTGATGAATAGAGTCGCATGTTCATCCAATCGGAACCCAAGAAAAATAACTGTGGAGCATTCTGAAAAAGGTTTCTTTTGGAAGATAGCAGTTTATCAGCAGAGATAAACTTTGAAATTAAAATTGTTTTTTGTTTTTATTGTTGTTCATCTAATACATGACAAAAGAACGAATGTAGTTCTCTATACTGTGCAACTGTTTGTATAAGGATTTGGTTTGTTTTGGGGCATATCAACCCTTTCCAGGTTATTTAATGTTCAATACTATCAAAAAGATAGGTAGACATATGTTTGGTTTGCACGAGATACAAAAATGTAGATATAAGTACAGTAAACAGGTAAGCCCTTTGTTGTGAGGGTATCCCGCTGCACAGGGATACAGTTAGTTATTTTAAATCTTCGTATGAAACATCACCATGTTGGATGGGGTCAAGAATACACTAAAAAAAGTAATGTATCTCTGACTTCTAAAACTATTTTCAGAACCTGGTGAATAGATTTCAAATAATACAGTCTTTTATAAGTTTAACATTACAATGACATTTTAATTTTTTGTTTAAAAACTTTTGCCAATATAAAATCTGTACACTTTTCATAACATGGCTAATAATGTGAAATTTAGAAAATCAAATACAATTCTTCAAATTTTTGCCAGATTTTAATATATAGTCTCCTATAATTTATTATCGATGTGTGAAAATAGTACAAATATTTCTGCCCATCTAGTCATGAATTTTGCAAAAATTATGAAAGAGATATAGGGGACAAAAATGTGAAATACAGTGTTTCAGTTGTTGTTGTTGTTATCACAATGTTTCAGTTGTTGTTGTTGTTAAAACAATGTTTCAGTTGTTGTTGTTGTTGTTGTTGTTATCACAATGTTTCAGTTGTTGTTGTTGTTGTTATCACAATGTTTCAGTTGTTGTTGTTGTTGTTATCACAATGTTTCAGTTGTTGTTGTTATCACAATGTTTCAGTTGTTGTTGTTATCACAATGTTTCAGTTGTTGTTGTTATCACAATGTTTTAGTTGTTGTTGTTGTTGTTATCACAATGTTTCAGTTGTTGTTGTTGTTATCACAATGTTTCAGTTGTTGTTGTCGTTATTATCACAATGTTTCAGTTGTTGTTGTCGTTATTATCACAATGTTTCAGTTGTTGTTGTCGTTATTATCACAATGTTTCAGTTGTTGTTGTTGTTATCACAATGTTTCAGTAGTTGTTGTTATCACAATGTTTCAGTTGTTGTTGTTATCACAATGTTTCAGTTGTTGTTGTTGTTATCACAATGTTTCAGTTGTTGTTGTGTCTTCAAACCTTCACAGATGCTTCTTAATTTTGGTAAACTTTGAGGAATTTCCCATGTGGCAAGCAATAACTGATCTGTACTAAATAAAAAGTAAACGAGATATTGCTAGACATAGTCGAATGAGAACACTAGACCACTAAAGGATTCAGACTGAAAATCGCTGAAGGTTACCCAGACAAGAATAAATATGATAAAGGCCTGAGAGCACAATGGCTAAACATTGTGATAATAACTATTATGGGGTCCACCCTTTTCTGATATAAATGGACTTGTCCTGCTGTCATAAAATAGCCACAGTCAGTCAGTCAGTCAGGGAGTCTGAGAGAAGAGGAACAGGTGGAGGAACAGGGTGGAGAAATAGAGTGGAAAGTACATAGACACTGTGATTGAGTTGACTTTAGAAGTCCGTTACAAGGACACCCGACTCTAAGGAAGTTTACTTCGAGACTGTATATAGCAATCTTTGATTAATACTAACCGGCGTTCCTGGATTTTACTAACAGCATTACCTTTTGTATTTTGTGTAAATACATTTAATTTCTTAGCTTAAATACTTGCGTTTGTCATTTATTGGAGACCGATTTTTCACGCGGAATCCACAACAACTTGGCGAACGAGGATTCGAAACTCATGCGGATAACCCACAACAATAACAATGAAGATAAGGACAATAGTCTACATATAAATAATGGTAACTCATCATCCCAGATATTCAGACAGAAAAAAACAGTGTGCACACACACATATATCGTTTCAACCATTCCAAGTAAGGCAATAAAGCCACTAAGATTCAGGGAGTTAAATGTGTATGTGTGTGTGTGTGTGTGTATGAAAGAGAAATTAAAATGTTAAAGTTTGGTACAGGGGTTTGCGAAAATTTTATATAAACTGTCAGCATTTGCAAAGCATTTTTTTTAAAAAGTATTACTGAAATTTACAGTTAGCTAAATTATAATTTACTAGCACAGTACACAAAAAATTATGGGATTTTTCATATATAGATCATATTTCTGCACTCTGCCTTGGATTAGAGAATCATTTTTCAGCACTTCACTTAAAAATATATGTGCATGTTGTGAAAAGTGTTATACACTCACTATCTCTCCCTCTCATATATATATATATATATATATATATATATATATATATATATATATATAAGGAATAAAACAATAGGAAAACTGTTGTTTTAGCCAATGCATTTCGTCCAATGTGGACTTTTCCAAGGCAAAAAACCAAATGTATTTATTGAAACAGAGTATAAACAACAAACAAAATGTTGTTAGCAACTAGAAGAATTTAGAAACATTATTGTATATTCATATGGTCAGCTGAAAATTGACATCAATTACTTTATTTTTGAAGAGAATTTTTTTTTAAGAAAATATTTTCACATATAGAAATAATGTTTGTATTGCTGTGTTGATGGATTCAATGGTTTTCTTTTGATTTCTTTATATATTTGTTGTGTACATTTCCTTATTAAATATTGTCTTTTACTACAGGTGAATTCTGAGAAATCTTTACATACACACCCAATCACACACACATATAAATATATATTGTGTATTTGGGCTCCAATCCCTCTTTTATACATGTTTTATGAAAGACAACTGACAAGGTACTGCAATTAAGTTTTTTATTTAATTTTTCTTCTTTTCTTGACACAAAGTGTGAAAAGAAATGTGCAAAAGCATTTAAAAGAACATTCCTGTCCAAGTTCACAATATAGAGAAATATTAATAGACAATACAAGTATACTTCACCATGAAAATAAAAAACAAAAACCTCAAATTCTTGAAGCCCTCTATACAAGAAAAATACAACCAACACTAAATAAAATTTATTATGAGTTTTGCAACCATGTTTTAAAATGTCTTTTTTTTTTTTGCCCTTCCTCAATCATCCCCACTAAAGTCTTCTCATTATGTTTCACTTCCTGTAACCACCTGTGTTCTAGAGGCATTGCTTTTGGGTGAAATGATTAAAAAAAAGTTTTTACAGTATTCATACATTAGTTTGGGAGATTTGTCCGAAGTTATTTGGAATAGAGATAGTCTGTAAGGTTTTTCACTAAAAGTTTAGCTGTACACTCTTTCACCCACCCACAATTACCAGCCAGGAAAATAACTCATAACTCACCTATCTCACATTACTAGCCTTACTTTCTGTAAGTATAGATTCAAAGTGAATGAGAAAGATGCGGCCATCTTGGTAAATCCATAAAAATTATCATAACATAATTGAAAGATGATATCTTTACTGTCAGTCACAAAAGGATCTTATATGTATTCAATTAAAGATACATGAAATATGCGGGTGTTTTTGGCTGTAGGCAAGACAAAGCCAGAAGTTACAATCACTTACAGTTTAAAGAAGTTAAGCAAAACATCAAGGCATAGGAAAATATTATGAGAAAAAAATGTGCTGAATGGCTCTGTAATATCTAAATTTCTTTCTTTCTAAATCAATTTTACTTTCAGATAAAAGCTAGAGGTCACAAGTAACCAAATCCTGAAGTTTCAGGGTGTGGGGTTTGGGAGATGTGATGTTTTGTCAAGACCCCCCCCCCATCAAAAAAAAAAAAACACGTGATATATCATTTTGATATCTGTCTATATTCCTGAGATGAGGTATTATAATTTTTTACACTATTTACATTGTTCGGACTGTTGCCCTCATCTTTGTTGTCATATTCACAATGTTTCGGCTGTTGTACAAAAATGTATTGCTGGTAATGTTTTTTTTCCTTCAAAAATCTATTTCTAGTAATATTTTTTTTTTCAAAAATCTATTACAGGTAACAGTTTTCCAAAAATAAATTGCTGGTAATATTTTTCAAAAAATGTATAGCTGGTAATATTTTTTCCAAAAATGTATATATTTTTTTTTTTCCCCAAAGAAATGTATTGCTGGTAATATTTTATTTATAATAATCTTCCTTCAAAAATGTATTGCTGGTAATAACTTTTTCTTCAAAATGCATTGTTGATAATAACTTTTTTTCAAAAATGTATTGCTGATAATAATATTTTCTTCAAAATGCATTGTTGATAATAACTTTTTTCAAAAATGTATTGCTGATAATAATATTTTCTTCAAAATGCATTGTTGATAATAACTTTTTTTCAAAAATGTATTGCTGATAATAATATTTTCTTCAAAATGCATTGTTGATAATAACTTTTTTTCAAAAATGTATTGCTGATAATAATATTTTCTTCAAAATGCATTGTTGATAATAACTTTTTTTCAAAAATGTATTGCTGATAATAATATTTTCTTCAAAATGCATTGTTGATAATAACTTTTTTTCAAAAATGTATTGCTGATAATAATATTTTCTTCAAAATTCATTGTTGATAATAACTTTTTTTCAAAAATGTATTGCTGATAATAATATTTTCTTCAAAATGCATTGTTGATAATAACTTTTTTTCAAAAATGTATTGCTGATAATAATATTTTCTTCAAAATGCATTGTTGATAATAACTTTTTTTCAAAAATGTATTGCTGATAATAATATTTTCTTCAAAATGCATTGTTGATAATAACTTTTTTTCAAAAATGTATTGCTGATAATAATATTTTCTTCAAAATGCATTGTTGATAATAACTTTTTTTCAAAAATGTATTGCTGATAATAATATTTTCTTCAAAATTCATTGTTGATAATAACTTTTTTTCAAAAATGTATTGCTGATAATAATATTTTCTTCAAAATGCATTGTTGATAATAACTTTTTTTCAAAAATGTATTGCTGATAATAATATTTTCTTCAAAATGCATTGTTGATAATAACTTTTTTTCAAAAATGTATTGCTGATAATAATATTTTCTTCAAAATGCATTGTTGATAATAACTTTTTTTCAAAAATGTATTGCTGATAATAATATTTTCTTCAAAATGCATTGTTGATAATAACTTTTTTTCAAAAATGTATTGCTGATAATAATATTTTCTTCAAAATGCATTGTTGATAATAACTTTTTTTCAAAAATGTATTGCTGATAATAATATTTTCTTCAAAATGCATTGTTGATAATAACTTTTTTTCAAAAATGTATTGCTGATAATAATATTTTCTTCAAAATGCATTGTTGATAATAACTTTTTTTCAAAAATGTATTGCTGATAATAATATTTTCTTCAAAATGCATTGTTGATAATAACTTTTTTTCAAAAATGTATTGCTGATAATAATATTTTCTTCAAAATGCATTGTTGATAATAACTTTTTTTCAAAAATGTATTGCTGATAATAATATTTTCTTCAAAATGCATTGTTGATAATAACTTTTTTCAAAAATGTATTGCTGATAATAATATTTTCTTCAAAATGCATTGTTGATAATAACTTTTTTTCAAAAATGTATTGCTGATAATAATATTTTCTTCAAAATGCATTGTTGATAATAACTTTTTTTCAAAAATGTATTGCTGATAATAATATTTTCTTCAAAATGCATTGTTGATAATAACTTTTTTTCAAAAATGTATTGCTGATAATAATATTTTCTTCAAAATTCATTGTTGATAATAACTTTTTTTCAAAAATGTATTGCTGATAATAATATTTTCTTCAAAATGCATTGTTGATAATAACTTTTTTTCAAAAATGTATTGCTGATAATAATATTTTCTTCAAAATGCATTGTTGATAATAACTTTTTTTCAAAAATGTATTGCTGATAATAATATTTTCTTCAAAATTCATTGTTGATAATAACTTTTTTTCAAAAATGTATTGCTGATAATAATATTTTCTTCAAAATGCATTGTTGATAATAACTTTTTTTCAAAAATGTATTGCTGATAATAATATTTTCTTCAAAATGCATTGTTGATAATAACTTTTTTTCAAAAATGTATTGCTGATAATAATATTTTCTTCAAAATGCATTGTTGATAATAACTTTTTTTCAAAAATGTATTGCTGATAATAATATTTTCTTCAAAATGCATTGTTGATAATAACTTTTTTTCAAAAATGTATTGCTGATAATAATATTTTCTTCAAAATGCATTGTTGATAATAACTTTTTTTCAAAAATGTATTGCTGATAATAATATTTTCTTCAAAATGCATTGTTGATAATAACTTTTTTTCAAAAATGTATTGCTGATAATAATATTTTCTTCAAAATGCATTGTTGATAATAACTTTTTTTCAAAAATGTATTGCTGATAATAATATTTTCTTCAAAATGCATTGTTGATAATAACTTTTTTTCAAAAATGTATTGCTGATAATAATATTTTCTTCAAAATGCATTGTTGATAATAACTTTTTTTCAAAAATGTATTGCTGATAATAATATTTTCTTCAAAATGCATTGTTGATAATAACTTTTTTCAAAAATGTATTGCTGATAATAATATTTTCTTCAAAATGCATTGTTGATAATAACTTTTTTTCAAAAATGTATTGCTGATAATAATATTTTCTTCAAAATGCATTGTTGATAATAACTTTTTTTCAAAAATGTATTGCTGATAATAATATTTTCTTCAAAATGCATTGTTGATAATAACTTTTTTTCAAAAATGTATTGCTGATAATAATATTTTCTTCAAAATGCATTGTTGATAATAACTTTTTTTCAAAAATGTATTGCTGATAATAATATTTTCTTCAAAATGCATTGTTGATAATAACTTTTTTCAAAAATGTATTGCTGATAATAATATTTTCTTCAAAATGCATTGTTGATAATAACTTTTTTTCAAAAATGTATTGCTGATAATAATATTTTCTTCAAAATGCATTGTTGATAATAACTTTTTTTCAAAAATGTATTGCTGATAATAATATTTTCTTCAAAATGCATTGTTGATAATAACTTTTTTTCAAAAATGTATTGCTGATAATAATATTTTCTTCAAAATGCATTGTTGATAATAACTTTTTTTCAAAAATGTATTGCTGATAATAATATTTTCTTCAAAATTCATTGTTGATAATAACTTTTTTTCAAAAATGTATTGCTGATAATATTTTCTTCAAAATGCATTGTTGATATTAACTTTTTTTCAAAAATGTATTGCTGATAATAATATTTTCTTCAAAATGCATTGTTGATAATAACTTTTTTTCAAAAATGTATTGCTGATAATAATATTTTCTTCAAAATGCATTGTTGATAATAACTTTTTTCAAAAATGTATTGCTGATAATAATATTTTCTTCAAAATTCATTGTTGATAATAACTTTTTTTCAAAAATGTATTGCTGATAATAATATTTTCTTCAAAATTCATTGTTGATAATAACTTTTTTTCAAAAATGTATTGCTGATAATAATATTTTCTTCAAAATGCATTGTTGATAATAACTTTTTTTCAAAAATGTATTGCTGATAATAATATTTTCTTCAAAATGCATTGTTGATAATAACTTTTTTTCAAAAATGTATTGCTGATAATAATATTTTCTTCAAAATGCATTGTTGATAATAACTTTTTTTCAAAAATGTATTGCTGATAATAATATTTTCTTCAAAATGCATTGTTGATAATAACTTTTTTTCAAAAATGTATTGCTGATAATAATATTTTCTTCAAAATGCATTGTTGATAATAACTTTTTTTCAAAAATGTATTGCTGATAATAATATTTTCTTCAAAATGCATTGTTGATAATAACTTTTTTTCAAAAATGTATTGCTGATAATAATATTTTCTTCAAAATGCATTGTTGATAATAACTTTTTTTCAAAAATGTATTGCTGATAATAATATTTTCTTCAAAATTCATTGTTGATAATAACTTTTTTTCAAAAATGTATTGCTGATAATAATATTTTCTTCAAAATGCATTGTTGATAACAACTTTTTTTCAAAAATGTATTGCTGATAATAATATTTTCTTCAAAATGTATTGCTGGTAATAATTTTTTCCTCAACAATGTATTGCTGTTAATAAGTTTTCCTTCATGAAAGTATTGATGGTAAAAATTTTTTTCTTAAAAATGTATTTATGGTATTAATATCTACTTTTACACCACCATAGGGTTTTGACCCCTGTTTGGGGGTGAAATATTTGGCTATAGCTGGGACCCTAACAGGTGCTACCCACTCTGGGTCAGGGTGGACCTAGAAACACCAGCAATTAAAAGGTGGTTCCACACTCCTCAAACCTCCAATCGGAGACCTTGCTGTTGGATGTAGTTTAATGTCTTATCCAGGATGCGGATGTATTTTATTGCCATACCCAGGACAAAGATGTTAAATAGGGAGTAGGTTTGTTTTGAAGAAATTAAATTAACAAGCCATCCTTTGGCCCAGTTAACAAATGGAGGCCATTTTTGAGACCAGCCACCAATTTGACAGTATCAATCTGATCAAACTTACTATAAAGATAAGAGTAAATGGCTGTGTCATCAACATAGATACTAAGTTGAGAGATGATGCCATCAGGAAGGTCATTGATGAATATTAGAAACAAAGTAGGACCAAGGATGGTGCCCTTGGGGACATCTGCATAGTATGAAATGATCCAGAAGAGTAGCCATTCAGGGCAACTTTCATTTAGCAATTTGATAAGAAAGACTGAATCAGCTCAAAAATTCATCTTTAGACTCCATAATTTTTCAACTTGTGGAGAAGACCAGTATGCCAAACCCTGTTGAATGCTTTCAAGATGTCCAAAGCAACAGTCAGCTTCAACATTCATATCTAAAGCTTCATAGACTCTTTTCGCAATAATTTTTAATACATCAGCAGCTGACTTAGAGAAATTGAAGTCATATTTCTTTTCTGAAAAAGGCACTGTAATGTGAAATGCTTAACTAATTCAGCATTGATTATGGCCTCCAGTGGTTTATCAAAAAAAGGTAGAAAGCTAACAAGCCAATAGTTGGAAGGGTCAGATGGTTCACCTGAATTCTTAAAGACTGGAACAACAGATGAGGATTTCCAACAAGCAGGAAAGCAAGAGGCAGCAAGGAATTTATTTTCTATTTTAGACAAAATGGGAGCCAGTTTGGGTGCACATTTCTTAAGGATTATTACTGGGATATCATCATGTTCACATACTTTGTGGTGATCCAGATTGAAAATGATTTGGGATTCAAAGCAGTTAACCAGGAGTTTATGGTCTGTGACCAGGCTGAAATTAAAGCATCTCATAAAATTTCTTTATGGCAAAGACAATTGCCAAGGTTCCTTCACAATTTGACCATAGTTTCATTCATTGGGTATCTATGACCTTGATCCATGAACAATAACCTTCTGACTGAAAAGATGTGGGGTATCATAGCTACAACATCATAGTCAGAAGCATCTGAAACTACAATAATGTCAAAAGATGGATCAAAGTGTGTGCAAAGCAAGTCCAAATAAAGTAAAGATTTGATTTTGGTAAAAGCAGACCAGCAATCTGTTAACCAGTTCTATGGGACCTTCTTTTCTCAGATAGTGATTCAGGGGAGTGTGAATAAGGCAGAATTTTGGCAAAAATAACTGTAATGACTTACTAAGCCAAGAAAAGAACGTAATGTTGAAATATTTTACTGATGATGACAGGTTTCTGAAGGCTGAAATATTTTCCTGGTCTGGTCATTGACCATTCTTGCCAAAAATAAACTTGAGGTATTTAATTGATGTCTGAGAAAATTGAGATTTTTCTGATTTCACATGAAGACCATATTGTTGAATCCATTCGAAAACAGAAAATAGACATTTCAAAAATTCATCCTGAGTTACACTGACAACAACCATGTCATCAATGAATGCAGCAGCTCCTATCAAAACCTGTCAGCATGGCATCCATCATTTGCTTGAATATGGCTGGTGCTGATTTGATACCAAAAGGAAGATGATTCTATCTCAATAAACCCTTGTGGTTGTTGTCAGAAGCTCTTTGGAATCCTCATGAACTTCCATTTGTGAGAAAGCATCTAAAAAGTCAATTTTAGTAAAACAAGTTCTGTCATTTCGCTTTGCAAAAAGGTGTTCAGGTATTGATGTGAATCAAAAAGGTGTTCAGGTATTGATGTGAATCAAAAAGGTGTTCAGGTATTGATGTGAATCAAAAAGGTGTTCAGGTATTGATGTGAATCAAAAGAGTCATTTAACCCAGTGGAATTTGCTTTGCCTTTTTAACAATATCAACAGGAAATGCTCATGTGGAGTAATTTGATAGCTTCATTAATTGATTCATTTTCTATGGCTTATCAACTCTTTGCATGTTATTTAAAGCCAGAAATTATTTTTCGATTGTAAGAATTGGAGGGGGGAGATAATAATGGTTTAGTGATACAAGTCTTACTAATTAGCCCATAGCTGAGGTGAGAAAAGGTGGATTGATACCTTTCTCAAGGATATTTGCGTGTAAGTGAATATAACAAACCCAAGAGGAATTGGAACTCGGCTCTCCAATTAACAATTTCAAGGCATTAACCATACACCACCTGCACATCCAAGCTTACAGGACCTGGTCACCCATCTAGGTACTGAGCAGGCTCAACATTGCTTAAATTCAGTGACTGTATAGAAACAAGTGTTTCAGCACGATGTGGCCATAAACCATTTCCTTCTCTACTATGACAAAAGCAGCATAAAGGACAGGATGTTTCAGTCTAAAGACCAGCTTAACATCTGGTTTTAACTTTAGGGTGCCTTTGACCTTTGTGCAGCACTCTAAGGTTCTCTTAAAAACACCACTGAAATGTGTCTTAAGTGTGTGAAGTATTTTTCAGTGTTGAAAACAGAGGAAAGTGAAAATGTGTTAAAAAAAAGAATTGAGCAGAATGAAGAGATTCAGTTCATCCATCCAGTCTAAATCAATTAAATCCAGATTAGAGTCAGTAATGTAACATTTACCAGAAAAGTGTTTTTCATGAAAAGAAACAGTGCAATTTAACTCACCTGTGAGTAGAATTTCATTATCGAACAGACTCCAGGCAATGTGATTTATTTTCAACAACTCAGGCTTGCCGATTTGTTCCCATGTGGATTGTGAGATAATATCTGAAGCCGTGTCAAATTGAAAATGGATTGGAACCGAGTTGACAAAAACAGTAATATATTTTCTATGGGATTCAAAGTCAACTTTGAAAGTTGCAGACACAGAATTTGAGTTTGATCATTTCAAGAATTTTCCTGAATGCTATTTGAAACTTTTTACATTATTTGTACTATTGTCCTTATCTTTGTTGCATTATTTATCACAAAATTTTGGCTGTTGTATGCTCTGGCCTTCTTCAGGTGGTTGAAATATTGAACTGAATCCTTTATTTTGTTTGCTGGGGTAGACTGTTCTTGTTCCATGTACCATGCATAATGGATATCATTTATCAGTTATCTCCTGTTAATTCCTTTCTCCAAGTTCCCCACTACCGTAACCAGGTATTGAACTCACACTCTTTGGGTCCTGTCACTGGATCTAACTAACACCTTTATCCACTGTGCCATGTGTTCTGAAGAAGGCTGGAGTGTATAATGGCTGTGTATAGTGTACATAATACCTCATCTCAGAAATATAGAAAGATACTGAAATACCGAAACGTGATGAATATGGCAACAAAGATTCAGACAATAGGCCAAATAATGTAAATAGTGTACATAATACCTCATCTCAGAAATATAGTAAGATACTGAAAAGCTGAAACATTGTAATAAATATGATAACAAAGATGAGGACAATAGTCCGAATAATGTAAATAGTGTACATAATACCTCATCTCAGAAATATAGAAAGATACTGAACGGCCGAAACTTTGTAATAAATATGGTGACAAATATGAGGACAATAGTCCGAATAATGTAAATAGTGTACATAATACCTCATCTCAGAAATATAGAAAGATACTGAAAGGCCGAAACGTTGTGATAAATATGGTGACAAAGCTGAGGACAATAGTCCGAATAATGTAAATAGTGTACATAATACCTCATCTCAGAAATATAGAAAGATACTGAAAGGCTGAAACGTTGTGATAAATATGGTGACAAAGCTGAGGACAATAGACCGAATAACGTAAATATTTGAAACTTGTTTTTGAAATTGATTTGAAGGTTTTAGTTTCCAATAAAAACTTTCCTTACGTCCACATTAATATTTCTTGAACAGGCAGAAGTGTTTGCAGTGCCATTTACCACACAACTAACATGTAGTAGTTATTTTCCAAGCGTAGCTTAGATGTTGCACAAGGCCAAAAGAAGGGGCACCTAGTGAGGATCGAACTCACTATTGAAGTCGTAATTGTTCTAGCGAGACAAGCTTGCTAACCATTTCCCCACTGCGAGGTGCCCAACCAATATGTAGTAGGAGGAATTTTTCTTGATGGCGGTTTTTCCTTTGCTTGAAATCAGCTGGTTACAGATGAATTTGAAAGTAAGGGCTGATATTGAACCCACATGGTTTATTTTTTAAGATTCATTTCATAAGACCCTGGCACTCGGTCATAAGAGCTTTTACTGTGTTGTCTTTGTCCTGTTTTGATAATAGCTTTATGTGTACACATCAGTGTTGTGTGGAGATTGATTTGTTTGTCTGTTTGGGTTTTATGGCATATCAACCACTGTGGGTTATTTAATGCCAAATCCAGTTTATATGAATTTTAAATGACTATTTTGTATGGAATAAAGAAACGTATAGTTGGCAACATTATCTTTTACAAAAAAACGTATAGCTGGCAACATTATTGTTTCAAAAACGCATAGCTGGCAACATTATTGTTTCAAAAACGTATAGCTGGCAACATTATTTTTCCGAAAACATTATCTGAGGCCTTGCTGTTGGATGTAGTTTATTGTCATACCCAGGACGTGTGTAAGACTTGGAAAAACTAAGAGTTCATTATTTGCCTATAGCTGGGACCCTAACAGGTGCTACCACCCCTGGTCAAGGTGGACCTGGGAACACCAGCAATTATGAGGTGGTTCCACGCTCCTCAAAACCTCCTGATCAGAGGCCTTGCTGTTGGATGCAGTTTAACGTCATAACCAGGATGCCTCATTGGGGCGGTCTTACCCCTATACGGAGGGGCGGTCTTACCCCTCTACGGAGGGGCGGTCTTACCCCTCTATGGAGGTGCAGTCGGCGTATTCTAAAGCCCCAGCCGACATGGCTGGTGGAGATTGAGGGCCAAGATAAGACTTTTAAACTGATCTACAGTAAATGTTTGAAGGTGAAATTTCTTACATTCATGATTAATGTATCCTGTGTAAGTTATATAGTCATCTGCATCATTTTCGAACAATTTTAAACAGTTTTAACAAATGTGAAAGACTGACTGTTGATCTCCAAAAATTTTTGTGAGTCGTTCAACAGTTAATGTAAAAGTTAAATCCAAAAGTTGTTTTAGTTAAATTAAAATTAACGAGACACTGATGTTTAGCTCAGTTTACTTAACAACAGTTTTAATTTCCATGTATCAGCTTTGTGTGAAAAATTGCGCTCAAAGGTGACCTGCCAGCATTTAAACCATAAAGAAAATATAATGTTGTTTTCTGGGTCATATATGAAATCAGGAATGTTGTTTGCTATTAAATCCACAGAATCATTTGGAATCAAATTACCAGTGCTTTGTGTGACCATCTGTATATGAAACAGTTGTGTCAGTATTGTCAAAAGATAAATCTGAGATTTCTCAAATTCTTTTTGCTGTTCATGTAATATTTTTTTTCAAATAGCCATTGTTATTTATTGGATGTTTTTTGTAAAAAAGAAAATTTTTATAAGTTTGAGATTTCCTTGATACAAAATCTGTTATGATCTAGTCACCATATTTTTGCAGGTGACCCAATGAGCTCTCAAATCATTGAGATTCCAAAGTCGCTAAGGGACATAACTCCCATTTAATTATATTTTATTTTATGGTTGACCCTAACAATATCCTATTAATAACATCAAGTAACTCCATAGAAGCATGTCTGTTCATGCTTATGCAGTAATATACCCACTGATTGGCTGATAAATTGCAGAAAGGCTCCACAACTAGTTTTTTAGGCATTCAAAATGGCTGAATACTTTCTCAACAGATATTCCACATGTGAAGAACAATGGACAAGACCAAATAGAATTGTTCAAGGCACTTTCATCATCAACCAAAAATTATGGTCATGATGTTTTCGAAAATTATCTCCAATATTGCCAACAGAGATAATTTCTGAAAACATCATGACGACAATTATTCTCAACTACATTCCATCTTAAACTTCCAAAAGGTGAGTCTTTTGTTGAACCAACAGGAAAACAAAAGTACCATTCAGACTTACTTCTGGCATCATATTATGTCTATTTTCTGATGGCAGTGAATGTTGGATAATTTCCTAATAGATTAAAGAAAACAAAGAGACTTGAAGTGACAGAGATGTGGTCCTACCAAAAAATGTTAACATATCATGGGCAGAAACACACAAGCAATGAGAAAGTCTTAAGGAAAATAGGAACAACAAAATAGGAACTTATGCAAATATGTTGATATTTCTGTCTATATTTCTGAGATGAGGTATTGTAACTATTTACACTATTTATTGTGGTCCTCATCTTTATTGTCACATTCACAATGTTTCAGCCATTGTACACACTGGCCTTCTTCAGGATCTGTCTATAGTTCTGAGGTAAGGTATTGTAACTATTTACTGTATTTACATCATTCAGATTATTGCCCTCATCTTGATAAAATCCAAAGAAGAATGTGCAATGTTATCATTCCTGACCTGTCATCTCAGCTTTAGTTATTTTCCCACTACAGTAAGATGGCTTCCCTGTGCCTTTTCTACAAATATTTTCAATTGTAATTGATCTGATGTGCTTTCCTCTTTAGTATCTCAATGTCACAAATTTAAGTGCATTATGATATTGGCAGCTAGGTTTCATCATTTTACAGTTGAAATAGCTCAATGTAATCATAATTAAGTTCTATGTTAACAGTTTCTTTGAAATGGCAAGATGTAACCGTAAGTTCTATGCTAATAGTTTCTTCTTTCACATTTCTTACTTGTGGAACTCTCTTCTGGCTTCTTGCTTTCCAATCAACTCTGACCTTCAAAACATTTAAATGCAATATCTATTTTTTTTTTTTTATTGAACTTTCTCCTTAAAAATGTTTTTTTCTTCCTCAGATTCTTTTATACTTAGTAAACCCTTGTGTCTTAATGGCTTTATCACCTTGTTTGGGATGAAAAAATAAAGAAGCCATTATCCATTACACCACCAACACATCCGAGCTTACAGCACCTGGTATTCCTAAGCAGTTAGCCATATAGGTACTGACCAGACTCAACGCTGCTTAACTTTGATGATCATACAGAAACTGGACAATCAAAAGGAGTTGAAATTTCTGAGAACATCAGGAAAGATGGCCTGGAGAATTTAACATTCACAGGACATAGAAACAGAGAGAAAGAAATAGTAACCTACTCAAGTCAAAAATTACTTAGAACAGCAAAAGATAGGAAGTTGTGGAGAGCCATGATTTTCCATATACTGAAAGGAAAAAAAAGGACTTACTAGATAAAAGAAGAAATACTGATGATAAAAGTCATATTTTGTTTATTAAAATTTTACTTACTTTACTACTATATAGTAGACCCTTGTTTTTTTCAACTCTGAGCTTCATAAAAAACTTGAAACAATCTACTAGTGTTATAACATAGACACTGACACCTGGTGTCGCCAGTGAAAAGTAACTATAGTACAGCAAAACTTAGACAAATACAAATACAAACTATAAAACAGTAGAATACAACAATAATTACTGGAAAAATATATTTTAAAACTCGCATGTGAAAACCTTTTAATAATACTAAGGCCATAACAAAATATCAATTTCACATTTACAATTTAAATATCATTTAATTTATGAGTATAAATTAAATATCAGTTTTATTAAAAATATTACTTTTTTTTGATCTATTCACCTCAAGCAAGGCAATAATGCCACTAAGGCACAGGGGACTTTGGAAGTGAAAGACATATTATTAGTATAATTTTTATTTAATACAATGTCCAATCTAGATATTTCCTAATCATGGCTCTCCAGAGATATCTTGACTTTATTATCTCTGAATAGCTATGAACTCTTCAGAAAAATAGACTACTTCCTCATTACCTTTTCAAGAGTTTCTGAATTCAGAGTTTCCTTTCTCCTAGACTGGTTGCCATTCAAGGCTAGAGAGTCCATTCCAGCTTGCTATTTAACCGATAACTGGTGGAGAAGAATGTATCACCTTAGTACAGGCATTAGTTTTATGGCTCCAAAATGACACCAAGAGACACAGGGCTGAGTTGACTAAACCACTGGTGATAACATACCCCTGTTTCCCTGGGGATTTCTATGTAAAATCATTAGAGAAGGCATACATTGTGAAGCGACTTGGCATCCCAGGGTCCTACTCAGTAACCGTCATCAAGAACCAAGATCCCCAGGGCACTATACTGACTACTCCCGTACAACTGTCCAGTCAATAAGGAACTGATTCCTCCCCAACAGCCACTATGCTTCCGCAATGGGGAGAGGAGTGAGGTGTAGAAGTCAAATGACTTACCTGCTAACATGGCTACCTTTTTGTAAAGGCAAGCCAGCTAATTTACCTCATTTATAGGAGAGTACCTAATGCAGCAGGTGGGTTAGTCCATTTTGCTGGAATGAACCTGCCCAACACATTTGCATGAGTGGACTCTATTCACCCATATATCTCTCGATTAAATGACTCAGGTCAGTTTAACTTGGTGGCTACACCAGTCTACTTGTGTGTCAGACCACTTGCAAGCCAACCAATATTCTACAGTTCTGTGGAAGAAAAAAAAAATGACAAGCACTACAAAGGCCAATAGACTAGAGAGTATTAACTGATATGTTATATCCTCTAGCGGAAGAGAGAATGAGAACAATCTATTCCTAAAAAGTGAATAAATTCAGAATAGTATAAGTTAAAAATTCTATGAAGGTTATCAAGTAAGACAGGATCCTGAAAAAGGCCGAAAGGTACAGCGGCCAAAATTGGTGAATACCAATGAACATGAATAGAAAGACATAATGAAGAAGAGAAAATTGCATTACTACAAAAAGGCATATAGTAAGAAAAGGAATATAAATCTGGCTCATGTAAAAACGGGGGTAGATGAAGAAAAATATTTTAGTAAAAGCATAAAAAAAAAAAAAAATATGGAACGTAAAACTAAGGAGAAGATGAAAGAGAGAAATGGAAGAATGAAAGAAAAGGAAGAAAAAAAATGAAACAACTGAATTTAGTAATAAGGTAGGGGGGGGAAGTAAAAAAAAAAAGAAAGAAAGAAAGAAAGTGTAATGCTAAAAATGAAAAATGAGGCAGGAAAAAAAAAATGACCTCCCAAAGAGAAAAAGCAAATAGCAACATAAACGAAAAATGAGTTTCTCTTACATACAAATTATTACCTTTAGTCATTTCATTTGCCCATAGATAATATAGATTCCTTCTCCCTTCCCCCTTGAGCAGGTGTTCAAACAAGTTGCTCTTTTCAGCTGATATACAATGATGTCCCTTCCCAAAGACTTTCCATTATTAAAGGGAGCCCACAGACATAATCAATAATAGCAGACATTTTTCATTCTTCAGTTAGTCTTATGTCTTCAGGAAATATCTTTGAGACCATTATTCCATTTGTTTGTTTTTTTTCTTTAGTTCTTCCCATCTGTTCATGACCAAGGACCAGTTTTATTTAAATTGATTTCCTTATAGAAAACCAATGTGCTTATTTTTCATTTCTTCTGTTAAGCTTATATTCAGAATAAACTGAAGAATTTTCTAATAGAATACAATGACAAAAACACTTAGGAAATCTACAGGAGTATTCAGTAAAATATCTGAAAAACAGTTGATAGTCCTGATCTTTATATAAAGTATATTTTTTTTTTTAATTATTTCACCCCAAGCAAAGCAATAAAAGCTAAAAGAATGCAAGGGGTTACTGAAAGCGCGAGAGGGAGAGGAGAATAAAAGAACAGGTTCAAGGAGACCGAAGATGACAACATATCATTTAAATTTTTGAAGATCATAGCTAATAAGAAAGCTAGAAAAGAAAATGAGAAAGAAGAAACAATTAACAGAGAACTTACGGTTGCAACTAGCAATTTCAATGGTGAAATTATGAGACCTAACTACCAATCTAGTACTGCACTTAAATTCTAGATTGGCATTTAGGTCTCATAAACACATAGCATCTATGTTTCACTAGATGCTCAATCTCCATCCTTGCACAAGACCAAATGTTGCAACCTAGGGAGAGGTTACTGAATAGAACAATCAAACAAAGGTTGGAAATGCATAATAATACTTAAGACAAGAACAACATATAAAATTTGCCAGTGGTGCATAAAAGTAATAGTCAACTGCGAGAAGTGAGTCAAGTGAATTCCACAATTAATCTCCAACTGGAGACCAACATACAGTATTTACCACTGTATTTATGTGAATGGGGACATAGTCATTATCTTCCAAAGGTATACTACAACAATAGTATTTTTCAGATAGTAACAAAATCATCTCAAGGAAAGGCTGCCAAATCTAAATGATAGAACATGTTTGATCTGCCAGTTCAGCTGTCTAAAAATTAAGCTTCACTTAGAACAGCAATTATACTTCAACTTTTGAAAACCTTTAATATAGGATACAGTGTAACCCGGATATAAGAGACTTCTTCTCCGGTCCCGACAACTCTCTTATATTCGGGTTACACTGTATTTTTTTTCTTAATCAATTTCCCCAAGCAAGACAAAAATGCAAGGAGCTAATAGGAGTGAAAAAGAATGAAAAGACTTTAGAAGGCACCGGAAACCCAATTCTAAACAGGAAACAAGTGATAAAGGAGGAGTATGAACCAGGTGATAGGTAAACCTATTTCTCCTTCTGAGAAGAAAAATATATATAATTTGTAAAAAAGAAAGAAAAAAAATCAGAGTTCAGCTGAAATTGTTAGAAGTATAGATTTGAAGCTGACATTAATGAGTTAACATTGAAAGCACAAATCTCATGCCAATATGAATGCTTAAAACCCAAATTACCCACTGAGATTAACACTGAATGTACAATTAACCAGCTGATATTAACCCATTAATACCAACTAATCCCTTGTTTGCGATAATGGTCATTGTATATTTAAGTATCAAAGAACACTTCTAGGTTTTATTTTATAAATATATTGAATAATTCTTTGTTATCGTAAGTTTGTTAAAACTGCTTACCAAACCAAAGTGTTGACTTAAGTAAAAACTTAAACGTAAGAGATTTGAAGAATTTGCAAAAAACTGAAGAACTTCTCATTCCAACTTCTTGACCATTTGTAATTTGAAGACAAATATTTTCTTGCAGTAAAATGATTGGTCAAATTCCATTGCTTCATTCAAATCAACCAATTTTTTGTTGTTGCATTGTGCAGTATTTGGTTGATTGATTTTGTTTAGCGGCATATCAATGACTATGGGTTATTGAATGTCAAAATCTAAATAATTTAAACAAAATTTTATGGCTTCAACTAAATATATTTTGAATGCAATTATATGCCTTCATCTACAGATAAAATGTATTGAGGGTAATGTACTGTTGGTCTTTTTTTTATATAAAAATGTATTGTTGATTATAGATAAAAAAATAACCAATTTTATATACCTATAGTTCTGGATATTTTTAATTAATACTGAACTTTACAATGGTCTTTAATGGATTAACACTGAAAGCATAAGACCTGGAAACAGAATTTCTATGCCAATCTGAATACAAAACTCCCAATCTATGGTGCTAATTATAAATGAAACTTTGAGGAAACACAGCTCATGATGTACTTGTTAAAAAAAATGTACAACAGAAAAATCAGCCTACAACTTGCTTTGTCTCATAGAGTTTCAGGTCACCCTTGTAAAATGCGTAAAGACACTAATGAATAAATAATAATAATCCCTACACATTGTATAAAACTATCATTGTAGATGAAAACATAAATCATTGGTAGTGAAAAAAACAGCCTTTTAGAAAGTCTAGAGAAATATTAAATTTATGAACCCAAACCACTGACAGCTTTGTATTAACAAGAGATCAATACAGGCATCCCTGCAAGGTTCTCTTCCTTGTCCTACCCTTTCACTGCTTCTGAATAAACAGATCATGAGTAAACATCTATGCAGATGATACAACAGTTTATAGAAGAGCCTCCAGAAATCAAGATGATCAGAGCTTTGCAGTTGACCTCTTTTTTGACCTGGCTCTAACTGCTTAATGGGGAATTATCTGGCTTGTTTGTACTTCAAAGACCAAGCTAGTATAATTTCATCAGCACTTTTCAAAACCCAAATTTTCTCAAGTTACAATGAACAGTAGCACTCTCATGTTGCTCCATATTTTGAACATCTGTTGGTTTTCAATTTCACTCCAGACCTCAAGTAGAATTCATATTTATAATCCATTGCTAAAGATGCTGGAAAAATGATCAGCTCTCATTCTATCAGACCAGAAAGTACCCAACTCCTTCAGTTATGTGCTATCTGTACAAGAGTCACACAAAAATGGTCAGCTCTCATTCTATCACTCCAGGAAGTATCAGGTTGGTCAAAATGTTCATTAGCTGATTAAGTAGAAAATTTACTTAACAAAGCAAACAAACTTTTTAGTCAACCCAATACCTTACTGTTCTTGTCATGAGAAGTCAAATTATATAAGAAAATTCCTCACTTTCCAGTTTTCATAGAATCCAAAATCATTTCTGCAGTCTTGTGGAGGGAGGGTTATTCTCCACTTTTCAGCTTCTTTCCCACAGATGCAACATCAAAAGCTTATTTGCTACTCTACTGCTATTTCCATAGCAAATGTTCAAATGATCTCCATTCTTCAGTTCTACCAGTTCAGACCTTTTTTATGACACCACACTATGCTACTTCAATGAGTCAAATCACCCTCATTTACTATTTATTCTTTTTAGAAAGTTCCATTCAATATTTTTTTTTCCCCAGGAACTAGCACTTTGTAGAACAGATTCCTGCATTAGTGCTTCCCTGAACCCTACAATTGTATTCTCTTCAAGTCTAAGGTCAGTAGTTATCTTATAATCTTCACTTCCTACAATATCCTCTTTCATTCATATCAAACATCTCATGCATCATTCCCATTTTAAAAGTAACCCTCCTCCTTGAGTGGCATTTGAGCCTTGTATTTAGTGAATTATAGTATTAAAAAAAAAAATTATTACAACTTCAATGATTGATTATCTGCTATCTCAACAGTAATGGTACTGAAAGCCAGAAAATTTTCGCTACCAAGTCAGTTTTCCATTTATATAGTTTAGTTCAGTGTTTTGAATACTGATCAAATCAGTGAGTTGGAAAATGTACGAAATTCTTGGACAATAATTATTTCATGCATCAACATTTCATTCTTCATATAACCCCAATTTAATGTCATAAGGTTAATATCCGGGTTTAATTTTTATAAAACCTCTTCCCTTTAAGGTTAATACCTTCCACTCTTCCCAAACCACTGACTCATGCCTTTCCTCTGACTCAAACATTGAAATGGATAAATTCTGTATTGGTTTTTTGACTGTTTTTTTTTTTTTTTTGTGCCTTTCACACTTAAATTTCTAATTCCAACACAAACTCAGTCTATATACCGGGGTTGAATAAGAAAGACAAATTTTATTTTTTTCATTGGTTGAAATAAGCTTATTCCCCATATAAGTTGATTTTGAATTTTGTTGTGTATTAATCATTTGCTCTGTAATAATAAATACATTGAGCTCTTTTTGTGGATCAGTTTTAATATTTTACATTACTAAGATCCACTTGGATTATATACCAACAGATTTATTACCTTTACTATATATATATATATATATATATATATACATACACACACACATACTAGCAGCCATACCCAGCTGGTTGATCAGAAAAAGCATTCAATTAAAATGGGTCAAAAACACCATCATTTTTAGATGTAACAAAATTTATCTTCTTCAATTACTTTAAAGTACTTTCATTGAAAAACATTTTGAATTAATGTAGTTACTGATATAACAGAAGTCGTCTGTATTTATTCAATCGAAGTTAGCCGAGGACATGAAGGAGTAAAACAGGCAACATGAAGATCCACTTCAGACCAAAATTATTTTGAGTTTTTGAAATTCAATTTGTCAGTGTACTACCAGAGATGTAAAAGAGGATGCATTTATAAGGCAATTGTTAAGTTTTATGAAAATTGGTTGAAAGATCAATGAAAAATAAGAAAGAAACCAGCAAAAATCATCAATTTTTCGCTAGTTATGCTGGTTTTCACTATATGGGTGGACTCAATTATCAAGTTAAATGACTGTTAAACAATCAACTTATTGTTGGCTACAATTGAGTGAAGTTTGTAGTAGATTGCTTGAAAATTGAGGGAGTTTTTACTTTAAAATTTGTGTTGAAATTGATTTTTCGTGGCTAAACGCAGTGCTGTAGAAATAAAAATGAGGTATCATTGAGCTTCTCATGATGTAAGTAAACTACATAGTAAGTTACAGCAAAATCAAAGGAGATAGGTTGAATTTATTGATTTTTGATTGGCTTTATCGATTATTGATTTTTTTCCCAAAATTATTGATTTTTTACATTACAATGTACAATGTGCCAAGTTTGGTCAAAATCGGTTGGATGGATCTTGAGTCAAAAGGTATCAAACAGAAACACAGACATACTCTGTTTTATATATATATATATATATATATATATATATATATATTTATATATATATGTGTGTATGTGTGTGTGTGTGTGTGTGTGCTGAATGTGTGTGATGGTAATATCTTTAACCTGGCCTAATGGCATTTGTTTCACTAAAACATACAAATAAAGTTGAAGATCTTATAGGTAAAACGGATTCATTAACAGACAGGCTTGAATTTATAAACTCTGTTCATTAAGATAATAAAATAAAAAGTAGGAAACAAATGTTTAGCCTCATACATAATTTGAAATGAAACATTTACAAATAATTTTCATGCTTTTTATGTAATTTTATTCTTTCTTTTTTGACTGTATCATCAATCCTTTGAGGTTATAATTAAACCTTGAGATCCTCACAGGCAATGAGAAGTTCACCATGTTCTTTTTCTACTGACTATTCATCAGGGATTATGGTACACTTCTAAGACATTTCTTGTAGGGATCTTGCCTTTTAGTTAGGTGTTTTCTTTGTAGTAAAAGGTCGGTAAGTTTATTTTTGGTCTGTGAAGCCATTTTTTGCAGGTAATTACATTGAAACCCCCATACTATGTTCAAAACCATCTCCACCCACACCAACAAAATTTACAATTTCCTGCAGGATTAGATACATTAATTGAATTGACAAAAATGCAAGTTCAATCTTGTAGATTCTGTATCATCTAAACATATACGTGTAAACTGAATATTGATTTCCATTAATTGAGAATGAAATCTCTAAATTTACAAAATTTTATTTTTTAGTTCATTTTGGTACATTTTCTATTCAAAATTTTTTAGTATACAAATGTCTTCTTGCTTTGTTAAATTCATAGCATCATTATTTAGTCATGAAAATATTTTTCTATGACCTTTCTGTTAAACCTATATTCCATCATATTAATGAAAAAAACATATATTCCATAATATTAATGAAAAGGTTGATAGCATTTTTGACATGTCTTTTATTCAGAAAAATTCATGGCATCATTATTCAGTAATGGCTTTTTATGAAAGTACACTTTTTAGTAAATTGTATATTTTGTTATCAAAGAACATTTCTGGGTTTTATTCAATAAATATATTGAATAATTCTTTGTTATCGTAAGTTTGTTAGAACTGCTTACCAAACCAAAGTGTTGACTTAAGTAAAAATTTAAACGCAAGAGATTTGAAGAATTTGCTAAAAGCTGAAGAACTTCTCATTCCAACTTCTTGACCATTTGTAATTTGAAGACAAATATTTTCTTGCAGTAAAATGATTGGTCAAATTCCATTGCTTCATTCAAATCAACCAATTTTTTGTTGTTGCATTGTGCAGTATTTGGTTGGTTGATTTTGTTTAGCGGCATATCAATCACTATACGTTATTGAATGCCAAAATCTAAATAATTTAAACAAAATTTTGTGGCTTCAACTAAATATATTTTGAATGCAATTGTATGCCTTCATCTACAGATAAAATGTATTGAGGGTAATGTAATGTTGGTCCTTTTTTTATATAAAAATGTATTGAGGGTAATGTAATGTTGGTCCTTTTTTTTATATAAAAATGTATTGAGGGTAATGTAATGTTGGTCCTTTTTTTTATATAAAAATGTATTGAGGGTAATGTAATGTTGGTCCTTTTTTTTATATAAAAATGTATTGAGGGTAATGTAATGTTGGTCCTTTTTTTTATATAAAAATGTATTGAGGGTAATGTAATGTTGGTCCTTTTTTTATATAAAAATGTATTGAGGGTAATGTAATGTTGGTCCTTTTTTATATAAAAATGTATTGAGGGTAATGTAATGTTGGTCCTTTTTTTATATAAAAATGTATTGAGGGTAATGTAATGTTGGTCCTTTTTTTTATATAAAAATGTATTGAGGGTAATGTAATGTTGGTCCTTTTTTATATAAAAATGTATTGAGGGTAATGTAATGTTGGTCCTTTTTTATATAAAAATGTATTGAGGGTAATGTAATGTTGGTCCTTTTTTATATAAAAATGTATTGAGGGTAATGTAATGTTGGTCCTTTTTTTTATATAAAAATGTATTGCTGGTACATTTACTATTAAAATGTACTTTTATACTTTCATTGTGTTTGTTTGTTTAGGGAGCTCACTATTTGCCCAAAGCTTGGATCCTAACAAGTACTGGTCAGGGATGTAGTTTATTGTCATACCCAGGATGGCATTGAGCAGTATTAGTTTGTTTAGACACAAGCAATTTGTAATAAAGAATTCTCTGTGAATTCAAACAAACACAGAATTTTTTCACCAGCAGATTCCATTTATCTTGAGTTTTTGATTCTTGCAATAAATCCATTTTTCATCACCAGTGACTTTTCTAAAAATGTTACTTGTTTGTGTTGAACAAGACAAATGTTCAAATTCTGACTCAGGTCATGTGGGTGTTTAGCTTTTGAGCTGCTTAAACTTTACTTGAATTTCTAATTGAATACTATAGTTGTTTTTGAAGAGATTTAGCCTAGTTTGACACAAGGTCACAAATATGGAACCTCCAGAGAGAACTGAACAAACTACATGATGTATCGCAGTTGAGTGATTAAAATAAAATATAAAAAAACATAAAATTGCAAAAGATATTTATTAGACTATTGTACTGTTTCACATTTTTCATTTGGTTGTCAGAATTGGTAATCTGGGAATTTTGAACTGAACACTTTATTCCATCAGCAGGAAAAGATCATCTATGCCTGGGTATATCTTATACCAGTTAATGCTTCATAGCTAATTAATCATTGTGATATCATATAGTAAGAAAAACTCATAGATAATCCAGTACAGTGGAAGAATCAAGTGATATCACAAGAGCATTTTTAACTGGATGGAAATATCTGATATTTGATATACACCATTATAGACAGTGAAATGAAAAAGTCATTTGAATATAAGGCTTTGTACAAAATTCCAAGAAGCTTATGTCAAACCTATTAGTCTGAAGAAAATTTAGAGAAAATTTCAATATGATACTCTAGTAAGGACACCCATATAGAAGAGGAAAGTGTGATTTTATCACAATCTCAAGTATTTCCATTTTATAACCTGTGGGTGGGATTCTAAGCAGTATCCAATTTAACTGAAGGGGAATGGAAGAGTAATTGAGTGAATAAGGGCATTTAGAGACCAAGTAATAACAAAATTGGACATAGAGACAGAGTATATCAATCATGGTTGGGACCAAAGTAACTGTCTTTTATGTAGTTACCATGCTGACTGTATTGTTAGTCAAAACTTGGGATGTATGGATGGTCAAAGATTTAGTAGGGAGGGAAGAACTGAGCTGTTAAACTCAAGTGGTACCTTTCTACTCAGACCGAGTAAGTGTGATCCTTTATAAAAATACCTATTTGCATAATATTGGAAACTGTGACTGTCTGATCATTCCTCAACATGGCAGAAGTTTTCATCTTCATTATCTTTTGGACATGCAGTGGCCCTTTCCCAGTGTTCTGTGGACAAAGACACGAATAAGAATTGAGATACAATGTGTGACCAGTTGTGGGGAGCTGGATACTGACACTTCTAAAATTTCCCTAGCATTATGCAAAAGGCATCACTGGGAATTTTTTTTTTATCAACCTAATAGTGGCATATGCATAGATGTGGCACAAGACCAAAAGTATAGGGCACCCAGTGAGGATCGAATTCACTACTCAGTCATAATTGTTCCAGCAAAATAAGCTTGCTAACCATTACAGTTACATGGGAGGACTGATATTACATAAGAGTTCAGCTCTGTTTTCTTTACGTCAAATTAATTTTTTCTGTTTATTAATATTTTACTTAGCTTTATTTTATAAAATTTCAATGTGTCTCTGTAGCATTAGGGGGGGTGGGGCTTTCAGTGTAAAATTATAATGGTGCTGAATAAAGAAACTCGGTTAACAAAGCGCGCACTGTGTGTATTTGGTTTCTTGTTGAAACTTTGTTATGATGAAGCAAGTGGTCTGAATTAAAACCACTGAACAAAGCTGATGGAGCATCAAGAAATAATATGAGGGTGATGCAGAGGATGATACCAAGTGGGAAAATACTAAAAATGTTTTGTTTTCTGTAGATCAATAGCTGCTCTTATACAAGAAATGACATAATAAGCTGGCCTTGTTTTGGTACTTCTTTTTTTGAATTGATTTCACCAGAAGCAAGGCCATAAAGCCGCTGAAACACAAGGGTTACTCAGTGTGGAAAAGTTAGAAAGAGTGACACTGATAAGGAGCAAGAACAAGGAGCACTGTGCTTAAATTCAAAGAGTCTAGGCACCATAGTAAAGTGTGCATCCAAACAATTACCATGAAATTATTTATAGAAAAGGCACAGGGAGGCAACCTTATAGCAGTGGGAAAGCAACTGCTAAAAGAGCATTGTATGGTTAGAAACAAAGAAAAGAGTGCTGAACTGTTACATATCAGTGCTCCTATATGGCAGTGAATATTGGACAATCTTCTCACAGATGAAGAGACTTGTGATGAAAATACCATGGACTGAACATGTGAACAATGGCAAAGTTTTAGGGAAAATAGAAACAAAAATGACACTTATATTTAGCATCAGAAAGTAGTAGTTAAAATTTCTAGGACACATAATGAGGAAAGAAGGATTAGAAAATTTGGCACTCACAGGTCAGACAAGGGAAACAGAAAAATAGTACATAACTTGTCTAATGAGCTTGTAGAAATGGTTGGCAGAACCATGCGTCTCAGATATAAACAGACAATAAGTGAATAAGTGAAAGGCAGGTAATGACCCTAAAACGAAAAAAAATCCCTGCCTCTCAGATATAAACAGACTTGCTGTTTGGCTATCAAGAGACAATAAGTGAATAATTGAAAGTCAGGTAATGACCTTAAAACAGAAAAAATCCCTGCCTCTCAGATATAAACAGACTTGCTGTTTGTCTATCAAAAGACAATAAGTGAATAATTGAAAAGCAGGTAATAACTTTAAAAACAGAAAAAAATTTCTGCCTCTCAGCTATAAACAGACAATAAGTGAATAATTGAAAGTCAGGTAATGACCCTAAAACAGAAAAAAATCCCTGCCTCTCAGATATAAACAGACAATAAGTGAATAATTGAAAGTCAGGTAATGACCCTAAAACAGAAAAAAATCCCTGCCTCTCAGATATAAACAGACAATAAGTGAATAATTGAAAGTCAGGTAATGACCCTAAAACAGAAAAAAATCCCTGCCTCTCAGATATAAACAGACTTGCTGGTTAGCTATCAAGAGACAATAAGTGAATAATTGAAAGGCAGGTAATGGCCCTAAAAACAGAAAAAATCCCTGCCTCTTAGATATAAACAGAATTTTGGATGTACAAAATATAGCTGACCAGTCAGCTGATCTCTCCTCTGACCTAACTCTAACAGCTCACGGTGGGAAAAACTTAGCTTATAACATTCAATACCTCCAAAACCAAACAAGTAATGGTCCATCATCACCAAACGGACACTGAATTTTTTCCTATCATGATGAACAGATTTTCTCTCAAGACAACCCATTTCATTGAATGCCACATTGTTCACTCAGACCTCACATGGAACTCATATATATGATCTATCACTAAAGATGCTAGAAAAAGTGTTGGTTCCTTGTTCTGTAAACCAGAAAGTACATGACACCTTCTACCATGTTCTATTTTTACAAGAGCTAGATCGGTCCAAAAATGGAATGCCACTGACATTTCTAGACAGGAGCTGCCTAGTTCTCATTTTCCAGTCTTGATAGAGTACAAAAGTGTCTACACCGACTTGTAGGTGATGAAATATTTTCTATTCTACAATCCCAAACATAAAGTCTCTCCTTACTCTGTCACTATTTTCATGGGAAATCTTCTAATGAACTACATTCCTCAGTTCAGACCTTCACAACTAAAACCCACCATGCCACATGCGCTGGGATAAACTATCCTCATTCTCTTTGTATTCAATTTGTAAAAAAGAAAGGTGCATTCGAGCAGCTTTTTCCCAAGGTTTCCAGATTCCTGAGAGGATGCTTCCCTGATCATGAAAATCTTAATCTCTTCGAGTCTAGGGATAATTATCTACATATTGTCATAAACTATACTTTTTCTTTTTTAAACCAAGCAAAGCAGAAACACCACTAAAACACAAGGAGTTATAGGGTGTGGAAGAATTAGGAACAGAAACAATAATGATGAGTAGAAAGAGAAAAGAGTAATCAGGAGAACAGTAGATAGCAATTGACATAGCATTTAAATTCTAGTGCTGAACTTAAATTTAAAAAGTCTAGGTACTATAGTGAAGGTTTCATCTGAACAATTACCATAAAAGTATTTATACAAAGGACATAGAGAGTCAGCCTTTTAGAAGTGACTGGAGCCGAGCCACCAGAACCTCCTCCTCTTATGCTTATACAACAACCCATTCAGTAACCCTCTACATTAAGTGGCTCTTGAGCCTTGTATTGGGTGAAAATTAGTAAAAAAAAAAAAAGAAAGAAAAACAGGTAATGTTGCCAGTTCCCAGAAAGAAAGAATCTGGAATGTCAAAATCTTCATCATTCAGGGACTTGTTGAATTTTACACTTCTTAAAGACAGGAAAACTGTTAACAAAATTCAAGACCTCAGAAAAAGAAAACTCTTTTGAAAATCAGTAACCAAAAAGATAGAATTTGTGTCTAGTTGAATGTATAAAAAATTTCAGATTTGAATATTGCACAGAATATGTTGTAACACATAGAACATTAACAGGGAAACATTTTTTTTAACTACATTTGAAGCCATTCGTTATGGAATGGAACTATACAGATTCTGTTTTTTTCGTTCTGCAAATAAAAAAGTTTATCCACAAAGCATAAACAATTACAGTAATCAAAGAGTAAAAAAGCTTTCCCTATACAAATTTACTGCATCTATTTTTGTGATTCTTGCTTATTTCCTGAGTAAATATTCATTGTTAAGACCATTAAAAGCTTAATACTTTGCTATTTTGTACTTGGTCCATTTATCCAAGAGTATATATATATATTTATATATATATATATATATATATATATATATATATATATATATATATTTATTTATTTCTTGTAACCGTTATATCTAGTGGGTATACATGTTTGAGTAGACATCCCTGTTTTTTTTTTTAAAACAATGAATTTAATGTCTACCAGCCTAGAGATCAAAAGCTTAAGCCGATAGACATTAATTTAACTGTTTAAAAAAACAGAGCTGTAGACTCAAACATGTATGCTCACTAATATAATTTTCTTTTCTTGACATAAAGTAGCAAAAAATTGTCTGAATGTTCTGTATGTCCAAGCACTTTCAGCTATTCTTTTAGCCATTATCAAGAATGATTTTTATTTTTAACTAAAAATTAGTTTTTATCCTTAAATTTATTTTTAAATAAAAATCATCCTTGATACATACTTTATGTCAAGAAAACAAAAATATTATATATAAAATATATATAAATATAAAAAAGAAATAAAAAACTAAATCGCAATTCCTTGTCAGTTGTTTTTAATGAAACATGTATAAAAGAGGGATTGCTGACCAAATATACAATTACATATAAAAAGACACAATATAGGCCAAAATTTATTTGGCATCTCATTATTCTTATTTTTTATTTCGTATGTCATTATTATTTTTTATTTGGTATAAAATTCTCATTTTTTATCTGGTATGGCATTTTTATTGCTTTTTCTATTATTTATTATTTTTTTTATTTGAGATAGCATTCTTATTAATTTTGATTTGACATGGCATTCATATTTTGTTTTATTTCATATGACCTTCTTATTATTTTTTATTTGGTATAGCATTCTTAGTACTTATTTGGTATGCCATTTTTATTATGTTTTATTTGGTATGAAATTCATATTATTTTAATTGGTTTGGCATTATTGTTTTTTTTATTTGGTATAGCATTCTTACTCTTTTTATTTGTGCACAGCATTTTTATTATTCATTGAATTCATGGTATTCTTCTTATGTATTTGTTATGTAATTATTGTTATTTGGTATTGCATTGTTTTTATCTTTATTTGGTATTGCATTCTCATTCATTTTTATTCGGACATTTTTACTATTTTTTTTATTTTGTATGGTATTTTTATCTTTATTCCACATGACATTCTTATTTTTTATTTGATATGTCATTCTATTTTTTATTTGGTATTTGGTACATCATATGTGGTATTGAATTTTATCTACTTGTAATTCATATGTGTTTATAATAAATACATTGAGCTCTCTTCTGTGGATCAGTTTTAATATTTTATATTACTAGGATTCACTCGGATTATTTATCACAGATTTTTGCCTATATATATATATGCATGCATACATACATACATACATACATACATACATACATACATGAATTACATATAAACAAAATTCATTTGTACCCCACTTGCATCACCATTTCTCTCCTCAAGAAATTCCCTGGAGCATGTCAATACCAAAATGTTTGATAAAAAAATGAATTGTAACATATTTTTTAAATTAAAAGAGATAGGAAAAAAAGAGGAAAAATCTACAAATAAGGGAAAAGACATAGAGAGAAAAAAAGTGGGGAGGAAACCCAAATGGTGAGGGTGATACAAGAAACTTTCAACTCTAGAAAGAAGTGAAAAAACAGTTGAAAATTAACGTTAACACCTGGAAATATTTGAGATAATGAAAGTTTAATACTGAGACATATTTTTGCTGATTTAAAAATGATCTTTATATATGGGCACAATGTTGAAATAATTCAAATTTTATACTTTTTTCTTCATCTTATAACTTTTTTGACAAACATTATGAGTTTGCATAAATTTAAAAATAGGATAAAATTTTGGGAATTGAAAGAGAAAGACTTGAACCCTGAAATTGACAGGGGCGGGGTGAATAAGAAATTGCAATTTTTTGGAAATAATCGACTATAAAGATGCTGAGAACAACTTCTTATGAGTGCTAATGTTTGAGTTTTGAGTTTCTTTCTCTGTTAGATTTCATACTACTATGGCCCCACTCCCCGCAACATCATAAAAACACATCACAAAAAAGGTTATTCTGTACATTATTATATGTCTAGATTAGTTCGGAAACAGCATTAAGGGCTAGGTAGTCATATCACAAATGCTAGGCACCAGAATATCATGGTGTCTTGAAAATGTGTGTGTATATATATATATATATATATCTTTATTATATTATAGGATATTACATTTGAACATATGTACCTACTACATTAATGCATCCATGTTTCAATGCCCAATGTTTATATAGGTTTGTGGGTGTGTGTATGTATATATATATATATATATATAAACAAAGAGACAAGTGCAAAACTATTCTCAGGCAATGCTTCTTGTTTTTTTATTCATTTTGTTTCTTTACAGATAAACTCTCTGAAAATAATTTATGCACATGTGTGTATATATATATATATATATATATATATATAGAGAGAGAGAGAGAGAGAGAGGGTGAGACAGCAAACAATGTAAGTTTCTTAGAGACATCAGTACATCACCATTAGAAGAAGAGTAAATAATTTTTCACCGTTTCTTTTCCCATCGGTTGCTTTTTATTATATCTATGAGATGTAAAGTCAGTCAGTTATGTGCCATGCATGATACATGCTTAGCAAATCATGTATCTTTTGATACATGGCTGATGAGGTAGTTTTTTTTTCCCACAGTAGGTTGCCATTTGTTTCTGTGGTAGACCAGTTGTCATCCAAGGCTCTAGAACCGAGTCTGTTCTGTTATTTACCCATAGCTGGTGGGGGAGAGGGAAAGAAGAACATTCATACCTTTACAAAGAGTATTGGCACATAAGTGAATGTAATGGATTCAACTGGAATTCAAACTCGGATCTCTGATTCCTTAATCCTAGATTCTACCATTACTCCATCATGCCTTCATGAGATGTACATATCTGTTAATTCATTTGATCGGTTATTATTGATTTTTAATTAGTCTTTATTTCATTATCAATTACTTTTTATTATACTACAGATTGCGTATCCTTTATACAATGTTCCAAAATCTGAAAACCTTCAAAACCTCAAAGTTTTTCAGGTGTTGAGATGATGATACTTGGTAAAACATAATTTGCTGAACTATTCTCTATATGTAAAGCTCAGGGTATTGCTGTAACACCTGTATAGTCAGTATGAAGACTAACTCCAATACGACTACTCCTGACTTCATAACATGGAATTCTTTATAATAACGGAAGAGTTCATAGAATCACCAGGGGGTGTCCTCTTTACCCCACAACACTCCCACTTCTGAGATTACTACTTTATTAAATAATATTTTTTTTTTAGTTTTAGTATCTCCCCTCCTCATTCTAGAGTGTTTGCCAATGTACTACGTAGCATTTTCTTTTCCTTGGACTTGTTTTTATAGTTTTCTCGATTTGTTTTGGTGCTGACACATCAAAAATGTCATACAGCATTTTAACTGGTTTTTCATGTTTTTTATCAGTGAATTTTTTCTTTAGCTGATTTTCATGTCTTTTATGTTGAACATTTTTTCTGCCGTTCAACTTCAAAAAAGGTTCTTATGGATTTAGTAATGAGTAGTTCTATTTTTCAAGACAAAAATTTAATCCAGTCGAAAAGTCAGTGCAAACACAAATTTTACTATATTTTTTCTTTACATACACCATGAGTGCAGACCCCATCTGTTCAACTCTTCATTTACTTGTTCTAATGCTGTGAATGGTATTCTCCATTTCGGTTTAAATACTGGTGTCAAAGCATTTTTTTATTTGAAAATTTGCCTAGAATTTTGAACACCGACTCAGTTCATTAGACAGAACTGGGTCAGTGTTCAATTTTTTGCTCTGACTTTTGAAATTTGTCACTTGTCCACATAGTTTCACAATAAGCATTTATTGGTAAACTCCACAGTTTGAATAGTTCCATCAAGTCCATACCAAATAGATTTGTTGCATTTCTTAGAACATAAGTTTTTGTTTTCACCTGCTTATTTCGAAAATAAACATCACATGTTAATTCTCCCCAAAAAAGAATTTTTCACCAGAAACTCAAGTTGCAGTTTTGTAAGTCCTTTTTAATAAAGGTTTTTTCAATTTCTTTCCATGTGGTTTCATTTACTTTTGAAATGTCTCTACCAGTATCTAGTAACATTTTTAATCCCATATTGATTAGCACGTTGATAGATTTTCTTTTGTTTTGTGGCTATTTTTTCTTGGCTTAGTTCTGCAGTGTGGCTTGATACGTCCTTTTTTACCAGTTATAGCACACTGCATTTTTCCATGGAGAGTCTTTGCTAAGATGTAATTTTCTGCATCTGAAACAAGGTTTAATATTCATTTTTTCCTTAATATTTACCAGTTTTTCAGCATCATGCTTCGGACTTAGCATTGTTTGGCAATTGTCCACTATTTCCTCTAGTGTTATGTTATTATTATTATTATTACCTTTACTAAATTTTTTCAGTTGTTAAACCTTGAACAAAAATAAATCCCTTGAACATATCTGGGGTCATTTCCTTTACTCTAAATTGTTGATGACACCCACATACATGACAAAATCTTCATCCTCATTTTTTGCATCTCTAACAAGCATGGAACAAACAGCACTTGTCATTCGTCAGAATGTGTATTGTCATCAAAACCTATTTCACCTGGCTTCTCGGTAAAATATAATTGCAGTACTTTTCATATTCTTTTGGCACAATTTTTCTTAAGAACAACCTAATCTTTTATCTTCTTCCCAGCCACTGCATTCTTGATTAAATATTTCTTCATGTCTGCAAAAATATGGAACAAAAGTCAGTCTATCATCAAGATTCTGATACTGTGTTTTGCACTGTGTCTGGCATACTGAAGCTTATTTATTCAAAATCACTTCCAACATCTCCTCTTCATGTTGTTTTTGCAACTGTAGCAACTGTTGGGTATGTTGTTGTTGTTGTTGAATTTCAATTATTTAAGCTAAAATTTTCTCCATATATATCTGCAAGAAAATTTACTTTTTTTTAATCAACCTGGTTGAAATTCTTCTAAGTCCTGTTGCACACAGATGTGTTTTGAAAATCTGGTTGCCTTCTATTATAACCAGTTATAAGGAAGGAATCTTGTTTTCCTGACTGCTGGAAGTCCTCTTCGATCATTCCTGTCTTCCAAAACACTGGCGACCCCTCTGACCCTTCCAACTACCGTCCTATCAGTCTCCTTCCCCACTTCGGCAAAGTTTTTGAAGCCCTAATCAATACTGAGGTGGTTAACCACCTCACATTCCATAATCTGCTCTCAGACAAGCAATATGGTTTCCACTTTGCCCGATCTACAGCTGATGTGCTTACGGCCATCACTGAAACTGTCTACCGAGCTCTTCAAAATAACGGGGAAGCCCGTGCCATGGCACTAGACATTTCCAAAGCATTTGATAGGGTTTGGCATGCCGGCCTTCTTCACAAGCTCCAGGGTTATGGCATTATGGGTCGATTATATAACCTAATACAATCATTCCTGTCAAATCGTGAATTGAAGGTTGTTCTCAACGGATTCTCATCCAGTTTCTATTCCACGAATGCAGGTGTTCTCCAAGGATCCATCCTAGGCCCCACTCTATTCCTTATATACATAAATGACCTTCCTGACGTCATAACTTCCCAAGTTGGCATCTACATGGTTAACACCACAATTTAGTCCTGCCTCAAAAACAAATCTAGTCTCACTGACAAAACTCACCTGGCTGTGCGTCTCAAAAAGGACCTCCAATCGATTGTGAACTGGGGCAAGAATTGGCTGGTGAACTTCAATGCTTCTAAGACAAAACTGCTCTCTATTAATCACCACAGAGATCCTTCCCTTTCCTACATTAGAATGTCAGAAGCTTAACTTCTCGAGAGCAACTCTCTGCGGCTTCTCAGTCTCATGTTGACTGCTGACCTGAGATGGAATAAATACATTGAGTCAATTGCTTCGTCCATCACAAGGAAAGTTGGCTCCCTGAGCCGCGCCAGGAAGTTTTTCTCCCCGGAGTCGATCCTCCAGATCTACAAATCAACAATTCGCCCTTGCATGGAGTATTGCTGCCATATATGGTCTGGTGCCCCTTCTGTTTGCCTCAGGGTTCTTGATAGGCTCCAGAAGTGGATATGCAATGTAGTTGGCCCTGCTCTGGCGTCTTGTCTACAGTCACTTTCTCACAGATGCGCCGTCGCCTCCCTCTGTCTGTTCTACAAATACTTTCATGGAAATTGCTCCGAGGAGCTGCATTCGCTGGTTTCTAGACATCATGAGTTCAAGCGCCATACGAGGCTGGCATCCCACTTTCACCCCTTCACTGTCGAAACTCCTAAATGTAGCCGTCTCTTCTACTCTAATAGCTTCATGTCTCGCACCTCTCGCCTGTGGAACTTCCTTCCCTATTCCTGTTTCCCTGTGAGCTATAATCTCCAGCTATTCAAGTGTAATGTCAATCGACATCTCCAGTTGCCTTGATCTATCCACTACTCTCATCCTTTCTTCTATCACTCCTATCTGATCTTGCTCTAAATTTTCTGTAACCCCTTGTGTTCTAGTGGCTTCCCGCCTTGCTTGGGGTGAAATGTTTAAAAAAAAAAAAAAAAAAAAAAAAATGGTGTTTATTATACTGTGTGTTCAAGTTCCTTGTCAGCTATTACAACTCCAGTTATAAAGTTGCAATTTTATCCTGCACTTGTAAATGAGTATCCTCATTGCCAACTATTATAACTTTCTATTGTAAGGTTATTGTTAGAACACACACTTGTACTAGGTATAATTTAATTCATTAAAGTATTCTTTATACATAATACTTAGGTTATTGCTGTATTCCCTGTGTAGTTAGTATGAAGACCAACTCCAATATGACTACTGCTAGCCTTATACCATGGAACTCTTTATAGTATTGGAGGAGATCATATAGTCATAAGGGATGTACTTTTTACTCCACAGCACAAGACAAATAGAAAATTTCAGTAAGCAACATGGCTACCTGTAACATGATTATTGTGTTGCTGAGTTATAAATAAAATACTGACTTTTTTCAGTTTCCATTACATTTAACTGTAATCAGAATCCATGTTTTGTTTTTATACAAATACTGTACAAATATTGTAACATTTTAATCAAAACACAACATCGTTGGAAGAGACTGATAGCTTACCAAATTTTCCTTCACAGTGATATCATCAATGATGTACCCTCACTCTCTCCAGTTTCTCACATCTGATGTTCGGTGTTGCATTTATATATTTTTGTAAGTAATCATGTTTTTGTACATGTACAGAAAGTACAAAACATTATTTTTACATGATATCTTAATTTCACCACTTAAAAATTTGTGTGAGTATTACATAACTAGCATCATTACCTGTATCTGTATGTACACAAAATTTATTAAATTTCATATAAAACTAGTTTCAGGGTAGATGTATAAGCAGTGTTATGAAATGTAAAGGGATTATCGTGTATATGCTTATGTTCCATTCCTATTTTATAGATGCTATATACAAATAGCCTATATTCCAAAATCTGAAAATGAAAGCACTTTTGGTCCCAACAATTTTGGATAAAGGATTTTCAACATTTAATATCATGAGGAGGCAGGGTGGAGTAATGGATAGTGGCTCAGACTGAGGAATCAGAGAGCCAAGTTCGAATTCCAGTCGAATCCATTACATTCACTTACGTGCTAATACCATTGGGAAAGGTATGAATCCTCTTCTTCTCCCCCCAGCTATGGATAAATAGCAGGACAGGTTGGTTGGCAACTGGTCTACTGCTGAAAGAAATGGCAACCTACTGTAGGAAAAATCTGCCTCGTCAGTCATGTATCAAAAGATACATGTTTGCCTAAGCATGTGTCATGCATGACACATAACTGACTGATTGAATATCATGAAATATAACAGTTTGTGTTTTTTTTTTTTTAAAAAACATTTCACCCCAAGCAAGGTGGGAGTGCCACTAGCAGTTAAGGGGTTACAGAGAGTGAAAGTAAAAGAAACAAGGAGGCATTGAGGAAAGGATAAAGAGAAGGACGGGGATCAAGATCAAGGCATCAGAAGATGTCGATTGACATTACATTTAAATTTTTGAAGATTATAGTTATCAGGGAAGCAAGTAAGAAGGGAGTTCCACTGTCAGGAAGTGCAAGACAAAAAGCTTTTGGAGTAGAAGAGACGGTTACATTTAACTGTCTTGACAGGGATTGAGATGCCAACCTAGTAGCACACTTTTTAGAAGAATATTGTCATTATTAATTTTTGCCAAGTTGTTCTTTCATTTTATTTCTGTTGAACTCTAGTCAACTTTCAGATTGTTATGAATCAAGGGATTCTAATCTGTGGGTTACAAGAGAAAAATAACAAAAATAGGACAGGGTAAATGTAATAATAATTTCCAATTTCTTTATAAATCCTCATTCCGATTTTCATTTAATTTTATTGAAAGCTTTTACAAACCCGACATTTAAATGAGCACTAGGGAAGTTTTTCTTTTGAGTTAATTTTGATATTTCCCAATTCTCGCTCATTTTCTATTCCTTTATTTATTTTTTATGAAGCCAATGGTAATGAAACAAACACCTTAAATGATTCTTGAGTGTTTTTGCTTCAAAGGTTATTTTTTAAGGTTGTTTCTCTTTTATCAGCTATTAGGAAAGCAGAGTGCAGTTCATTTCCAATTCATCACAGCATCTGATGCTCTACGACTGCTTCACTAGATTTTCCGTACAGTGTTGGTTTTTCAGAAGGCAATCTTCACTGTCAGCAGTGAAATAAGAATTCATTTCCTGGTACAATGTTGTCATGCAATATATAAAGAGTAGAAAAAGATTTCTCTTGGTTGTCAAATAAATATCACCTCAACTAATTTTTTCATCCTGTCCCCTGGCGTTTATTAGAAGTACAAATCAACAAGGAAAATGAATATTGTGGAAATAATATTTTTCTGGCAATCTTGGACCTTTGTGCCCGAAAAAAAAAAAAAAATGGAGTATCAATAAGAGAGTTTTTTCCTTGACACCACTATTATTTTAACTACCTTCACTCCTTGGCAATGTTTATGTTTTAAAAAATGATGATTAGAATTTTAATAAAACCTAAACATATGATGAAAGTGAATTCATACATTTTCTTTGTTCTTGAGAATTGAAAATAAAACTTATAAACACTATTTGATTCTTTATTTACACTATTTATTGCAGTGGTTGGCAAAGCAACAGCTAATTGCCAATCAATTCAAACTTTATAAAATGGTAAATAATAAGGATTTCCTCATAGTTGGTATCACATATTTACATGATTTAGTAAATGCTTATAAATTTATGAATAAAATATTGTTTTCATATTTATTTCTTTATAAATTGGTAAATGATAAATATTGCATTATATTAGTTTTAAGAATGTTTTAAAGATAAAATAAAATTATTCTTGTAAATAAACAATCTAATAAATAAATACTGTTTAAGCAGAAATTTGCTAATTTCATGTAGATATTTATTCGAACCATCACAATTTTACAAGGATTAGTAATTATAAAAATGAATAGATCAGACTAAACCAAATTTAATAAAATGTTCGATGTCCTTTTAGGGCATAAACAATTATGGCTCTTCCTCTGTTTTAATATAAAAAATTATACATTGCCATGACAGTTTTTGGAAAAGATATTGGATTAGTTTCTTGATGCTTTCTCCATGGTTTTGAAGTCCGAGTTGCCATTTTCCTTTGACTAGTCCTCATTTAAAACTTATGAGTTCAGTCTCTTTTGATATTTAATCCATAACTCATGTGAAAAAAAGAATTGATTCATACGTTACCTAAGGGCATCGATATTAAATGAATGCAAACTATATCAACTGGAATTTCAACTTGGTTTCTGTTATAGTGGAACACACCTATTCTATAGTTAATAGACTCTCCCACCTATAATAAGTAGGAGTAGTAGGAGTTGCTCAGGGAGTTGGTCAGTCAGTCGATGTCGGACGACCATTAGTCGGATATTAAAGTATCAGCCTCCACAACTAGATTACTGCGTCATTACCTATTATATCAAGTTCCTAACGTTTTGTACGTCGAACCTATTTTAGGACCAACTTAGTACAAATAAAAGCCTCCACTGTGAAACTACTCTACAACAGTTTCCTTTCTTTTTATGTGCTGTGTCCCTTCAGCATGTTGATGATCATGGCTCTCCACTTCCCACTATCCCTTTTAGCTCACAATAAGTTTTGTCATGCATTGCTATCCCTTGTCTCTCTTTCCCTCTATTCAACCTGTGAGTATCAGATTCCCTAGGCCCTCCTTTCTCGTTACATGTGCCAGAAATTTCATCTGCCTCTTCCTGATGTTAAGTATAAACTTCCTCTTTGTTAATCATCCATCTATAAAACCTCGTTGTTCCATTATTCATACCATCAACCATTAAGTCACCAACATTTGACACAAGATTGCATTCATGCAACACTATAATGGTTTTCAAGTAAAGGATTTTAATCATCCTTCTTCGATGGATATTCCAAGATCCAATCAAGAGAATAAGCTGGCAAGATGTCTTATTTCACAATAAATTGAATGTGCAGGTGGTGTAATGGATATAAGCTCAGAATAAGTTCAATTCTCTGAGTTCAAATTTTAGTTTAGTTTGTTATATTCACTCATACACAAAGCTATGGGTTAAATAGCTAGACTTCTATCTGGAAAAACCATTGTTATCTAAAAAAAATTGTTAATACAATATTCAGTCACTAAAAAAAATGGTTGATAAGTCATAAAAAGCAAATCAATCATAGAATCAATATTAACTAAAACATATGGAAAGGTGAAATATTTTCTATCCCAGATAAGTTTGAAATTGATTATATTTATTGCAGTGAAGCTCACCAAACTAGCACCTGTTATGAAAGCTTACATCATTTAGCTTCTTGACAAATAGATGTACAATCGCTGTGCAGAAAATTTATTCCCAGGATTTTTAACAAGACCCTATTTCCAGGTTAGTTGAGAATATCCAAACCGAGAACATTCTCCAAGACAATCCAAAATAGTTCTTTGGCATGTGAAAAAAAAAAAAATACAATAAAAAAAAAGTCTTTCTTCACAAACTGGACATCTTTTGTATATCCCTCCCTTCCTTCTTTTTTTTTTTAAATGTTGTTACCATTAAAAATGGAAAAAGATGTTTTGTTGTTGTTCCCCTTTAACAACCAGATATCCTTTAAAATGTAAATATATAAAAGGAAAGCACTGGAACTTTAAAGTGGGCTGTTTTTATTTAATATATATATATATATATATATATTATACATAATATTATTTTAAAATTTATTTGCATATAATTTATGTGTTTATTGTTATTTTAGTGTCTTGACATTTCTAATATTTTTAACGGCTGATGTAAACTCAAGTAGAATGACCTAAGGCGAGTTTTATTTTTCCATGAATTATTTAAGAAAAACTGAGATATCTTCAAAAATGACTTAACTCAAAATGACTTAAGCCAAGGTATTACTGTACAAACACTTAGTCAAAAGCTACATTTCCTTTGCTGGTAATTTCTATAGGTACTTTACAATATATCACAATCATATGTGATACAACTTAAAATATTATAGCAAAAACAGTAATCACTTATGATAAAGATGATAGTAAAAATAATAGTACAATATAGTAATTAATTTCCAAGTATGACATCATTAGAATGAAATTTGAACAACAACAACCTCACTCTATTTCAAGCCTCACATACCAACTGTTATGATATGACCTCAACAAAACTATGACCAAGATAAGTTGTAATGTGAGTACGGAGAGAGTTGGATTCAAAGAGCATTAGTCCAATTAGCAGCCATAAATAAAATTTGAATTTCTTTGTTCATTTTTTTTTGAAGGTTTGAGATTAAGTGAACAGCTTTTGAAGAACTTCTTATCAGGTAGGTCCTTTAAGGTCTAAAGTCAACCATTCTGATAATCTACAATACTTACATCCTTATAATAATTCCATTCAGTAACCATCTACCTTGAGTGGCTCATGGGCCTTGCAATGGATGAACAATAGTGTAACAAAAAAGAAAAAACAAAAACCAGCAGCAGAGATTTGAAACAGGTCAAGGGAAAAACCAGTGAAAATGTTGTGTTAAAAGCAACAAATATATTTATCATAGTCCAAGAAGTATGCAGAATTAATTGTTTGTTGTAATTTCCAAGCCATCACCCAGCCAATTTGAGTATTTTTGCCACAATGAGGTAGTGGCAGTGATTCTTGTAGTAAGAGTTTAATGTTTGTAATAGTAACATAAAAGTGATAATAGTGACAGTAAGAGTATAAAAAAAATACTTGCAGACAGCTAACCAATTCTGCTAGCAGGATTCTCACGCCTCAGACATCAAAATCACAATTGCTGTCTTTTGGTCTCTTCAAGAAAAATTTAATCGGTTAATAATCAAATAAAATCCCTGCCTGAAGATCAGGCAGGCAAAAAATTGATTCAAGTGAGATGTATTCTTTCTCTCTTTTTTTTTTTTTTTTTTTTAATACTTTTAAATAAAGCCTCAAGAGACCAGAATCTGTCTGAATAATCAAAATGAGGTAGCCATTTTGTTTCATTCATTTTTCTTCCAATTTTTTTTCTTCCCCATTTCCTTTTCATTTCATTTAATTTTTTTTTTTTTTTTTGTAATCAGCAGGCAACCCAAAAATGATTCTTGTCAATTCATTTCTGTCAAGTTGATATAAACTTGGATGCCAAGTTGTTTGCATCAAAGAAATTGTGTTCTTTAGATCAGAACAGCAAAGATAGAAACACTTTTTTCTAGGAATGGGCAACATAAAATATAGAACAAGTCTTTCAAACTCATTAATTTGTTGATAAATAAGTAAGGAACTGCGTAAAAGAAACTTAAGATACTGAAAGAAAAATCAAATCATGGGAAATACAGTATCATAGAAATAATCCTAAAATGTGATTTTAAACAATTTTAAAATATAGAATGTATCTATCTAATGAATGTATCTGTCTATATTTCTGAGATGAAGTATTATGTACACTATTTACATTATTCGGACTATTGTCCTCATCTTTGACGCCATATTTATTACAACATATCGTCCTTTCAGTATCCTTTTCTATTGTCTTCATCTTTGTCACCATATTTATTACAATGTTTCAGCCTTTCCGTATCTGTCTATATTTCTGAGATGAGGTATTATGTACACTATTTACATTATTCGGACTATTGCCCACATTTTTTTCCCATATTTATCACAACGCTCCGGACTTCTTCAGGTGGTTGGAATGTCAAACTGAATCCTTTATTTCACTTGCTGTGGTAGACTGTTCTTGTTCCACATGCCATGTCTAATGGATGTCAGTTATCAGTTATCTCCTGTTAATTCACCTCTCCAAGTTCTCCACTGCCATAACCAGGTATTGAACTCACACTCTCACTGGATCTAACCAATGCCTTTATCCACAGTGCCATGTGTCCTTAAGGACATCCCTGTATGAATTTCTGGGACTTATAAACTTAATGTCTTCAGTTTATAGCACAGAATTTTTCTTTATAAGTAACTGTGTTCAAATTTAACTAAAACTTAAGCAACACCACTACTGATATCAGTATGGCTTAAGAAACTCAAAATGAAAGTAAAATTAAACAAAATGATTACTAAACCTGTTATTTTATATTGTACTCAAGATTCCTACTGTATTCTACTAGTTTAGTTCCATTGAGAAGGCTTTATTTTCTGCTTATTAGACCTGAGCATAAAACAGTTAAACAACTTGGCTCCTAATTCTTCCATGAAAACTAAACAACCTGCGTGCTAGACAAAATCTGAAGTTTTTTTTTAGAAAAAAGATATTATGTCTATTTATATTTTTTTTTTGATAATTCCTCACCTAAAAATGAAAGTGGTATGAATCCATCATAACATAAATATTAAAAAACAATCGGACATTGTATTTTAAAGATTCCAAAAATAAACAAGTAGAAATAGACAAAAAAAAAAAACAAAAAAAACATATTCTTTGTTATTTTTTTCATTGCCCAACCATTGTTTACTTGATTCATAACAAAATAGGAGGAAATGATGACTGAATGAATAGCAGAACAAAAACATGGTAAAGGATAAAAAACAGCTTAGTGCAACGAAAGAGAGAAAGCTGTGGAGATCCATGATTGCCTATATCATGAAAGGATTTAGCACATAAAAAATATATGTCTATGGAAATAATTTATAAGAAAAAAAATTAATATGTTTCTGAATTGATCTGAAAGTGCAAAATTAATAAGTCTACAGGGATTTATCAGGTACCTTATACTTCTATGGGTTAATCTGGCCCCTAATTATGCTCCAAAATCAGTTTATAAACCCTCTCTCTTATCGAAGCACGGAGGGTTCTGTTTATCTCACACGATAAAGGTAGCACCCTGTTTTGTCAAAATGGAGTTCTTTGGGCGCAGGCCAAGGTGTTGGTATATGTAATCTGTCACCCCTTGGTCCTACTCTCAGCTGTAACAACAAGATCCCCTAAAATACAGAACATTATTACTGGGGCTGGTTTCACTGCAAAAGTTTCTGGAAGTTTTTTAGTGTTGAACTTCCACCACAATCTTCGTTTAATTCCATAACCTTGTTCATGTGAGTATATGGTCACAAGGCAGTGTAGGTTTAAAATAAGGAATTTTTTCTTCCCTTAGATGAATTGCCTTCCCAGGCTAATGAGCTCTATCTATCTAAAGCAGTGCTTCTCAACCTTTTTCAACCCATGGATTATTTATTTCTTCAAAAAATTCAAATGGACCAATCCTACTTTTACTTTTAGGCTGTTCAATTTTTACACTAAAATACTCAATGAAAACACAAAGTAGTCTATTTACACTTTTAAATTTATTTTAGTAAACAAGGATGAACACAGGATATCAAAATCAATTTTGATGATGTCATTCAGTCTTAGTCCATTCAGTTAGTGACTACCTTGATCTTGGTGTATAGTGATCTATTAACATAGGAATCATTTTTATATAAATATATATTTATATGTAAAAATATTTATATATGAAAAATTTAAATTTGATATATATATATATATATATATATATATATATATATATATGAGAAAAAATTAAATAAATATAGCAATGCATAATACCTATGTAATTTCGAAATTTTCAAATATAATGGACATGTGTAATTAAACAAAATATTATATTTTTTAATTCTTCAGAGTATGAATAATTTAGATATATTTTTGTGAAAGGCTTCAATTTTTTTATGGCTACAAATTCTCTGGATCACTAGAAATGATATGTGGATCATGTTGAGAATCACTGATCTAAAGCAATTGGTTATGAGGTGCTAGGAGTCTGTCTTTACCCTTTCTCCAGTTTTGAACTGGACTTAGTTGTCAGAAACTATTTGATATGGATGTCATGGGAGCATTTTATAAATGGTGGAGGCTTGTCCCTGCTACCATACCCAGCTATTATAACCCTAGAAAGATAATGCATGTCTATAAACAGGGCCAAGTGGTTAGAATGTTCACTGTCTGACCATGAGACCCAGGTGTGAATCTCACCATGGTTAATTTGTCAGGAAAGTGACCTGATTTTATCGGACTGGATCAAGGTTGATCCCAGCATGTGACACCTTTGGAAAGTGCCTGAAAGATCATTACCCCACAGGTTGACCCAAGCCGTTGTGAGTGAAACTGGGTAGATGGGAACTCTTGTGGACTGTTGATAGCTGTCCTAGCATGAAGCCACAAGTCATTGTGGCTGAGGGTTTGAGCGTGCTGGCCTTGTTCAAATTGTAACCTAGTTAGGTAACACATTCTCTTCCAGAAACTGTAACTAATCTGCTCAGCATAGTTGCAGTATAAACCACAGGTGGGCTCTGTGGGTGTTGAGCAAACATAAATGTACCGGAGCGAGCATCTGCAATAGGGACTGGCTAGCTGCTTTAGTAGATGGGTATCCTCGAATATGAGTGGCCAGCGATTATATAAACATCTCAGTCACTTATGTGCCATGCGTGATACACGCTTAGGTGATTATGTATCTTTCAATACATGACTGATGAGGCAGATCTTTTTCCCACAGTAGGTAACCATTTCTTTCTGCAGTAGACCAGTTGCTATCCAAGGCTATAGAACCCGGTCTGTCCTGCTATTTACCCATAGCTGGAGGGAGAAAAAGAGGATTCATACTTTTCCCAAGTGTATTAGCATGTAAGTGAATGTAATGGATTCAACTGGAATTCGAACTGGGCTCTCCAATTCCTCAATCCAATTTGTTATCCATTACACCACCATACCTCCTTAAATCCAAGGCTATAGAACCTGGTCTGTCCTGCTATTTACCCATAGCTGTGGAGAGAATAAGAGGATTAATACCTTTCTAAAGGGTATTAGCATGTAAGTGAATGTAATGGATTCCACTAGAATTCAAACTTGGCTCTCCAATTCCTCAATTCAAGCTGCTATTCATTACTCCACCAGAAACATGTATATAAACATTACATATATTATGTTATAGAAGCTCACTCAAAATTAATATTTTTTTAAAAATATATATACGTTAGATAAATATAGTCACTAGAAACCAAGATAAAGTACAAAAAAGTCGTATATAAATAAACAAAATCAAATATCGAAAGGTTTGATAATTATGAAAAAAAAAAATTAAATATAAGGACATAAATCAAGATGTAAGCCTAAACTTCTCAAAGATTATGAGGTCATACAATAAAAATAATCTATACTATCTTTTTAACAATACTAATACCTAAACTATCAACTGATGAAAAAATAAATTAGAGTAGGAAATACCAAGTAGATAAATATAACTTTAGATAAACAAAAACAGAAAGTGAAAATATGACAAACAATTTTCAAGATGATTGTACAAAAACAAATACTGTTGTGTCGTGTATCTTGCTAAGTAAGCGTTCGACATCTGTTCTAGTTGGTGTCCGTTTATCATATGAGCTACCTGCTCATATGCAAATTATACTAATTTGCATATCACTACAAATACTAATACAGAAAAATCCAGGAACTGGGAAAAAGTTGAAAGAAATACTCAATACATATTTAAATACACATAAATATAATAATCATATTATATATAATAAATGAAATGAAAGAATAATTATGAATTATATTATTATATTACTTTATGCACTATTTATGTTTCTTAAGATAAACTAAAAATCCACTAATTTTGGGGAGCTTCAAAAAAAAAAAAAAAAAAAAAAAAACACATCACTCCTTGAATTAAGAACCCTAAAAAAAAAGAAAACAAACTAAAAATTACTAAAAAAAAATAAGAACAAAAAACCTACTATTAAACTAAAAAAATACTAAAAAACAACTAAAACAATACTAAAATAACAATTAAAAAAAGCTTGTAATTATAAACTAACATTAGAAACAATAAATTCATTGCTTCATTTTACAGCTGATATTCTTTATAATTTTTTCCATTTATTTTTCTATAGTAAATGTCTTAGATTATTATTTGGTACCTCTTGCCTTGCTGTCATTTTCCTGTGCATAAATAGATATAGTCAGGATTAAAGCATTAGTTAACTTAGACATCTAGACACTATAATGTAAACAACATGTGGACATAATTTCAGTAAAATAACAAAACCAGCAAATCAGAATTAAGGGTTCAGTGTTGGCCAATCAAATAGAAGATCAAAAATCTAAAATTGTGTTCAAATTGAGCCTATCTTACCAATATAAAGCAGAAGAGAACCAGCATTTAAACAGTGGTATAGCGACAGAGAAGAAGCAACTACTTCAGCCCACCAGTGGCAACACAGCTGCACAACACATTGGTGTCATAAAATTCCATTCACTACTCCCAGACAAGGAATTTGACACAAGAAATATTACCCTACTGATGGAGAATTGGATTTATTTGTAAGTACAAATCTGGCATACTAAAACAAAATCCGTTCCAAAAAGATCCTGTTTTCCTTTTCCACAGTACAAGTGTTTTGCACCTATTAAATAGTTGTTTGTTTGTTTGTTCTATAAATCCGTGTTTGTGTTTATTCATGTGTCTATAGTAAGATGCGTTGCTAGCTTAGGGCCAACAAAACAAATCATAGTTGTCACATCCTTTACATAATTATTTGTTTTTTTCCCCACTTCATTTTAAACTTTATGATTTTATTACTCAGCCCAGATTAGTGCAGGGAGTGAGAGGGAAATGTATTATTCTAATGACTTATCAGTCAAATTGTTTGTGTATGAAGGTGAGTTGAAAAGTTCATAGGCTGACAATGAAGGAGTGATGCTAGAGCTGTAAAATCTTGCATGCATTAATTTCAACTCTTCTTTTTAATAACAAGAAATTGAGACAAGCTCTAACTTAATTTTGGGGTGCTGATTTCAGATACAAAATCCCTTTCTACTTATCACCTTTACTTTTTTAGATATACATATACGTAAGTATCTACATGTATATGCATTGAAGCTTGTTAGATGTTTCCTATTTAAGACATTTTTAAAAAATTTTAAATTATAGGAATTGTGATATTTATATATATATATATATATATATGTTTATTATAAACAGAGCATTTACTTAAATACTTGTATCTATAAAAAGAACGTTAAACATAAAAATGTCTTTAATAAATAAATTGTCGGACTTTGTCCATTTCTTAATGTATATGTGTATATATATATATATATATATATATATATATATATATATATATAAAGGATTAGAAAGAAGTAAATCTATATGTAAAAAGTAATAGAAAGAAGTAAATCTATATTTTTTAAGGTTTTATTGAAATTTTATTTAAGTTTCCACATGTCCTCTATCATTAGCAATACAAAGCGTAAATACGATTTTGCTGTTCACGGAAAACATTTGCCAATTGATTTACAGTAATGCCTAAAATCACATGTTATTTTAGCTATACTTAAAACTAGGTACATTAAACTTTATAACATTTTTTACAAATTATTTCTATCGCAAATACAAATAAAGTTATAAAATTTTTAAAGTGCACATGAACTTTATGGACACCCTGTATTTATATATATATATATATATATATATATATATATATATAAAATGGACATCTTCGGTTGCCTATTTTGTTTGTGACGAAATGAAATCCTCTACAAATTTGAATACTCAGTATATATGGATGCAACTATATATGCTTGCTTTCATTATTTTGACTTTAAAAATTGGAGATCAGGACAAATCCTGGGCTTTGTACATCTATTGTAAACCCTGTTGCAATGGACTAACCATGTAGTTTTATGGCAAGAAAGCAGCTTTCAACTTTGCTGGTCCAATGGTCTGAAGAGAGCCATGTAACCAAACAGATATAACTGGTTTCAGTGCTTCTTCTAAAACAATGTCTCTGTTTATTCAGAATAAATTGTCTAAAACTACACACTTTTACAAAGAAATTTTTAAAATGACTTGCGTAATGGTTGCTTTTCTGCAGCTTACACTTGAACCCTGGTCTAAGTTTCATTGTGGCAAAATGAAATACTCTTCAAATTCGAATGCCCGGTATGCATTGACACAAGCATATTTATGATCAATGTTTATTTTGTTTTCCAGATTTTTATGAGGTAATTCATATCTCTTTATTTTGTTTTCCAGATTATTTTGAGATAATGCATAACTCTATAATGGCTTCAGTCAATTCAAAACACTGAGGATGTATCAACAAGGCAAACTCATTCTCTTGTGTGTGTTGGGATTTCACAACAGTTCCACAGCACTGAACAATTACCCCCCCCCAACTCCTGGGAACTGTTTACTTTCATTATTTTGACTGTAAACCCTCTTACAATAGACTAATTACATGGTTTCATGGCAAGAAAGCAGCCTTCAACTTTGCTGTCCCAATGGTCTGAAGAGTGCCATGATACCATGCACATTATTATTTTTGTTAGACTAAACTAACTGGTTTTTTAGTGCTTCTTTTAAAAGAATATAAAATATCCCAACTTTCCCTCAGCTATGAGACCTGTTCCCCACTCAAATGATCACCCTGTCCCTACACTCGAAGCACATAAAGATCTTATTCCTTCATTATATGAAGAATTGCTGTCAGAGGAAAATTCTGTCATCAGACTCTTTTGAAGACAATGTGTTGGTTTATTCAGGGGCAAGAGATAGTGAGCCTCACTGGACCACCCAGAAAGACCTGAATTGCTTTGTGATTTGTACCTGTCTAAGCAGCAGTTGGAGATCCTGGTTTAAGCAATGGAACCTGGTCACAGCAGATGTAAGGATCACCAGTTTCAGGACATGAAAACATCTCTGCTTTGTACACTTTCCTTGGTTTCCTACACAATTCCTCAGGTTGGCATCTTTTCATAAACTCTTCCAAGTGAAGTCTGAAGGCTTTGCTCCTGCACAATGGAAATAAATACCCCAGCATTCTCATTGCCTATTCAGTCTATCTGAATATCATATAACAATATGGAGCTCCAAGCAGTACCAGTATTGTTTCTGTGGGGAAGGTAACTGGGATCCTTATGGGTATGTGAGTGGCCTTCATGAAATAGTGTTGTTTTCTCCATCTGTGGGACAGTTGGTCTGTGTACTAGCAAAAAGAAATTGGGGTTTAGGAGCCCTTTTGTACTTGGTGAAAACAGTGTCAAAGAAAATCCTCTGGTGGACATGTACAAAGTGCTTCTTCCTCCTTTTTATATCAAGCTCAGTCTAATGAAGAATTTCATGAAAGACCTGGGCAAAAAATGGTGCTGCCTCCCAACACCTGTGCATTCTATTCCCAGCTCTCAGTTTTGCTAAGTTCAAGAAGGGCATCTTTGTTGAACCTCAGATCTGAGAAGTGCTGAAGGATAAGGTATTTCAGGGGTTTCTTACCTTAAATGAACTGAGAGCATGAGAAGCACTTAAGTCAGTCTGCCATGGTATCCTTGGTAACACATGGGTAACAAATTACCAAGCGTGTATCAAGAAGTTGTTACAGGCCCCTATGAGGATATTGGTTGCCGATTGGCACTTAAAATTCACTTTCTTTACTCTCACTTTAACTTCTTTCCTCCAAACCTCAGAGCGATGAGCATGGAGAATGGTTCCACCAAAAAATATTACTAAGTTGGAAAGAAACTACCAAGGTAAGTGGAACCCCAGCATGATGGGGGACTTCTGCTTGATGCTACTGCACAACATACTGGAGGCAAAGTACAAGAGAACCTCCAAGAAAACTCACTGCCGACTGTTTTCTGACTACTATGTATGGCATTATCTAAGTAATTTAGTCCTGTCAATGCTCTGCATCTATGCTGTTTTTTAGAAATATGCCTTCATAATAGATTAAACATTATATTTCGAATTTATATGCAGTATAATAAAAACATATGTGAAAGCAAAAGACTTGAGGTGATAGAACAAAACTGTTCAGAAATTTGAATTTACATCAAAATTAGTAAAACAAACAACTATTCACGTGCTTGCCTCAAAGAAAAATATTTTTTTGTGGATCAGTGTAATTACATTGTTTCTTTCCAAGTAAACTGAGATCTGATTGTTCAAAAATGTCTGGTCATCCTGTTGGCAAAAAAAAGTCATCAAGAGCAAATAAGACATCATCACTGCTATACTGGTTCTCAGCCAAGTGTCTTTTACATGTTGGAGAACAGATAATAGTCGAATTAGGAGAATAGGGAGGGTGATCAACAATTTCAAAGCCACAGTCACACACAGCAGCCATTATAACCAAGGACTTGCATGCTAGAACATTGTCCTGATGAAACAATATCCCTTTCATCAGTTTTCCTGTTTTGTCTTGGTAGCCTTTCATAACTGTCTCAGTAAGTTGGCATAGTACTCTCCATTGATGGTGTGGCCCTTCTGAATATAGTAAATAAACATAATGCTTTTTGCATCCTAAAAACTGACCTTCCTGCAGATGAAATGACCTAGACCTTCATTAGAGCAGGTGATGATAGAGGTATTTCCACTACAAAAGAATGTCTCTTTGTCTCTGGCTCAAAGTGAGGAACACTATACTCCTGGGTTATGAAAGCAGTTAGATCTGCCTCAAAAATTTCACATTTTCTTATAATGTGATCAGACTGTGCATTTTTGATTAAGTGCCACAAGATGTGGCACCCACCAAGCAGAAACCTGAGTCATGCCAAATTCATCATGCAGAATATTTTCAACTCTCTCTCATAGAATGTGCTAATAGCACTGGCTATTCGATTTATAGTCGCTTGCCTGTCATCTATCACCGTGTGGTGAACATGATCAATGTTTTCCTTAGTGGTGATAGATGCAGTATGTCCAGATCTTGGGTCATCTTCAAGATTTACCCTTCCCCTCCTAAATTCAGCTGCCCACTTTTGCACTGTTGATAAAGATGGGTTGTTATCCCTTAATGTAACAAGCATATCAGCATGAATGTCCTTAAGGACTAAACCCTTTATCAACAGGTACTTGGAAAACACCATGATGACAAATTTTATCCATTTTCAAGAGGTCACTATTTGTTACATTTAAAGTCCTCTTTGAACAGTCAGATGTCAGTTTACCCTTAAAGAAAGAATGCAGTTATTAATGAAAAGAGTTTAAATTAATGTATTCATGATTTCACAGCTTTAGCATCACTCCTTCATAGTCAGCCTATAAACTTTTCATCCCACCCTCGTACCTGGGAAGAAACAATGCAGGTATTAATAAGAAGAGTTGAAATTAATGCATGCAAGATTTCACAGCTTTAGCATCATTCTTTCATAGTCTATGAACTTTTCAGCTATGTGTGCACATGTATGTACATTAAATGGCAGAAGCACATATAAATTGCATACACACATCACAGACATATACATTACATATACAAAAGCAAAATCCCACGTACACAGTGAGTGATGGGCAGAAATTCATTTCTTTTTTTATAATATGAGTTTCTATTTTTACTTTACTCTTTTGTTAATTTCAGTGCAAAAAAAGCACTGACTTAAATGTTAGTGTAAAAGGTCATATCATGTATTACTTTCTTGATTTTAATGCCTGACCTTTTTTTTATATTACTTACATTGTTCAGACTGTTATCCTCATCTTTATTGTCATTTTCACAATATTTTTGGTGGTCATGAGTTCCAGCCTTCTTCAGGTGACATATGTTGGAATTTTGAATAAGATGCTTTATTTCGTCTACCGGGGTAGATTGTTCTAGTTCCACATGCCATGTCTTTTCTGGATATTTTAAAGGGTTTGGTTCAAAATTCTGACATATATCACCTGAAGAAGGCTGGAGCATACAACAGCCAAAACATCATGAATATGATAATAAAGATGAGGACAACAGTTCGAACTATTTAAATAGTGTAAATACTTGCAATACCTCATCTCAAAAATATAGACAAATACTGATATTTTTTTTTTTAGATATTCATATAATCCTTAAATTTTTCCATTTGGACTCCTGTTTTGTGTAAAGACATAGCTCCACCCCTGCTATCTGCCTAGAAATGAAATACTTATTATACCTTGGAATCTACAAATCAACCATTTGCCCTTGCATGGAGTATTGCTGCCATATATGGTCTGGTGCCCCTTCTGTTTGTCTCAAGGTTCTTGATAAAATCCAGAGACAGATATGCAATGTAATTGGCCCTGATCTGGCATCTTGTCTGCAGTCGCTCTCTCACAGATGTGCCGTCACCTCCCTCTGTCTTTTTTTTACAAATACTTTCATAGTAACAGACTTCATGAATTTAAGCATTCAACTAGGCTGGCATCTCGCTCACACCTGTTCACTGTCGAAACTGTTAAATGTAGCCATCTCTTCTACTTCAATAGCTTTATGTCTTGCACCTCTTGCCTGTGGAACTACCTCCCCTTTTCCTGTTTCCCTGATAGCTATAATCTCCAACTATTCAAATGTAATGTCAATCGACATCTCCAGATGCTGTGATCTATCCCCTATCCTTCTCTTTCATCCTTTCCTCTATCACTCCTATTTGGACTCGCTCCAATTCTCTGTAACCCCTTGCATGCTAGTGGCTTCCCGCCTTGCTTGGGGTGATATGCTTATAAAAAAAAAAATGAAACCATCATGAAGAACAGAATGATCTCTTATTCAAAATAGAATCAAGTAAACTAATACAGCAATGATACAGTTAAACCAATACCCAATATTAATATCAATATAAGAAAAACTATTTACACTGTTTATATTGTTCAGACTATTGTCCTCATCTTTGTTGCCGTATTCACAAGGTTGTTGTATGCTCCAGCCATCTTCAAGTGATTGGAATTTTGAACTGAACCATTTATTTTGTCCATTGGGAAAAATTGTTCTAGTTCCACATGTCATACATACAACTGCTGAAACTTCATGAATATGGCAACAGTCTGAACAATGTAAATAGTGTAAATAATTTCAATACCTCATCTCAGAAATATAGACAGATATTGAAGGACTGGATATAGCAACAAAGATGAGGACAACAGTCTAAATAATATAAATAATTATTAGGTTGGTGCAAAAATAATGATGTAATAATGTCGTTTTTTGACGTTAAAAAATACGTCAAAAAATGACATTATTACGTCACTATTTTTGCACCAACCTAATACAATACCTCATCTCAGAAATATAGACAGATATAAAAAAAAGTACTTATCAACCACAGTTGAGATCATAAAGCTATTGTGAACTCTACAATTTGGCAGCATAACATGTGTTTCAACAGGGCTACATACAGTTTTGAATTCAGAGTTATTGTTCTCCTAGACTGGTTGTCAATCACAACTTGAGTTCAGTATTCCATTATTTAACCCATAGCTTGTGGGGAAAAAGATAGGTTCATGCCTTTCTGAAAAGTTTTGTGCAAAAATGAATGTAATGAACAAGACCAGAATCTGTTTGCTGATTAGTTATACAAACCAGTTAACCATTACACTGTCTGCCCATCTAGAAAATCTATGAAAAAAATTTTGTATAAAGATATAAATTTATAGACTTATAATAACTACAAAACTGAAACTTAAAAATCTAAAGACAGTGAATGGAAAACACACTTTTGGTAATGTTTGCAGAGAAATATTTCATTTTTGTTTGAATATTTTTTATATTATCAAAAACATACTCCTCTGCTCATTTTTTGTGAAACCAATATACCTGATAATCTATTAATTTTTTTTATGGAATCCTGAATATGCCTTACAAAATCAATTATTAATTTTGCAGATTGCTAAAACATGAGCTGTCAAAGAGTAGGAGCTAAGTTGAATAATGATGAAATATTGAAGGCTTATTCCAGAAAATCACAAGCAGGTTGCCAAGAAAATATCAACTGAAGGCTATAGTTCAAAGCAGTCCATTGTATCTGATGTATAATGTTTGATATTCTTGTGTTGTCGGAGACAGAAACTATTCAAGACATAAAGCATTTACAGGACAGTTTTTTTTTTTCTTTCTTAACCTTGACGGATTTAATCTATGAATAAGATTTTCCATGTGACAGGTTTTAATGTCTGTCTGTAACCCCTGAACCCGTTAGAATTAAGTCGTCTTTCAAAATGAAATCTTTCATGAAACATTTTCTCACAAAAGAATTCTATCTTGGTTTTCATCAGTTTTAATGACTGGCTTTGACAAGTACTCTGTATTAAATTATTGAACCTCTAACACCAGTTTGTTGGTGCAATACTCTAGCTGCAGTAACTGTGATATGACTGGAAGAATAAAGAGTGGGCTGATATTAATATATTTTTTTATTTATATATTTGACATTTTTCCACATAGATAATATGGAAAAATAATTCTATATATCAGAACAATGTTGGATAATTGAATGACAAAATAAAAAAAAAATTTATGTAACGTGTTTTGTTGTCTGAGTTTGATAAAGCACATTACAGATTCTTTTTTAATTTTGTGATTCAAATCTATGTAACATTTTTCCTCCTCTGAGTCTGATGAAGTCCTCTTACAGGATGATAGATTTTTTTCTATTTTGTCATTAAAATCTATGCAACATGTTTCCCCCTCTGAGTCTGATGAAGTCCTCTTACAGGATGATAGATTTTTTTTCTATTTTGTTATTCAAATCTTTGTAACATGTTTCCTCCTCTGAGTCTGATGAAGTCCTCTTACAGGATAATAGATTTTTTTCTATTTTGTTATTCAAATCTTTGTAACATGTTTCCTCCTCTGAGTCTGATGAAGTCCTCTTACAGGATGATAGATTTTTTTCTATTTTGTTATTCAAATCTTTGTAACATGTTTCCTCCTCTGAGTCTGATGAAGTCCTCTTACAGGATGATAGATTTTTTTTCTATTTTGTTATTCAAATCTTTGTAACATGTTTCCTCCTCTGAGTCTGATGAAGTCCTCTTACAGGATGATAGATTTTTTTCTATTTTGTTATTCAAATCTTTGTAACATGTTTCCTCCTCTGAGTCTGATGAAGTCCTCTTACAGGATGATAGATTTTTTTTCTATTTTGTTATTCAAATCTTTGTAACATGTTTCCTCCTCTGAATCTGATAAAGTCCTCTTACAGGATGATAGATTTTTTTCTATTTTGTCATTCAATTACTCAAAAAAGAAACAGTGTACACATATTTTTTCCAATCATTTCACCTCAAGAAAATAAAGCCACTAAGATGCCAGTCTTACTGAGTGTGAAAGACTATAAGGAAAAGAAAAAATTGTTAAAGAAAGTGAATGATAAAAGAACAAGAATTACGAAGACAGAAGATAATGACTGACATTGCATTTAAATTTTTGAAGATCAAACATGACTGAAAAGCAGGAAGCCTGAAGTGAGTTCCATGAGAGAGAAGTGCAAGAAAAGAAACTGTGAGCTTAGAAATTACATATCGCCATTTCAACTGTAAAATAATGAAACCTTGCAACCCATTTCATAATGTACTTCAGTTCATAAAGTCTAGGTACCTGTTATATTATACCTATGGACTATAATGGGTATGTCTCAATCCTCATTAATCCAGGGGAATATACTGTCTGAGGGATTCACCACTAGGAGTGGATTACTTACTACATGCCACTGATGACTCTTTTACATAGTTCATGTTATAAAGATTACCGTTCCATTTCCAACCTTCGTTTTGGTTATTCTTATTCAGTAACCTTTTCTAGGTTACAACATTTTGGTAACAATGATTTGGCCGAACTCAAGTAAACTTTCTCCAGTACAATGTTTGGAGAGCAAAAATTTTGGCAAAACGGAAAACGTTCACAAATTCGATATTCTACGAATGAAGATATGGGCAAAACACATGTAATAATTACCAAAGCTACAAAGCCCTTTTGGCTACAAGGATTTTCTAAGAATTATGTGGATTTTTACAGAGTTGTTTGAAATACGACATTCAGAAAAAGACAGGATTTTATTCCAACTACAAAGAAGTACAAAAACATAATGCAAGGTACATGAATTTGAAGTTTACAAGAATCATGTATTATTGAGAGGGTTTCTTGGTGTAAAGGTGTTGCAGTAAGAGTTAATTGGTAGGAATACTTAAAGTGTTTTGTACAAAAAGAAATATATTTTTATGGAAAATTACTTCACATGAAATACAAAATAAAGGATTGTAAAATGGTTTTACAGAAAATATTGAGATGACAAGATGAACAAGAGACATTACAAACAAAGAATTGAAAAACTCATAGAATTGTGGGTTGAACAACAACAGAAAATGTTAATGAGTAACAAGAACAAATATTCAGAGGATGCTATCGTAAATGCGATTGCTGAATTTCAGAAGAGGAGTAACTTTTTCATTGTATTTCTGTAGATATAAAGACCTTTACAAAACGGACGGTGCAAACTGGTCCAACTACAAAAAGGTCACACTAGTGCTAAGGAAACTAGGCACTGTCAAACACACAAAGTTTGTAAATTATATATTACCGAAGAAAACTAGTGACCTAACATTTAAAGAAATGGTTAATGTGCTTTTCAGCCCAAAGACGTTGTTGTTCCATAAAAAGATGTATGGACTTAGTAAAAAAAAGATGATGATTTCACAACATTTAAAAGCATTGTGAACAATCAGTGTGAGAAGTTCAAATTGGCAGAATTAAGCCCTGACAATCTTAAGTGCCTGATATTTGTTTAAGGTTTGGTGTTAACAAAAGATACTGAAATCAGGAAGAGGGTTTTAAATAAATTGGAAAACGAACCAAATTTGACTTTACAAAACCCAGCAGAAGATTGTCAGAAGTATATAAATATTCCACATAATGCCAAAGATATTGAAGTAAGTGGTGTGTTGCACATTAAGAAAATGTGTCAAGAAAATAAAGTGAAGAATAAAAAAAAAAACATTACTCCTAAGCCCTGTTACGCATGTAGAGAATTACATTGGTATAAGGACTGTCCATACAAAAATAATGAATGTTTTCAGTGCGAGGAAAAAAGGACATAAGCAAACCTACTGCAAGACAAAATTAAAAAGATGAGTGAGAAATTATGATAAAGTTACTAATATGGATGAATCTGCCAGTTGAAATCTATGGAAATTTGTGCAGGTAAAAATCCTTAACAAAAATATCAAATTAGAATTGGATAGCAGATCCGATTTAAGCATAATAAATGTATATAAATGGAGGAAAATAGGTAAACCAACATTAACAGTTACCAAGAAAATCGTTTGTAGTGTTACAGGACAGAAAATAAAATTCAAAAGGGAATTTATATTAGGCTGGTGCAAAAACAATGTCGTTTTCTCACATAGTAACATATGTGAGAAAACAACATTATTTTTGCACCAACCTAATAACAAATCTGACATTAAATGATAAAATCTCGAAGTTAAGACTGTTTGTAATGAAAAATACAAATAACTTTTTTGGAACAAACTGGATGGAGCAGTTATGGAACAGTCTGATCAGCTCATTTTACCAGGAGTTAAAGGTTTTACCAACAAAGCAGAAAGTTTGAAGAAAGAATTAAAAATTAAATTCTCAGAGGTATTTTCTGGTGGGTTAGGCAGGTGCAAGAAAATAAAAGCTAAATTCCAGCTAAAGTAAAATGTACAACCAGTTTTCAAAAAGAAAAGGAATTTACCCTTTGCATTGTTAAAACAGATGACGAGCTTGACAGACTCGAAAAAATGGGTGTTTTATCTAAAGTGGAATATGGTGATTGGGCTTCACCAATGGTATTAGGTTGGTGCAAAAATAATGACGTAATAATGTTGTTTTTTGACGAATTTTTTAACGTCAAAAACGACATTATTACGTCATTATTTTTGCACCAACCTAATATATATATAAAGAAAAAGTCTAAAGAGATACATCTCTGTGTAGATTTCTCCATGGGCTTAAACCATACTCTCAAAAGTTATTAATGCCTAATTCTGGAGCTGGAAGAGGTTTTAGTCCAACTTAGCATGGGTGGGATATTTTTGAAAATTGATGTAAGTGACGTGTATCTGCAGATTGAAGGGAACGACGAATGTTTAAAATGACTTATGATAAACAAACATCAAGGAATGTATAAATTCAATTGTTTAGATTTCGGAATAAAGGTCCAGCTATTTTTCAGCAAGTAATGGACAAAATTCTTAGTGGACTTGACTTTGCAGTCACTTATCTAGATAATATTTTGCTGAAAAGTGGAAACCCAGAAGAACACAAGAAAAATGTTTTTGAGATTTTTATAAGGATTCAGGACTATGGATTCAAGCTGAAAGACAAAAAGTGTGAATTTTTTATGGGTAAAATCAAATATTTGGGACAAATAATTGACAAAAATGGCAGGAAACCAGGTCCAGCATGTGCCACTGCTATGAAAGACATGCCTGCTCCTGAAAATGTCAGCTCCTACAAATTTTCCTGGGTTTGGCAAGTTATTACAATGTATTTGTGCCAAACATGCATTGTTTGCAGGCTCTGTTAAATGAACTATTTAAAAAAAAAAGACTCTAAATGGATTTGGATGGTGGAGTGCCAGGAGGCATTTGAAAAAATTAAAGAAATGCTAATGTCAGATTTATTTTTGAAACATTACGACCCAAAAGAAGTAATCATAGAAAGTAACACTAGAGCATACAGAATAGGAGCGCCTGCATTATGTATAAACTTGAAGGCGGCTTGATTAAACCTACTGCACATGCATGCAGGATGCTTCTTCCAGCTGAGAAGAAGTATTCCATTATAGAAAAGGAGAGTTTAGGGATTGTGTTTGCCCTTAAGAAATTTCATAGATTCATACACAGTAGAATGTTTACCTTACAAACAGATCACAGATCATTGTTAGCTATTTATGGGTCCAACTACCAACCCATACAGCTAATAGGTTACAACGATGGGGAACCATTCTATTAAATTACATATCAGAATAGAATTCTTGCCATTGAGTAAAGTGAGTCATGTGGATGGATTGTCCAAACTTATTCCAAGAAATAGTGAATCTTTGGAAGACATTTTCATTGCTTCTCTACAAGCAGAAGTAGAGATAAAAAAATGTACTATGCAATACTGTGCAGGAACTACCGGTGACTTTGGAAGAAATAAAAAATAAAATGTTGTTGTGGAAATGAAGAAAAAAGCTAAAAGAGAGGGACTAAAACAGAATCCGAGACATATTTAATTTGTAATGACGTTCTCATGTACAGCGAAAGAGTCGTGGTACCTTCATCATTACAAAAACGAATCCTGAAAGAATTCCACACAGGACACTTTGGTATATCTAGAATTAAAAGCTTTATGAAAAGTTATGTATACTGGTATAGCATGGATAGAAGCATCAAATGTTTGGTAAAGTCATGCAAAGGCTGTGGCAGCTAAAGCACCACCAATAAAGTTCAATCTATGGCTAGAAACTGACCACCCATGGTCACATCTGCATATTGACTTTGATGGTCATATTATTTGATTGTCATAGACAGTTTTTCCAAGTGGCCAAAGATGTAAGAAATCAAAACCATGCAAGTAGTAATTGGGTTTCTACACAAACTGTTTGGGGTGCCAGATTCTATTTTTTAGATAGTGACACCCAATTTACATTGAAAGAATTCAAGGAATTTTGCAAAATGCTTGTGGTAGACCACATAACAATTGCCACTTACCATCCTAGAAGTAATGGCCAGGCAGAGCGTTTTGTGGATACCTTTAAGAGAGCTCTAAAAAAATCCAGCAGTGAATCCACAGATGCAACATTACAACAATTTCTACAGATGTATCAGTTTACACCAAATAAAAATGTGCCTTCGACCATGACTCTGACATAATTATGTTTATATAGAAAATAAGATTGGTTTTTGACAAGCTGATAACCAATAAGAAAAAACTTGAATATACAGTACAGATAGCTGGAAATAAATTTTATGAAGTTGGTCAAAAGGTTTTTTACCGGATGTATCAGACGATTAAAAGATATTGGGAAGTTTGAACTATCGTCTGAAGAATTGGTAGGATGGTATATTTGGTCAAAGGATCAGAAATGTTGTACAAAAGGCACTATAATGAAATAAAAAGTAGGCATATAAATGAAGAGAATGATACTCCAGTGGAGGCTGGCCCTATGGAAATTCATTTTGACACATTTGATATGCCCATTCTTCAGAAAGCTCCTGTGATAGAAGTCCGAAAAAGACAAAGTAAGAGGAAAAGAAGGAATACAGAGAGAATAGAAATCAACCCAAAAAGGGAAAGATATTGACTCTATGCAGAGTAAATCTAAAAAGGTGGTTGTTATATCGTACCTATGGACTATAATGGGTATGTCCCAATCCTCATAAATACAGTGAAATATACTGCCTGGGGCGGGGGGATTCACCATTAGTTCACCACTAGCAGTGGATTACTTACTACATGCTACTAGCAAATCTTGTATATTATAAAGATTACCGTTCCATTTCCAACCTTTGTTTTGGTTATTCTTATTCAGCAACCTTTTCTAGGTTACAACAGTAACATAAAACAAAGTTCATGAGAACAATTACCAAGAAAATATTTGTAGAAAAAGGTACAGGAAAGCTATACCATGGCAGTAGGAAAGTGACTGAAGCTGAGATGCCAGTTCAGAACCAATAACATTGCAAATTCTTTGGATTTTATTATAAGAATCTCTAAATATATAGCAGGATCATATGTGGCAGCAATATTCAAAGCAAGGGCAAAGGGTAGATTTATAAATATGTCAGATAGATTCAAGTGATAGAAATTGTCTAGCATAACACAGTGAACCAACTTTCCTAGCAATAGACCAAGCAAATGATTCAATATAATCATACCACTTCATGTTAGCAGAAAATGTTAGCCTGAGAAGGTGCAATGAGTCACTAACCTGTAGGTTAGCATCAGCCATACTGATGGAAAGTTAGATAGGTTCTCTCAGACAATTAATAGAGAGTAGTTTCATTTTGTATATAATAAACAAATAAAATATAATGTTCAAACTTATCTTGATGACAAGAAAAGGTATCTACTTGTCAATAGGTTAGACAGCAAATTTATAATCTCACCTCTTGAAGAACAGATACCATTTCAGCAAAACTCAGAGTCAGGAAGATAAGCCTGAACATTTTATCTTATTAGTTTACTATTAATGCTGTATTTCTTAATATTGAGCAAGTTATTTACAAAGTCTATTTGCGTTAAAAGTGTTATCCTCCAGAAATATATTAGTTGATTGTTTTTGTTGAAATGCAGTCTGCATTAATACAGTTGTTGAAAGTGTAGGTTAGACAAAAATGGCAAAATATTAATTGTAGTGAACATAATTAACAATGGAAAAGGATGTATCAAATATCTATAGGTGTTATTTTGTATTTTTCTCTATAGATGGGGCTGCAAAATTAGGTATACAGTAATTATTATACCAGTCTTCACAATCACAAGCCACAGGAGCACTACACGTACTGCAGCTATAGCTGTGGTGTGTCATCAGCAAGATAGCCAGACAAAACCCAACCCTCTCTAGGCTGATTTGAATTCAGAGTTTTCTTTGTTCTAGAATGGTTGCCACCTAAAGCTATAGAACCCAATCTGTTCTGGTATTTAACCCATAGCTGGTGGGGGGTGGTGAAAGGATGGATTCCTATCTTTCCCAAGGGTATTAGCATGTAAGTGAATGTAATGAATTTGATTGGAATCTGATTCCTCAATTTGAGCTGCAATCCATTACTCTGCCATGCCTACAAGTAGAATTCATTTAATTTATTAAAATCATTTTTGAATATTTTTATTTTCATAATTTTATTACAATACATTTATTATCATTTCTATTTTAATGTTTTGCTGGTAAAGTGCTAATTTAATAGACAAGGAGTGCAAATGGATTTTGAAACATTGCTGGAAAATATTATTATTGATAGATTTGTATAATCAATACTTTTTATGTGCTCATTTTATTTTCCATTGCTGTATACCTAATTATGAACATCCTATACACAATTTAAGCATTTTGCTTCACTGTATGGAAGATATTTTATCTAATATGGATTCGCTTTTTTGAAAAATAATAATGCCTAGAATTTTAAGTCTTTCCTCATAATGAATTCTTTTTTTTTACATTGCTGGCCTCCCTGTACAAGGCCCAAAGAGCCATTCATGGTAGTGGGTTACAGATTAAGAGGCACAGTTTTTGTGCATATGTAGGGCAAATAACAGTTAACCCTAGACTTGAACAGATTAAGAAAGTAGTGATTAGGAAAATATCCACTTAGGTTCCACAAAGCAGCAGTTTGTGGGAATAAGTTGCTTGAGTGAAACTTACATTTCTCTCACCACTGAAACATGAAGAAAATGGGTGTGGTTCACTATACTGTGTGTAACATGGCCGATACTAGTTGTGATGGTTAGATATGTTGCAACTAAGACATGTAGTTCATCTGAACACTTTCCATAGAAGTAGTAAGAAGGCAGCAAAAAGCTTGTAAAATTATGGGTTGTAAGGTGGAAAAATAATTTGTCATCCCAAAGGACACAGAGAGGCTTTTGGACTCTACTGACACTGGGAAGTGAAAACTGGTCAACTCCTGCTCATAGATGGTATTTCATTTCTGGAGTGATCTGGGACTTATAAAAGTAAAGGATAGCAAGAGGTATTTACTGAAGTGGTACAGGGAACTGACCATTTTTCCAGCATCTTTAATGATGGATCATACGTATAAGTTGAGATCTAGGTTGAGTTTAAGCTCCAATAGGTGCTCAAAGCATGGGGCCTCTCTGGGGGAACATCTGTGCATCATGACTGGTGATAGTTCTGGATCCAGTTGGTGATGATGGAATATCACGAGTTTGGTTTCTAAGGCACTGAATATAACCACTCAGTTTTTCCCCCCACTGAGATGTTAGAAGTTGGTCAAAGGAAAGATCAGCTTCCAATCTCTGCTCATCTGATAGTATTTCGGTATTATCTATTCATTTTTGTTTTATATTGAAAGTTGCCTGCGTATGTGATATATAGCAATTTAGCCCTTTTGATTTAATAAAATATTTTGTATAAAATTCAAAGAAGACAACAAGCATCCAAAAAGTTTGGCAAGTATAGCAGCTGAGCCGTGACTATAATAATCATACAGCAGACATTAATTCCTTTTGCCAGACATGTATGTGTGAAAACCATATCATTGGAAGTAAACCCATTTCGGACTTTGAACATGTATAAAAAGAAAAAAAAATGCACAGTATGCATGCTATGGACCTGAATAGCCAGTTCTATTTCACTTTGGGTGAACATCTCAGCCGGACACAAAAACCAGCACTTCATTCAATAGATGTAACATGGTGTAGGCAGTACATCTCATGCACTCACTGATTCACCAGCAGAGTAAGTTTAACTTTTCCTCCATAATTTACAGAGATTCTTAAGAATATTCCTTAAAATTTTCTCTACATGAAAGATTTTCTCAATAAAATATATATTTCTATCTTGTTTTGTCTCACTCTTTTGTTTATTTAGTTTCTCAACAGTTTTTGGTCAACACATGACCCACAACAGTTTAAAGACCATTGGGTTAGTTGTGAGTTTCTTTACTTCATGCTAATGTTACAATCAAAGTGTGGACAACAATTCATACAACTCACTGTGTAATAATAAGCTTTCATCATGAGATTAATAAAAAGAAATAGTTTTGTAGAATTTGCATTGAACACAATTTCAATTTACACTGGCCATTCTTTGAGCTGTTTCTTCTACCCTGGTTTAATTAATATTTTTGAAAAAAGTTTTAAAATTTTAAATTCATCTGCCATTTTGGATTTCAAATTTGATGTATGGCCAACTACGAGTTTTAGGCCAGAAATTTTCTGTAGATACTTTTTCTTTTTTTTTTTTTTTAAAGATTATCAATGTAAAATAACACGATTAATTGCTGTGATTGCAAATATTTTTCTAGATTAATTTGTTTTACACTGAAGACATTTTATAATTTGACAAGCTTTTTATTATTATTATTATTATTATTATTATACTATACAGCACAAATTATTTTCATTCATGGAAAGAGGAAACTTTGTTGAGATAGCTATGAATAACAGGCAAGAAATTAGTTTCTCTGGAAAATATCCCACATTTATCTTCTGATTATTTTTTTTTTTTTAATTGCTAAAGCATGAATAAACTTATGTAAATATCATTAATGTTACTGAAAAAAGGGTGTGTTTTAAATATGAGGCTTGTTAAAAAAAAACTACATATATCTGAAACCTTTTTGTTTTGAAGAATTTGTTCTGAAACTAGTTTATAGTCATTTGCCTTTTTTACCTCTTTATTTTTTTTTTTTATTCTATTTGAACTTCCTTAAATCTTGTTTGCAAGAAAAGGGAATTGAAAAAGGCAACAAAAAAGAAAAATCTTTTTGGCTAATTTTTTTTTAATGGAATTCTTTTCGTACGTTTTATTCAAATGTGGTCAGGACTATAATTATAACAGATCATTCTAGAAAGAAAATAAGATTTGCGTGAACAGAAAGAAGGAAATGGTTTAAGAAGGACAGTCAGTCGGGTTGTAGAGAAGGGAGAGGATCTGATAAAGCAAAAATTGATTAATAGATTAATTTCAAGAACTAATTAATTCGTTCTTGAGATTAAATAAAGAATTAGAGAAATGGTAGGAAGAAAGTTTTTAAATGGAATTCCAAAGTTAGAAGGAAATGAAAGGCAAAGGAAAAAAAATGACAAAAGGTATTTGAAGTAGATGAAAGAGGAAACAGAAAAAAATGAGAGCAAGAGAAAGAAAAGAAAGAGGGGAGAGAGAGAGAGAAAGAAAGATAAAAAGGAAAGAGGGATAAAAGATGAAAAAGATGGAGAAGAAAGAAAAACAAACAGGAAAGACAGAGTGAAAGGAAAAAGAGAGAGAGAAAGGAAAAGGAAAGAGAAAAGAAAAGGAAAGAGAAAGGAAAAGGAAAGAGAAAGGAAAAGGAAAGAGAGAGAGAGAAAGGAAAAGGAAAGGGAGAGAGAGAAAGGAAAAGGAAAGAGAGAGAGAAAGGAAAAGGAAAGAGAGAGAAAGGAAAAGGAAAGAGAGAGAAAGGAAAAGGAAAGAGAGAGAGAGAGAAAGGAAAAGGAAAGAGAGAGAGAAAGGAAAAGGAAAGAGAGAAAGGAAAAGGAAAGAGAGAAAGGAAAAGGAAAGAGAGAGAAAGGAAAAGGAAAGAGAGAGAAAGGAAAAGGAAAGAGAGAGAAAGGAAAAGGAAAGAGAAGTTAAATAATAGTTTAGGAGACTTATTTTTTTTAGAGAAGAGTATTTCTGCTCTGACTTCCTCTGTTTGACCTAAGAGGTCAGATGCAAGATGAAATAAAAGAAGTCAATGTTGATTGGCTGGACCAGTGAGGGAATAATAGTTATGGGAAGGTTTTTCAGGGAGTTGTTTCTTACATGTCAAGCAATGTCAACATATTCTCTGTCATATCTGGATCTGCTTCCCAGTGGAGCGAGTGAGCAACCCCATTGAATAGCTAAAAGAAAAATACGTCAATGTTAATAAACTAGCTAAGTTGAAATTCCCTTTGTTGAAGTTCTTTTATCTCTGGACCCCAAAACATTTTGATTAGAAAAGAGAGAGAACAGCTAACAATAGGAGTGAATTGGTACCATTGATCCCACCAAGGAGAATGAAACACATACTCAATTTGGCACAGTGACCAAGACTCCCCACCCCAGCATGAGAATGAAGATATACAACATTACATATTTGGCACCACTGACCAGGACTTCCCAGCATGGTGGTGGGTGGCCCTGTCGGCTGGGTCTTTAGAATACACCGATTGCACCTCTGTAGAGGTGTAACCCCCCCCCCCAATGAGGCGTCCTGAGTATGACGTTAAACTGCATCCAACAGCAAGGCCTCTGATCAGGAGGTTTTGAGGAGCGTGGACCACCTCTAAATTGCTGGTGTTCCCAGGTCCACCTTGACCGGGGTGGTAGCACCTGTTAGGGTCCCAGCTATGGGCAAATAGTGAACTCCTAGTTTTTCCAAGTTTTACACACGTCCTGGGTATTACGGTAAACTACATCCACATCCTGGGTACGGCGATAAACTACATCCAACAGCAAGGCTTCAGATAATGTTTTCGGAAAGATAATGTTGCCAGCTATACGTTTTTGCAACAATAATGTTGCCAGCTATACGTTTTTGAAACAATAGTGTTGCCAGCTACACTTTTTTGAAACAATAATGTTGCCAGCTGTGCGTTTTTGAAACCATAGTGTTGCCAGCTATACGTTTTTGAATGTCCTGGGTATGACGATAAACTACATCCGCATCCTGGGTATGGCGATAAACTACATCCAACAGCAAGGCCTCAGATGGTGTTTTTGGGAAAATAATGTTGCTAGCTATCCGTTTTTGGAACCATAATGTTGCCAGGTATGCGTTTTTGAAACAATAATGTTGCCAGCTATACTTATTTTGATACAGTGATGTTGCCAGCTGTACTTTTTTTGAAACAATAATGTTGCCAGCTATACTTTTTTGAAACCATAATGTTGCCAGCTATACGTTTTTGAATGTCCTGGGTATGACGATAAACTACATCCAACAGGAAGGCCTCAGATAATGTTTTCGGAAAAATAATGATGCCAGCTATATGTTTTTGAAACAATAATGTTGCCAGCTATACGTTTTTTTGTAAAAAATAATGTCAGCTATACGTTTTTTGTTAAAAATAATGTTGCCAGGTATACTTTTTTGAAACAATGTTGTCAGCTATGCGTTTTTGAAACAATAATGTTGCCAGCTGTACGTTTTTTAAACCATAATGTTGCTAGCTATACGTTTTTTGAAAAAAAAATTATTCCATCTGTACGTTTTTGAAACAATAATGTTGCCAGCTATACGTTTTTGAACGTCCTGGTATGGCGATAAACTACATCCAACAGCAAGGCCTCAGATGGTGTTTTTGGGAAAATAATGTTGCCAGCTATCCGTTTTTGGAACCATAATGTTGCCAGGTATGCGTTTTTGAAACAATAATGTTGCCAGCTATGCGTTTTTGAAACAATAATGTTGCCAGCTATGCGTTTTGAAACAATAATGTTGCCAGCTATACGTTTTTTTGTAAAAAATAATGTCAGCTATACGTTTTTTGTTAAAAATAATGTTGCCAGGTATACTTTTTTGAAACAATGTTGTCAGCTATGCGTTTTTGAAACAATAATGTTGCCAGCTGTACGTTTTTTAAACCATAATGTTGCTAGCTATACGTTTTTTGAAAAAAAAATTATTCCATCTGTACGTTTTTGAAACAATAATGTTGCCAGCTATACGTTTTTGAACGTCCTGGTATGACGATAAACTACTTCCGCGTCCTGGGTATGGCGATAAACTACATCCAACAGCAAGGCCTCAGATGGTGTTTTTGGGAAAATAATGTTGCCAGCTATCCGTTTTTGGAACCATAATGTTGCCAGGTATGCGTTTTTGAAACAATAATGTTGCCAGCTATGCGTTTTTGAAACAATAATGTTGCCAGCTATGCGTTTTTGAAACAATAATGTTGCCAGCTATACTTTTTTTGATACAGTGATGTTGCCAGCTGTACTTTTTTTTGAAACAGTGATGTTGTTGCCAGCTATACTTTTTTGAAACAGTGATGTTGCCAGCTGTACTTTTTTTGAAACAATAATGTTGCCAGCTATACTTTTCTGAAACCATAATGTTGCCAGCTATACGTTTTTGAATGTCCTGGGTATGACGATAAACTACATCCAACAGGAAGGCCTCAGATAATGTTTTCGGAAAAATAATGATGCCAGCTATATGTTTTTGAAACAATAATGTTGCCAGCTATACTTTTTTGAAACAATAATGTTGCCAGCTATACGTTTTTTTGTAAAAAATAATGTTAGCTATACGTTTTTTGTTAAAAATAATGTTGCCAGGTATACTTTTTTGAAACAATGTTGTCAGCTATGCGTTTTTGAAACAATAATGTTGCCAGCTATACTTTTTTGAAACCATAATGTTGCCAGCTATACGTTTTTGAATGTCCTGGGTATGACGATAAACTACATCCAACAGGAAGGCCTCAGATAATGTTTTCGGAAAAATAATGATGCCAGCTATATGTTTTTGAAACAATAATGTTGCCAGCTATACTTTTTTGAAACAATAATGTTGCCAGCTATACGTTTTTTTGTAAAAAATAATGTCAGCTATACGTTTTTTGTTAAAAATAATGTTGCCAGGTATACTTTTTTGAAACAATGTTGTCAGCTATGCGTTTTTGAAACAATAATGTTGCCAGCTGTACGTTTTTTAAACCATAATGTTGCTAGCTATACGTTTTTTTAAAAAAAAAAAATTATTCCATCTGTACGTTTTTGAAACAATAATGTTGCCAGCTATCCGTTTTTGAAACAATGTTGCCAGTTATGCGTTTTTGAAACCATAATGTTGCCAGCTATGCATTTTTGAAACCATAATGTTGCCAGCTAAGTGTTTTTGAAACCATAATGTTGCCAGCTATGCATTTTTGAAACCATAATGTTGCCAGCTATATGTTTTTCGTAAAAAATAATGTTGCCAGCTGTACGTTTTTGAAACAATAATGTTGCCAGCTATACGTTTTTTATTCCATACAAAATAGGCATTTAAAATTCATATAAACTGGATTTGGCATTAAATAACCCACAGTGGTTGATATGCCATAAAACACAAACAAACAAACAAACAAACATGGTGGTGGGTGATACAGAATGAGAGCTACAGCACAACATGGAAAAGTTTGGAGAGGATTTTTGGACTGACGACTCAAAAAAGGGAATATGAAAAAAAGACAAAACTAATCTACACACAAGGACAGAAAAAAAACAACTGTAAGTACAATGATATTACTATGTTCTAGTACACACACACGAATCTAAGCAACAAACTAAAATAAGAAGTAATCACGAAAAAAAGAGACAAACGAGTAAAAAACAGTAAACGAATACAGTTTGATGGACAGACAATGGAAAAAGAATGAATAAGAAATAGAAGGAAGGAAGAACACAGTGAACACCTACACTCATGCATACACACTGGTGCAACAATGTCAATTTTTATTAAACATTTTAGTGGGAGATTGATTTTTGTTGTTTTGTCTTTTTACAAAGGTTTAGAACCATGTGCAAAAATCTATTGTTGATTTTTATTATCATGCTGTAATGTTGTATGCCTCTTTTTCATATTTTGTTTGTGGAAAAAAATCTGGCCTCAAAAGTTTTGCTTTTAAAAGAAAATTTTCTGGGGAAGGAAATTTGACCAGTAAATAAATTTTCCTGATGTTGGCCTTTAAGTAAGTTTAATGATGTTGGCCACATGGAAGCCTGGATTTGTGTATGTGAACACAGTGGAAAATTGTTTTGAAAAGGAAAGACGACAGCATTTTGTGATGGGGCATTCTCATCGCCATTTCTGTGTACTGTTAATGAGTTAATATGTATGATATTGCATGCATTCAAATGTTTTAAGTTTAGAATTATTTTGTTAATTGTGATTAACTGACAAATGATTGCTTTGTTCATTTTTGTAATAGAGTGTGGAATTCTTTTTTCAATTTAAGAGTTGTGTATGTGTCCTTTTGCCTTCATTGGCTGAAGAATTGAGTTGTTAATTGATGAATTTTAGGAGTTAATTTTTTGTGGAAAATGAAGTTAATTAATTGTTGTGGGAATAAGTAAATTTGGCTTACATAATTTTGGATTTCTGAATGTGTTTAGGTCTGTGCCCTGGGGCAGGGGAATTGTCACACCTGGCTATGTAGATGGACAATGGTGGGTAAAGTGGGAGCTTTATGCTATGAAGTATTCAGTATAGAGTGAAAGTATCCCTAAGATACCCCTGAAGTCAAGTAAAGGCCCTGACAACCAAAAGGAATTGGTCAGGTGCTTGTGGGATTCCAAGTTGTGGTAGTGACTAGGATAAGAAAACCCTTGTAATCACAGTATAGCCAGTAATGGATTAGTTAGGAGGTGCTGAACAGGTGTGGTTGTTTTCCCTGTGGGGGCAGAAGGGGGCAAAAGGATTGAGATGATGCAAGCTGAGTTTTGACACACAGAGGCAGATGGTTATTAATAGTCATTATAAAAAATTAATGGTGGTAAAATTTGTGAAGATTTGTTCAAGTAAATCTTGTAATACACAAATAACAAAGTAAAAAATTAGTTGTGGTTGAGTAAATAGGTTGATAATGGACTGTGTGTGATATGTCACTGTGAGTTGGAAATAAGTGTCAATCATGGTATATTTAAAGTTTAAAATTTAAGTACGAAGGACGTGGTTCACTCATGGAATTGGTTGACGCTGTGGAATGGGGCTTTCGTATTGTGTCATCTTTGGACCCAGTATTTCTTTCTGGGAATTCTATGTACATTTCATGTAGTCTTAAGTGAAGAAACAAGAAATTTTGTTCTCCCCAGTAATATTGGATTGCAGAGGTGGTACATGCTGACCTGGGTGGAGGTTCCATTGGAGAGGTCAAAGTTCACTGTTGGTGTGATTTGTATCCAGAGTGTCATCATGGAAGCTAGTGACAAAGAACGAACAAAGTATTGTCTGCTATTCTTTTTTTGTTTAAAAAAAAAATAACGTTTGTAAAATGTGAAAAAAACGTGTCAGAATTTTGTTCTTTATGTTTATTCTTTATCAGGAATGTTATATATGCATTCTGGAGGGAGTCATGTGATCAAGGCCCAATGAAGAACAAATGAACAGAGCACACCTTGCTGACACAAAAAAGTGGAAGAGATTTTTGAGTAATATTGTTGAAATAAAATTCATAAATGAATTTTTTTAATGATTAGTTAAGTCATGTTAAATAATAGTTGAGAAGACTTATTTTTTAGAGAAGTGTATTTCTGTTCTGACTTCCTGAGTTTGACTTTAGGGGTCAAATACACGACAAAATAAAGGAAGTCAATTTTGATTGGTTGAATTAGTGTCGGAATAATAGTTATGAAAGGATTTTGGGGGAGTTATTTCTTACATGTCAAGCAATGTAGACATGTTCTCTGTCGTGTCGGGATCTGCTCCCCAGTCAGGTGAGAGCAACCTCACTAGATAGTTAGAAGATGCATATGTATTAATAAACTAGCCAAGTTAAAATACCCTTTATTGAAGTTCTTTTATCTCTGGTTTGGTTTTGTTTTGTTTTACGGCATATGAACCACAATGGGTTATTTAATGCCGACAATATTTTTATTGCTGGTAATATTTTTTTTCAAAGAATGTATAGCTGTTTGTAGTGATGGTATTTTTTTTAAAGTATTACTGATAATAATTTTTTTTATTACAAAGTATCTCTGGTATTAAAAGCTATTTTTACACAAGTTTAGGTGTTAACTATTTGCCATAGCTGGGACCCTAACAGGTGTGACCACCCCCACATCAGGGTGGACCTGGGAACACCAGCCTTTAAGAGGTGGTTCCACACTCCACAAAACCTCCTTATCAGAGGCCTGTTGTATGTAGTTTATCGTCATATCCGGAACATTTTTTTATCTCTGGACCACAAAAACATTTTGACAAGATAAAAGAAAGAGCATCCAACATATGAGTGAATTGGCACCATTGATCCACACCAGGGAGAATGCAAGATATACTCAATATGGAACAGTGACCAAGACACTCCCCCCCAGCACAAGACAGGATATACAACAGAAGGAAAAGAAAAGAGAGAGAGAGAAAGGAAAAGAAAGAGGGAGAAAGGAAAAAGAAAGAGGGAGAAAGGAAAAAGAAAGAGGGAGAAAGGAAAAAGAAAGAGGGAGAAAGGAAAAAGAAAGAGGGAGAAAGGAAAAAGAAAGGAGAGAGGGAGAAAGGAAAAAGAAAGAGAGACAAAGAAAAGGAAAGGGAGACAAAGAAAAGGAAAGAGAGACAAAGAAAAGGAAAGAGAGACAAAGAAAAGGAAAGAGAGACAAAGAAAAGGAAAAGGAAAGAGCGACAAAGAAAAGGAAAAGGAAAGAGAGAGAGAGAAATAGTCAAAAGAAAAGGTAGAAAAGAAAAGGAAAGTCGTAGATAAATGAAAACGAAAGACTAACAGAGAAAGTAAATAGAAAGAGTGAGAGAAAAAGTAAAAGGAAAGATAGTGAGAGGGAAACTAAAAGTGGAAATAAAGTGAAATGCGAGTTAAAGAAAGAAAAAGGAGAGATATAGTAAAAGAAAAGAAAAAAGAGAGGGGAAGATAAAAACAGAGAGAAAGAAAAATAAAGAGAGAAAGAAAGGAAAAAGAGAGAAAGAAAGGAAAAAGAGAGAAAGAAAGGAAAAAGAGAGAAAGAAAGGAAAAAGAGAGAAAAAGGAAAAAGAGAGAAAGAAAGGAAAAAGAGAGAAAGAAAGGGAAAGAGAAAGAAAGGGAAAGAGAAAGAAAGGGAAAGAGAAAGAAAAGCAAAATGACAAAAGAAGAGGAAAAAACAAAATGGGTGAGTCAATTCGAGAGAAGCAAAAAAAAAGGAACAATAAAGTGAGGTTGAAAGTAGGAAAGAGTGAAAATAAAGGCCTATAAAAGTCAGAAAAGTGAGATGATGATGATGATGATGATGGAAGAAATAAAGTTAAAAAAAAAACAGCAAAAACTAAAATAAAAGAGAAAACAAGTCAATTATCTACAAAGGGAAAGCATGTAATCATACATTTGCTTATTAAATAAATATTGAAAAACCATGTTTTACTTTTCAGGTTCCAATATTGGTTTGATTTGGATATAAAATAAGTAAAGTTCTCTAAAATAAGAAACAAAAAAGGATAGTGAGAGAGAAAGAGTGAGAATTCCAAAGGGGGGGGGGAGAGAGAAATGGAAATGCAAGAACTAAGTTGTTTTCTATTTCCTTCTTTTTCTCTATCAAATCCATAAAATTAGAAAATTGAAAAAAAGTCTTGACAGTAATTATGGATAGACAGCTAAGGATTATTGTATATTTGCGATGTATCCTTCCTTCTGGTCAAGAAACTCTATTGAAATAAAATGCATAGAATTGTAAATCAATAGATTTTTTCAACATCATTTAATTAAATTTCTGTCAACAAAACAAAATCTATAATATTTTGTCCACATACAATTTAATTCATTATTTCCTGTTTTTTTTTTTCCATGCCTTTTTTTATTTGCTTTAGCAAAGTATTAAGAAACAGGAAAATTTTGTTAGAAACAAAGAATAAACTACTACTAAACTGTTACATAATATCAGTCCCTTTATATAGCAGTGAATGCTGGACAATCTCCTCACAGATGAAAATGAAACTTGAAGCAAGAGAAACAAAGAAAAGAGTACTGAACTGTTATGTAATATAAATCCTCCTACATGGCAATGAATACTGAACAATCTCCGCACAGATGAAGAAGGGACTTGAAGCAACAGGAACAAAGAGTACTGAACTGTTACGTAATATCAGTCCTCCTACATGGCAATGAATGCTGGATAATTTCCTCACAGACGAAAAGGATACTTGAAGCAATAAAAATATGGTTCTACAGAAGGATGCTGAGAATACCATGAACTAAACATATAAGCATTGAGGAAGTTTTAAGGAAAACAGAAACCAAAAAGACACTTAGCATCAGAAAGAGACAGTTGAAATTCTAGGGCACATAATGAGGAAAGTTGGCCTGGAGAAGCTGTTTATATTTTCTGCATGAGTAATGTAGGACTTTCATCTCTACAAGTAAATCTATTGTCACATGCAAAGAAGAAGTCAGATTTTTTTAAAATCATTCAATGCAAAAATATATAAAAAGCTAAAATATGATCTTTACCATGAGAAAAAAAAAAAGGAAGTAATTCTCCAATTACATTGGTTAAATTTTCTGCATGAGAAATTTAGGATATTTATTGATAAAATTAACTCTAATGTTACATTTAACAAAGAACTTTGCTTTTAAAATCATTAAAAGCAAAAATGTCCAAAGAAAGCTAACACAAAACAAAAGAAATAAAACCACAATATTTTAGCAATCTCGTCTCATTATTTAGCAATGAAATATTTCAATGTTAATTTAACATTAGAAGCCATGTTCATTTCAATTTCTGTTGAATAATACTCTATGCTATAGCTGAATATTTAATTACTAAGTATTGAAGCCCAGTTCTTAATACAGTGTTTATTATTATTATTATTATTATTGTTAAATTATTTTATTAAATCTCATCAAGTATATATTTTTTGTTAAAAAAAATCAAAATGCTTATGTGAAGTCGATAGATACTTAAATTTTTCCACCCAGCTTAAGAACCTATTCAGACTGACAATGAGAGTAACAGCTTTTTATTGATTTGTTCATTCACTCCTGCTCTTCATCAGTTATTATTCAACCAATTTCTTTTTTAATATTTCTGAAATATTTTCTGCTTAAATAAAAGAGCAACATTATTGTCCATCCTAGTTTAAATTCCTTTTAAATACATGAATTGATTATTAATGAAGGCTAATAAAGAGAGTATGAGAGTAATTCTTCATGTTTCTATTTGTAATTTCACATACTGGACCTCATAGATTTTCTTTGGAATTTTTTTTAAAAAAACAAACAAAAAGATATCATTCTTTGGCTTATTCTGTTCAAACTCCAAATCCATGTTGAATTCTTGTTGTTCCTGAAATAAAAGGTACAAAGGGAAGGAGGAGGAGGCTGAGACACTGGAATTGGATTTGGGAATTTTATTACAATAACAATGGTCTGTTGAGGGGAAATGCCTTCCTGAGGAAAAAACATGTGTTGACCCGTTGAAGGTTCAAGGGAAAAAGAGGATGATTCTTTTTGTTTGTCTTTTGCACCATGAAGCCCCTCTTTTCTCAAGCATGTACCATTTGTTCTTCCTGTCAGGGGGCATCCTGGGAAACTCTTCTTTTTATTTATTTTTTGGATTTTCAATCTCACAGATATACAACATGTTGGATTTTCACCCTCACAGATATACAACATGTTGGATTTTCACTCTCATATACCTACATGTTAGTCTTTCACATTCAAAGTCCTACACTAAGTTAGGATTTTGATTTCACAGTCCAACAACCTGTTAAAATTTTTGCTTTCAGACATATAACATGTTAGATTGTTGTTTTCACAGATTCACACCGCGATACACCATGTTAGAATTTTCACAGTTCTATGTGTTAGATTTTCCCCATTTACAGACATACAACTTGGTTTCAACAATTCTGAACAGAGTTTTTCATATTCCACTGAATACAAAGACAAAACTTTTCCCAAAAAGGTTAAGTTTTACTGTTGATTCTGCATTCTGTCGTTGATCAAAACACAATTTTCAAGGCGAAAGTTTTTCTTTAATTGCCAAACTATGACTTTGACTTTCCAGTTTCCCTGTCCTGACAAATTAATAAGATGGGCTTTTATCATGCATCAAGATGACTTTCCAGTTACCCTGTCCTGACAAATTAATAATAAGATGGGTTTTTATCATGCATCAAGATGACTTTCCAGTTTCCTTTTTAGTAAAAGTTTCTTTTTCTCTAATTGTCAAACTGTAACTTTGACTTTCCCTGTCCTGTAAATGTTTTTTTTTCTTTTATTTCTTCAGAATCTTCTTAGTGATCAACACCAATTTTCAGTCAATCCCAGTGTGGAATCATCACCCAAGAGCTTACTTCTAAATTCTTGTGGTTGCCATTATACAGATTTGTCATCTATGTTAAATTCACCTTTCTACAACTTTGTAAACCATTCACAATATGTAGTGCTTTTGGCTGAACCATCCTCAAAGCCCTCATCAATCATATTCTTGGAATTCATTGGTGTCTTTCTCAAATGGAAAAAGAACATGTGGTATTATCTTATTCATTGCCATTTTTCTAACTTTTTTGTTTCAATGCAGGGTAAATGACTATCAAATACAGAATACTCAAAATTAGTTGTATTTAGGTCTACAAATTCTCAAAAAAGTTTGCTAGAAGCCTTTACATACACCTTCTTCTATGTGCCTTGTCAGTCATGGCTCTCCACAATTTCCGGTCCTTTGTAGCTCTTAATAAATTTTGTCATTTTGTTATCTCTCCTAAAGCCCTGTTCTTCCATCCATTTACCCAGGCTTGCTAGGTTGGTTATTCTTTGTTTTCCTCTATCTCTCTTGCCTTCAATATGTCCTGTGAATAGTCAATTTGCCAAGCCTCTTTCCTCATTATATGACCCAGAAAGTTCAACTGTCTCTTTCTGGTGTTAAGTACAAGTGTATTTCTTCCTTCATCTTCTCTATAACCATCATTGCTCACATGTTCAGTCCATGGTATCCCCAGTATCCTTCTGTAGAACCACATTTCTGTTACTTCAAGTCTCTTCATCTGTGAGGCGATTGTCCAGCCCTCACTGCCATATACAAGGAGTGATACTTTATTTGATTCTTCTAAAATGATGTTCAGAAATAGGTCATCCTAACATTATTTGTATTTCTGTGTCCTTGAGATTATTTTTCAGATTCCTCAAAGTTTTTAATTGAACTGTTTTTTGCTATTCAGACATTTAAAAAAAATTATAAAATTATTTTTTATCTAAATAGCAAAAAAATGTCAGAGATAATCCTAGCATGAAATGGAGACATGTTGAAAATTCCTGTCTAAAAAGAAAAAGAAGCCATTCAACTCATTTTAAGTGGTCAGCATTTTTATCAACATTTATGAAAGAGATTTTTGATTGTTTTAAAATATTAAATAATATGAAATTAGCAATAAAGATAAGATAAAGCTAGATCATTTTTAATTGAATTTTCAAATGATGAATTATTAAAAACTTCAGCTTACTTGAACTAATCTTCTCACCTTTAATTGTTATGGATGCCTGTAACAGTCAAATATGAAAAGAATACTTCAAGTATTTCACCCCAAGTAAAGTGGGAGTGCCACTAGCACACAAGTATTTACAGAGAAAGGGAGCAATAGTAAAGAGGTGTGATGAAGAGAAGGATGAAAGAATGAAGAGAAGGAGAGCAAATAGATCAAGGCATCTGAAGATGTCAACTGACATCGCATTTGAATATTTGGAGATTATAGCTATCAGGGAAGCAAGTAAGAGGAAGGGAGTTCTACAGACGAGAGTGCAAGACATGAAGCTATTGGAGTAGAAGAGACAGCTACATTTAACCATTTCGACAGTGAAAGGGTGGGACTGAGATGCCGACCAAGTAGTACACTTAAATTAATGCAGTTTGGGAACCAGCAAAAGTAGCTTGTCAGGGCAGTTACTGTAAAAATATTTGTAGAAAAGACAGAGGGAAGCGATGACATGTCTGTGAGAGAGTGTAAATGAGATGCCAGATCAGGGTCAATCACATTGCATATCCATCTCTGGATTTTGTCAAGGACCTTGAGATGAACAGCAGGGCTCCAGACCACATATGGCAGCAGTATTCCATAGAAGGGCAAATGGTTAGTTTATAAATTTGAAGGATGGACTCAGGCAAGAAAAATTGAGTCAAAGAACATCCAGAGATAGTTGTATACATTATAAAATTATCTGAAATTGATTAACATACACACTGGCTCTAAATCTTCACATGAAACCTAATTTACATAAATATGTTGAAAAGTCAGTTTAATTGAAAATCTAAAAGGACATGTCATCTGTAATCAACAAGAGCAGAATCCAGTAAACTATGCTTAAAATGTTCTTTAGAAATATTCTATTGTATGTATCATAGACATGTGTGTTCACTAGACATACAAGAAAATGAAGGATTGATGGAATAACTACTGAACAAGAATTAACTTTATATGTAATCTAGAAAATCCAAATACCAAATGTTAAAATATATAGGGTTCTTTCTTTTTCTCACAAACTTGCTATAAAAGAAGGGAACATTCTCTGTTATATAAATTCTATAGTATAATACAACATTATATATTTACTTGCTTTCCTCTGTCCCTCTTGCCTTCAATATGTCCAGTGAGTATTTAATATTCCAAGCCCACTTTCCTCATTATGTGACCTAGAAATTTCAACTGTCTCTTTCTGTGAATGTTCTCTGTTATTCTATAATACAATGCAACATTATATATATACTTCGGTGTTTATATATATATATATATATATATATACACACACACACCGAAGTATAGGATTGGTGTATACGGAATAAATTCCAATAACCAACAAATACTATTCTTAAAAGAGTGCTCAATACAGAGTAGAGGAAATAAAATAATTTATTTGAAAATTACAACATAAATATGTTATAAAACCACTACAAAAATAGGCATTTTGTTTCAACACTTCTGGTGTCTTATTGAGTGATGGTGTTGAATGTAGAATAAAGTGTTGAAACAAAATGGCTATTTTTGTAGTAATTTTAAAACATATTTATGTTATAATTTTCAAATAAATTATATATATATATATATATATATATATATATATACAGTAGCGTCCAAAACTAAGGGACAAAATTTTAAAACCTAATATTTGTTAGAAATAACAACTGTGAAAAGATGAAATTTTGACAACTGGTAGTCGTTATCATCCATAATAACATACTAAAATTTGAATCATTTGCAAAGGATAGAAAAAGAATTATAACAATTATTTATTTATTTTCAAAATAGGATCGTCCAAAAGTAAGGGACAAAATTGAGAAAAACAATGTAAACAGTATGCTATATTCAAATTTTTTGATTTCCTCTAAAAAATAAGTCTTACTTAGTCATTTGTAAACGTTGCATCAGCCGGCACCATGGCGAAACGCCAAAAACTTGATTACTCTGTGAGACAAGCTATTGTGAAGCTACACAAGGAAAAGCACACCATTAGAGAGATTTCAGAGAAAGTGTAACGTTCCAAGAGTGTTGTAGGCAGGGTTGTTAAATCCTACAATGATACTGGCAAAATAGTTAGTGCTTTTAAAACCGGCAGACCCCGCAAAACTTCGGCAAGAGAAGGTCGAATAATGCAGCGTATGTCATTAAAGGACCGTTTTAAGTCTTGCACAGAAATTAAAAGGGTTATGAATAGTACCTCATGTGTTAATGTGTCAAGACAGACTGTTTGTAGACGACAAAGAAATAGGGCTGTTTAATCGAACCCCAGGGAAGAAACCACTTGTTAGTTCGAAGAATAAGAAGAAGAGATTAGAGTTTGCAAACAGGTATGTAATTTGGACATATGAAAATTGGACAAAAGTATTTTTCAGTCATGAAAGCAAGTTTAATTTATTTGGAAATGATGGAAAAAACAATGTAAAGAGACGTATTGGTGAAAGATTAAGTGCAAAGTGTACTAAGAAAACTGTCAAGTTTGGGGGCGGAAGCGTCATGGTATTTGGAATGTTTTCTAGCCAAGGTACAACACCTCTTGTCCGGTTACAAACTCGTGTAAACACGCAGATCTATAAAAACATTGTTCAAGATCATGTTGTGCCAATCATACAGAAGTCAAGTTTCGATAGGGCTACCTTTATGCAAGATAATGCCCCATGTCACAAGGCAAAGGTGGTAATGAGTTACCTTAGCAAGCAAGATTTGGAAATTATGGATTGGCCACCGCAAAGTCCAATAGAAAATCTTTGGTAGACCTTAGGAGTGAAAGTTATGGAAAGAAATCCCACTAACACGGAGGATTTGTGGGTGAAGCTTCAAGAAGAATGGTCTAAAATTAGTATCGAGGATTGTCAAGAACTGATTCATTCTTGTAGTCAAAGATGTGCAGATGTCATTGAGAGCAAGGGCTCATTTACTAAATATTGATTGTACATGTATTTTTATTGTTTTTTTGCTGTTTACATTGTTTTTCTCAATTTTGTCCCTTACTTTTGGACGTTCCAAATTTGAAAATAAATAAATAATTGTTATAATTCTTTTTCTATCCTTTGCAAATGATTCAAATTTTAGTATGTTATTATGGATGATAACGACTACCAGTTGTCAAAATTTCATCTTTTCACAGTTGTTATTTCTAACAAATATTAGGTTTTAAAATTTTTTCCCTTAGTTTTGGACGCTACTGTATATACACACAAAAGTGAACACTGAAGTCAACACTCAGAGGCAACAGATGCTAGACGTAATTGTCAGGTGGCCTGATGATTGCGTCTAGCATGAAACGGTTTGTGCAAAAACAACCACACTTCAAAAAAGTGTGGTTGGTTCTGCACAAAACCTTCACCACCATAATCTATATAACCTATATCATATATACAGTTTATCTGACTGGCAGTTCCTAGGAACTGAGGTGCCTGACCCTCATGTTGTAAAAAGGGTCCCCAGTATATGTTCTAAAATTTGTTCATTGTTGAAGATAGAATATTTATAAATATAGATGGTGTGACCATAGAAATCAACACTGTATGGTGACTGGATTGAGGCATTAGTCAGACAATCTTAAGACCATACACTACAACTCTAGCAGGCTCTCTATATAGAAACCACTTGGTAAGAGAAGTTTTGTTACATTGAATGTCTAATGCTTGGATTATTTGCTGTAATTCTGATTCTTAGATGTACAGAAAGATTAATAAGGACAATGAAGACAACAGTCTGACCTTTCATCTCAGGAAAATGTTCTCGTTTTTCCAGATGTTTTTTTGTAACTTTTGCAACACCTGCACTGTTTGTGTTGCTCACTTTTGAAATTATTTTTCTTTTGAAAACGTCTTTGCTGATAACTGAGCAAAGGTATTTGAATTGACTTTACATACCTGATCAGCAATTTTTATCTTGCTTCAAAGCCTCCTCTCTTTGTTCCACAGGAGTTTTCTTTTTTTTATATATAATTAATCTCCATGTCATATCTGAAGGCTGCTTCATCCAGATACTTCACCTGACTGATAAGTTTCTCTTCTTTGTCACCTAGAAGATCTATGTCCTCAGTAAAGTGTATGTTTGTGACATTTTGTCATGCTTTGGCATTAATCTCCATGTCATATCTGGAGGATGCTTCATCCAGGTTCTTCACCTGACTCGAACATCTATGTACATTTTAACCTTGTTAAATCCTCTGATATTTAATTTCATTTAATAACTAGAATTGTTTATTAAAAACAAAATTATATCAACTCCTTATGGGTCATTTAATGCTGAAATTTAATTTTCTTTGAAGCCTTGAAGTAATAAAAGTAAATTATTCTGCTTTCACATTTGAATACATGGTAGAGGATTCGCAGCTTTTGTGCATATACATGTTTGAGTGAAAACTGAACACAATTGTATGTCTTCAACTATAAATAAAATATATTGTTGATTTTGTTTAGTGATATATTAACCATAATGGGTTATTTAATGCTGAAATCTAAATATTTTGAATGTAATTGTACACCTTCAAAAACAGATGAAATGTATTTGTCTTTTTACTATAAATATGTATTTTGATAAGTTTTTTTAATATAAAATATATTGCTGGTATTTTTACTATAAAAACATTTTTATATTTTCATAAATGTTTTTGTTTGGTGGGGGTTCACTATTTACCCTTCACTGTGACTCTAACAGGTGCTACTACCCTGGGTCAGGGTGGAGTCAGGAACAGCAGCAATTAAGGGGTGGTTCCACGTTCCTCAAAACCTCCTATCTCCCAATCAGAGGATGCCTTACTACCAGATGTAGTTTACTGCCATACCCAGGATTACAAAATTATTACTGAAACTGTGAGTAGTAAGAGAAACAACAAAATTTGTTTCAAAGTAGTGGATGAAATATTAAATTCACCATAGGTAATAGTGTAATCCCCTATGGACTTCCAAGTGTCTTTAAATATCACAGCTCTTGAGTAAATATAATTCTTTGGCAATGCCAATCCAAGACCGACTTTGCCTTGGGCTACTTGGAATTATGGTAGGCCAAAGTGTCCATATTGCTGTTATAGATGATGTATCTATCAATTTTGGTGTTCTTTGTAATCACTTCTGAACCAGAGTGAAATATCTTTGCACATATTTCAACATGTAATGCAATTAGCTAAGAGCCAAGAATGACTTGATTGTGGGCATTTTTTTAAAGTGCCGACCTGTACAATAATAATTCAGGTCTTCTTTTATGGTCCTTTCATTTCCCTGGCAAATATTTGGAATCAGAAGACAGTGAACCAATTCCATTTTGGATGATAACAGATCATGAGGTCTAGTTTTTCATCTTCCTAAGATCAACATGGGCAAGCTACAAGTAATCATATGTAAAAATTCATAAAATCCCTACACTGCTTATGTAGATATAAAAATATACATGCATGTACATGAGTTTTGAGTGAAGTGAAAAAGAAAAAAGCAATGAAAAGGTCCAATAATCACAACATTCTATAAGAATGGTCATATGCACAAATGTACATGAAAAAAAAAAATCAAAGAGAAACTTTCACCAATGATAAGTGTATATAAAGAAGAAAAATCAAGAAGTATAAGCAGTCAATTGCTGATACCCCTTGACAAGTGAATGGACTGGTCCATCTACAAAACTCTTGAGTCGGGATGCTTCAGTCAGCTAAGTGACAAACATTTTACTTGTATGTATATATATATATATATATACATACATACATACTGAAGAGTTCTCAACATGACCAAGTTGACCAAATCTAAGCAAATGGTCAGACATTAACTATTAAAATTTTTTCGGAAGCTTTCTTAGGTAGGGTCAAGAACTTTTAACAAAGATGAGGACAATAGTCTGAATAATGTAAATAATGTACATAATACTTCATCTCAGAAATATAGACAGATAATAATAGTTCATAATTCACTAATATTAAAATGAAAGGACAGCTAAAATTTCATCCGCAGTGTTTCCCTTTAGAAATAGAAATTTTTTTTTAAAGAAAAACACCCAAATGATTTTTTCAAAAAATAACATTTTTATGAAGAAAGTCAAACTAAAGGAAAAAAGATGTAATTCTCATTTTGTACAAGTTTCCATATTGCGAATATAATTTTAAAATTCTTGAAAGTGTAAATAGTATTTTAAAAGGAAAGTAATGGATTTTATTAATCCAACAAACTGTTTATCACTTTAACATTCTGCATTATTAATATTACTTCCCTCTCCACTGAATTTTTTTAAAGGCTTCTCAAATACAGTAACCTTATTGTTAATTTCACTTAAAGATATTTTCTGTTGCCACAGCAGGATATGACAACACAACTATGAAATTCAAATTCAGGGATTGGAGTCACCTTAGTGACAGTATACTATTAGTACAGCAAATGAAGTTACATACAGAGCGATAAAGGTTAAAGGCTATTTTTAGTGGATACTTGTATTTGAGTAGAGGCTCCATTTATTTATTTAACGACAAAATTTGGCCTTGCCTGATCAAAGTGTAGCTTACTTGGTGGTTAGAGGGTTCTGGGTCTAATGGCAGCTCCCTCTGTTCAGTTGGATGTAGGTTTGAATCCTGACAGAGAATGTAAGTGTATCTTTAACAAGATTTCTTGAATATTCAAGCCAGCAGATGAAAACAAACAAATATATGGTTTAATAAATAAACAGAGCATCAATACTCAAATATAGGTGTCCACTAAAAATAATGTTTAAAGTGATAAACAGTATTTTAAAAGTTAATTTTTTTTAATTTTATATTCACTTTCTAAGAAATATCAGTTAGCCTGTTTTATTATCTTGGCATTTAAAATTTTTAATGAAAGTTAAACAATACTTTCCATCAAATTCTCAGCCAATGTTTGTTTAGCTTTCAAATCTCAAAGGATATCAGAAAAGCGTAAATAATTTTCTCTGGATTCTGAACAATGACACTTTTTTTTCTTACTTCATTGGAAGTTCCAAAAAGTCCTCATTTTATTATAGTTGTGAATATTGCATGAGGAAGCAGGTGTCATTCACAAAATTTGAGAATATATATATATATATATATATATATATATATATAAAAGTTTTCTAGGTTTTAAATAATAATTAGAAAAGACTTTCTGGTAAATGATTAAGTGAGCACAAGTGTTTTGAGCACTCTTTTTAGAATGCAAGAGACAGAATAATTTTCTTTCTACTATGTCTTTTTAGTATGTGGGCAATCATGGCTCTTCGCAGCTTCCTGTTTTTGTTGCTCTCAACAATATTTGCGACTTTATGAAATCTTTGCACAAAATTTGTTAAGTACATTTCTTGCAACTTCTTCAGTTTTTCTTGCCCTGTGTGTGTTAAATTTTTCAAGCCTTTTTTCTTAATTCTGTCATGAAATTTTCAGCTAATTGTTAGTGTAGTATATCTGCTTTCTGTAAAAGTGTGATGTGCATATATATTAAAATTTGTTATATTTATAAAGAAAATGTGCTCAGTATCAGAGATGAAGCATTTCCTGGGCTGAAAATTGAATCCAAGCCTGAAACTGACAGTGATCCTGTAGTGCTGATTCTTATGTCCTCACAATCTCTTTCTCTCTATATGCATACACACACATATATATATATATATATATATAATGATATGGTTTGGTAATCCATATGGATAATTCCAAAGAGTATATAAATCCAGAGAGCTCAATGTCAAAACAGAGCAAATAATTATTATGTAAACGAAGACTTTAAAAGGTCATAGTGATATTATAATTTCATTAGAATTGATATTTCTGTTCTAACTCATCAGGCCGAACATTATCACACAAATAAATGGATAAAAATTTTTCCAGGCACAAAAACAATAATCTAAGCATAAATTATGTTTAAAAATGTAGATTCAAAATTGGGGAAGGGAGAGAGGAAAAAAAAAAAGCATATGTATTCAAAATGGGAGAAGTTAATGGAGAGAGGGGAAGAAGTATATATATATTCAAAGCTGGGAAGGGAAAGAAAGAGAGAGGCATATAAGTCTGTTTAAATAGATATATCAAAGTCATGGTGATAGGAGCAGATAGGTTAACTTAATTATCTGGATGTGCACAATGAAGTAGAAAGGGATTGTCAAATGGGGGGGTAGAGGAAAGAGACAAAGAGAGCAAAAGAAAGAGAAGGAAGGAGATAAGGCTTGTAATCAGCAATCTTTTGTGCACAACTGAATAGATTTTCTGTCTAATGCATGTAGTCATTCCTGTTTTTATACATTTTTGTATTTTTTTAAATAATAATAATAATAATATTATAATTGTTAGAGAAAAAAGATGCAAAAAATTAAAAAAGTATATACTATTTTACCATCAAATTTTCTTTTTTTATATAGATTATAATAAATAAAAAGGATATTATTTAAAAGGAAAAAAATTAGGGATAAAAATACACATAATAATAATAATAATAATAATAATAATAATAATAATAATAATAATAATACAAATGATATTACAAAGGTAAAATAAACAAAAATATCTAAGTTATGAAGAAAAATATACAATTATATACTTACATAAACCAAACAATCTACACACATCAAAAAACATATAAACACACATATAAATACTGTACATATATGGCACCATATTCAGAAAAATTATATATATATATCTTCTATTTCAAGCATATAGAGGATGAACATAACACCCACAACAAAAACAGAATATGTCTAATTATGCAAACATTATGACAATCAATATATATGCACACAAATACACCCACACCTGTGTACAAACACATATATACATATCTACATGTACACATCCATATATATATATATATATATATATATATATATATGTATCAAATATGTGGTGCAGTTCAGTTTATATTACAATGAATCATTCATACACAAAGTAAATTAGTAAAGTTAATGATATAAAATGGCGATAAACATATTTCAATTCACATTATATTTTTTTGTCTTGGATGCTACCTGAATTTTACCAAAAGCAAAATAATTTCCATGCCTGAAGATGACTGAATGTACAGCCGAAAGTATTTGTGTATTTAAGAAAGACCTTATACAGGTTATAATTTTAAAAGAACAAGGACCATAACATTCAATGAGTGATTGGTAGGTTAATAATGCATCTTTAAAAATTTTGTTACCAAAGGGATTTTGCCATTTTATATCATTAAATTTACTAATTTACTTTTTGTATGACTGATTCATATATATATATATATATATATATATATATATATAGAGTCAATGAATTAAAGCTAAACTTTATACTGAAACAATAGTGGATGCATAAACCACAGGAAATTAGTTAAAATCTGCTTTATATAACAGTTAAAGTAAAAATCATAATTGTAGACACTTTTGTAAATCCCATGTCATCTTGCTAATGAAAATGTTTCTGTTGAATAAAATTATTTTTATAATGATGCTAGATAATCAAAGAAATATATTAAAGTAAGATTTTCAAAACTCTTTTATATATATATATATATATATATATATATATATATATATATATGGATGCATATTGCATTTTTTCTAATTGGGTATTTAGCTAATAAGAATTAGTATAGCATTTTTGAAGGTTCAATTTTAATTAATGAGAGTAGGATTTTAGGCAGAACACTCCACCTAATGAGCAGATAAGAGAGGTGAGTTAATACCCTTGACACATTAGGGACAACTGAGATTGACTCAGGCCCTTGCCACAGTTAGATTAAGTCTGGTCCAGAGAAGAGGTTAGAGCAACATGTGCTGTAATCAACACACCACACCATAGGGAACAAAGGAATTCATAGATAGTATTTGACGACCTCACCTCAACTTAGTTCAAAGATAGTAATATTGTAGAGTGCAAACCTCATTGATTGTAAGTACCATGTTGATGTTGTTTTATATTGCTGCATTTAATGAAAATGGTAAAAATATTTTGGCACCATCCTTTTCATTTCCCTTTTGGAACTAGTATCTATGTGTTTGAGAGCTCTTTGAGGTAGGGAGTTGGAATAAAATAACAATCCAACAATAGATTAGTGCATTTAAGAAATTCAGCCATATTCTGTTGATGTGGCAATAAGTTCTTTTGTAATTTGACCCACTGTTAAATCTCTAAGAAAGAAAGAGATGGTATGAATTGTAATTCTTTTTTTGTAGTCGTTAAATAAAATATATTTTCAGCTGAGCATTCCTTGAAAAATAAACTGCCAGATATCTTGTTAATATGATTTATGAGGGATTATCAAAAATCTTTTTTTGTCTTAACATGAGCATGTAAGTATTTCCAGATGCTGATCTAAGTGATATTCTGGTGTGTGTGTATGCATATATATATATATTCAGTTTTACGGATATGAGTTTGTGACCCCTGATTTCATGCTTTTCATCAGACAAACTGGTTTATTTTTTAAAATTGATTCTATTTATGCTTGTTTGTGCTTGATTTTGTTTCATGGTGGGAAGGGGAAATTCTCTGTGTCCATTTGGGATGACACTCTCTCACACACACACAGACATACATACATACATACAGGTGTACGCATTTTATTTCATGAAAACACATCCATATAAACAAAATCATATCCATACAACTGAATATGTTAGCTCTATCACTGATATTGACTGCTTTCTAATAAGTACTGCATGTATAAAATTGTGTGTGTGTGTTCTCTTGGTTCTGAAGACAATTCTTGTTTGTCAGGCATATCATTTCAGCATGTAACTTTAAACCTCTGTTCCAGCATGCATATTGGACTTTTTCAGGTTCTTACATTCATTCACAATCTGAATCAAGTTTTCAACAATTTCAAGGTCTTTTCTAGCTTGCACTTTTATCTCTAATGATGTTAGCTCTTTGGATTATATAGACTTGTATTCATGTGATTATGTTTATGTAGTATGAGTATAAAAAACAATACATATTCAAAAAATCTTTCCTTTTCCTATTTTTCTGTTCCCTGAACAGCTGCTACCCAGCATGTAAGTGATTTTGCCACAACCATCAAGCACTCACACCTATACATACACACTGACTCACTGTTTCCAAAAACTGTTATGTTTATGGAAACACATTGCTAATTTAAATCCCAAAAATGTTGTTTGTTTGTTGTTTGCATTTTAAAAATGTTAGGTGCTATTGTTTTAGCTGAGTTAGAAGTAACAACTAGAAGTAATATACATATATATATATATAAAATATATATATATATATATATATATATATATATATATAAAAAATATATATATATATATATATATATAAAATATATATATATATATATATATATATAAAATATGTATATATATATATATATATATATAAAATATGTATATATATATATATATATATATATATATATATATATAAAGAGAGAGAGAGTGTGTGTGTGTTTGTGTATGTAATATTATGCTTTTCAAATCTTATTAAAATTTGCTAAGCATCTGTGCAGCTAAAAGCTTCATACCTATTTAGACTATTTGTATGCAGACTATTATCCTCATCTTTGTTGTTTTTGTTATCACAATGTTTCAGCAATTGTACCCTCCAGCATCCATCAGGTGTATGCTGATCAAGGTAACCTAAAGGAATTTCAAACAGAATCCTTTATTTAATCTACAGGAGCATATTGTTCTTGTTTTTGTTCCAATGCCCCTGTCTTGGGACATTTTGTCTAGTTCTTATTTTTCATACTTCTCAGTTATTGATTGCTGCCATTTCCACTGAGACCAAGTACACATAGAACAGCCCAGGGACTGAACTCACAATTACTTTGCCTCCAAATGGAGTTTTAAGCCTAGATATCCAACCCATGTCTAAGGATATCTCTGGTCTAATGGCTGAAATGCTGTGATAACAACAAAGATGAGGATGATAGTCCCCATGTAAATAGTTTAAATAATGATAACTCCTCATCTCAAAAATTCAGACAGAAATTAACTTCATAATTATTGATCACAAACTCTGTTCAGTTCTGATTATGTCCCCACAAATGAATATATATATATATATATATCTCCAAGTGTATAAGAAATAAATTCCAATAACCAACAATTACTGTTCTTAAAAGAGTGCTCAATACAGAGTAGAGTGAATATAATTATCTATTTAAAAGTTATAACATATCTATGTTATAACTTTTAAATAAATAAATAATTATATATATATATATATATATATATATATAATCTCAGTCTGTGTTTTGATAGAATTGATTATCAGATATTTAAAATGTTTGTCACATTTTAATAAGAACTAAAAAAATTAAAACTGTACTCTATGTGGCAATGTCTTCAGGATATTAAGCACTGTATTCAACAAAGCCAACAATAAACTGTACTTTCAATAAAGTAATTAATAGTTTATATTATGAATGTATGCATATTGTGTGGCTGGGTGGTTAGAACATTTGCTTTCTAACCTTGAGGCATGGGCTCAAATCTGATCATGGATTATTTATCATTAAGGAGACTTCCTGATGTTATCAGAATAGATCGCAGTTGATTCCAGTATGCGGCACCTTTGGAAAGTACCTGAAAACCATACCCACGGGTTGATAAAAGCCTTGTGAGTGAAATTGGGTAGACGAAACTCTTGAGGACCATCAATAGCTGTGCCAGCAAAAAGTCATAAGTCATCGTGGCTGAGTGTTTGGGCATGCTGGCTTTGTTTAAATTGTTGATCATGCTAGATAACATGCTCTCTCTCTCTCCCAGAAACTCTAAGGTCTACTCAGCATAGTTGCAGTATAAACCTCAGGTGGGCTCTGTGAGTGTTGAGCAAACACAAATGTGTCTGCAATAGGGATTGGCTAGCCTCCCTAGTATACAGCAGGTATCCTCAATTACAAGTGGCCAGCTATATATATATATATATATATATGAGAGAGAGAGAGAGAGAGACACACACACACACACACACTTTCATATGGATGCCATGGGAAAAATGCCTGCTGTATAGAACCACTTTCTAAGATCAATGGTTAAAAATGGATTTGAGCAAGTGAAGCCTGTGGGTTTTAGTGAAGATCATTCTTATTTGAACCCTGTGGACTGGTGCTACAGAATCAGAAACAAAGAACTGTAACAAACAACATAAACTACATCACTTGAGGACTTTCAACAGTAGCAACAGCTAAAATGGATAGCACATGTACCTCAAAAGAAAATAATCAAGATGCTGACATTCCACACCACTTCAAATAAAAGGTTAAGAAGAAAACTCCCTTCAATACTGGAAAAAGCAATAACAGTGAACTTTGAGAAACCTATTTTCTTGAAAAATTATTTTTACAAATTCCAACAAAAGTACTGGCTGCTCTACCAAGAATGCTGAATGTAACCTATAAATAAATTTCAATTACCACACACACACACACACACATATATATATATATATATATATATATTTATTTTCCTTTTCCTCAATATAATATTGTTCTTTCCTATCTGAAGTGTTAAGGACTTGTAAATGACTGATTAACTGAAAAAAAAAAAAAAAAAAAAAAGATATTTTTTCCTCTTCTTAGTAAAAATCTGACAATGCTGATTATTGAATTTCAAGAATTTATTCTACATTCTTATTGAGACCCAAAAAAACTACACTAATTCTAAAGTCTATTTCTAAATCAGGCAAAATAAAAACTGACAAGCTAGATATAATTTCCTGGCAATTTGAAGGATTGTAGGGCTAAGAAACACGCTACTTTTTTTCTCTTTATTTAATTATCTAAAACTAATCTCTTTCTTCGTTTCTCAAAGACAGAATCAATAAGAAAATATAATAATTTTAGGGATTAAATTTCAATTTATCAGAGCTGCAAAAAGCAGCAATTTCACAATTTTATATAAACCATCAATAATGAAATAATTAAGATACAATTTATGTCAATCACAAGAATGGCAAAAGACATATTGTTGCTTTTTTTTTTTTTTATTTATCTGGAGAACATTACTTTTATTAAAACAAAGCCGAGAATTCCAGATATATTATTATCAATTACTAAGGTAAAGTAAAGAGATAGCTCTATTGCTTAAATTGTGGATGAGCAGATAAGTTGGCTGGTTCAATTTCCAATACTGCAAAGATGAGGTTTGTTGGTGAAAATTCAAATACAAATTTGGGTGATAAATCCATTGTAAGATCTATAGTATCAGGTAGGTGAAGCTCATTAACACACAGAAGAAAAAAGTTTAAGAACCAGAAAATAACTTTTTAGTTGAAGATAGAAATACATTCTTGAAAGCAAGCAAATGAAAAATAAGAACTTGACTCTTTCATATTCATTTACCTACTGAAGCAATATTCACAAAACAGCTGTTATATGCATTGTCAACCTTGACAGAGGCTAATTATACTTTGACAAATATAGATTTCATTAGTCATATAACTATTTGGGAAATAGATTATCATTTGATTTATTTGTATACAAGTCTGGTCTGAGCCATACTTTCTCTACATTCTCACAAAATATGTCAATTTTGTAGTTGAATCCTTATTACCCACAAATCCGTTAATGATTTTTTTTACTAAGAAACCTGTATATACCATTCAACAACAAAAGCAAGTCTAAAATGCAACAATCAGTATTTTGACAGGCACCACTTTACACTGCTTTCACATGATTTAAATTAACTGTTCTGCTCATAAAAAAATTGGAAATATTTGATAATGGAATAATATTTTGTAGATTATAATTCATTATACCTTCACCAAGCCATATTTGTCAGAATAAAAAAAATTTTTTTTTTTTTTTAATCATTTTAGAAGGAGGGTTCTGCTTGTAATATAGTGTCAAATTGATCCCTGACTTTTAAAAGAGTTATCTGTACTTTGTTTTCATTTTGAATTCAAATTCTTTTTAAAAAAAATTATCTAAAAATAACATCAGTCATATGCAGATATCAGTAACACACTCATATCCTGTACCCAGTGTTAAAATGATCCTCATTCCCTAATTCCACAGAAGGGAGTTCCACTCAGCTTCTTAAAAATGGCTACTTTATCACCTTCGCAAAACAGTTCCAAGCTAGTGTCCAGTTTGGCAGATAAAAGAAAGCTAGCTGTAACTTAATACAGACCCCCTGTGCTCAAGCATCCAAAGCTGTCTAACGATGGATATTTATTGATCACAGTATCCACAGAAAAAGCAAAAGCTAATCAGAACATAGAAAATAGGCTGGCTCAAGTAGAATAATGGAACATCCCAGCCTGCTAGATAGAAAACCTACCAACTGGCTCTGGGGGCTTTTGTAAGAGCAGACTCAAATTGCAATACAGCTGAGTAATGATCTGTTTGTCCAACTAAATCCTACCCCACTGATCATAAGTGTCGAACAATCACGTGATCAAGATAAACACTCAGTTGTGGAGCAAGCTGAGGTAAAGAGTAATCCAACCTTGAGGAAGAGAGCTATTTATGGTGCAATGGAGCATCTCATTGTGCTAAAGTGGGACAGTCCATTGCTTGGGCTGTGATTGGCTGCTGGTACCTGAGTGGAGGTATTTCTATATAAATACCAGCTTGATTCAGTTAGTTTGCAGGGTTTGTATTAAGTTACAACCTCCTTTATTTTTGTCTGCCAGCTGGACGCTAGCTGGGACTCTTACACCGGTAAGTGCTGTTTATTGTCTTGTTATTCTACATCTCCTTCCCCCCCATCGCGTGTCGGTAGTGGCCTTTGGGGAGGGATGAGTTCCTTTAAACCTGGCTGGTTGTGTGGAAGTAGTCTGGACAATGCCCGAGGGGGTTTTGTCCGTGTTATTGTAGACGGCTGTGCAGTGTTTGATGTTATTCCAGCGTCGAATGTTTGTGGCACTGGTGTAGGGGTATCGGGTAAGGCACTAGGTCTTGGAACTGGGATTGTTGGTGTATCCAGTTTCCTGAGAAATCGGCGATTTCGTAAGGTAATTCTACCTGATCCGTCAATTCTGATACGGTATTGGTGGTTGGGGAGGGTTTCAATGACCTGACCTGTTGTGTCCCATCGGCGGGTTGTTGGTCGTTGTAGTGCCACTATTTGTCCTTTTTGAAGGGGATTTAAGGTGTGTGCTGTTCTGTTGTATTGCTCTATGAGACGAGCGTTCCGCCGGGACAGACTTAACTCGCGATTTTGGGCTGCGGTTATCCAATTCGCGTGTGGCTTATAGAGTGTGGGGTGGGATGGTATGTAGTCACGTAGTCGGCGGTGGAGTAGTAGTTGAGCAGGGGATAGCCCAATGTTTTGAATGGGCGTATTCCTGTATTGGAGGATGGCTCTTGCTGCACGGTTATTGTCCAATGATCCTTGTGCTCCTGTGTTGCCATTTACGATTCTCTTGGCCGTTTTGACAGCGAGCTCTGCACGACCATTGGATTGTGGGTAACCAGCAGATGATAACCTGTGTTTAACAGCCCAGTCTTTTAAAAATTGCTTGAATGGAAGAGATGTGAAGGGTGGCCCACCATCACTGCTGAGTTCCTCAGGAGCGCCGTAGGTTTGAAATATGTCCCGGCAAATCGAAATAATTCTTGAGGCAGTTGCTTCTCCGTGGCTCAAGTGGTATAGATTCAGCCAGCCTGTTAACCTGTCAGCGCATGCTAAGTAACCATGGTTCCCAACATGGAAGATGTCCATGACGATTTGCTGAAATGGCCAATCAGGAGATGGTGTCAGATTGATTGGCTCTTTTGGTTGACTCGGGGCATTTTTTGAGCAAAACGTACAACCTGCTCTAATGTTACGAATTGAAGCATTCATCCCGGGCCAATAAACAGATTCATTGGCACGTGCCTTCATGCCAACTTCACCTTGGTGTGCAGAATGTAGGCTATGTAATACTTTTGCGCGTTGTGAGGTGGGGATAACAATTCTTTGATCTAAGAGCACTAATCCGTCGTCAACACTTAGGCGGTGCCTCACTTCCCAGTATTCACGGATTTCAGGTGCAGTGAGGATGCGCGTCCTTTGGAATCCATTTTGTATTACTTCAATTAATTTTTTGTACTGCGGGTCGCTGTGTCCCGCCGCACGGATAACGTTTGGTGAGATGAGCTCCAGGTTGTCGTTTGCACCGAATGTTGCTAATAGGGTTGTTGATTTGACCCAGTCATCCATGTTGTCAGACTCTATGATGTCTGATTGAGAGGGTTCAGCAGTGAATACATTTAGGAGTGCTTGTGATATGTCTGCTGGGTTACGTGAGACAGCATCAGAGGCTCTGTGCCATTTCCCAGGGCAGTACTGAATGGTGAATCTGTACCTGAGTGTTTTCTCCTTTAACCTGAATAATCGGGGGTTTTGGATTTTACTAAGGTCTCTATCTCCGAATAATCCTTTTAGTGGTTCATGATCTGTAACCACTATGAGATTCGGGCAACCCATTACAAAAATGCGACACTTTTCCAATGCCCATGCAATTGCTGCTGCCTCGCCTTCAATAGGTGCATATCTGCGTTCAGCATCAATGCAGAATCTGCTACCAGCAAATATCAGGCGCCAACCTTCAGGGCAGCAAACTGGAGCTTTGTCAGTGGTGCATGAGCAATACTTCTGTAGAAGTAGGAAGCCCATTCCTTCTTTGCTCCAATCTGGGGCAAGGCAGGTTATTCGTTCTTTTTGAAATGTTGCAATGCCTTTTCGGACTAAGTCAACTATTACCTTCTTTGACTGCTGAAATGCATCCTCGAGGCTTTTATTCCATGTAAAGTGAGAGTCTCGTTTTACAAGATCACGAAATGGAAGCATGACTGGGCTCAGTGAGTATGCCCAAGCGACTTGGTTGACCAGACCAAACCATGATCTGGCATCGGTGAGCGTTTTTGGTATTGGGAAGCTTAATATTGCCTCCAGCATGGATTTAGAAGGGGTTACACCAGAGGATGTTATCTGGAGGCCACCAAACTGCACTGTGTCTTGGCAAAATTGGAATTTTTCCGTATTTAGTATGATGCCGTTTTTTGCACAATGAAGGAGGAAATCGAAGGTGTGAAAAAAGGCTCCTTCAATGTCAGAGTCATAGAGTAGGGTGTCATCTACGATTTTTACTTTGCGGGGGATGTCTTTTATTACTTCATCATACCTTCGGGTGTAGGCATCTCCAGATGCTAGGTAACCTTGTGGCATCCTCAGGTACATGAACCTTCCCCATTCTGTAATGAAGGTGGTGAGTGGCTGGGACTCTTTATCTAAGGGGATGGAGTGATATCCATCAACAGCATCCAACACCGTTTTCTTTTGTTTAGGTGGCACTTGCAGTGCTAGCTGAAATGGTGACCCTGTATGGTGTGTTTCCCGTTTGCACTGTGAATTCAGGTGTTGGTAGTCTATGGTTCTTCGTGGTTTGCCATTTTTCTTGGCAGTAATTACCATAGTGCTACACCAATCAGTGGGCATGCCGACGGGTACTGGGGTTATGATGCCCCTTTTCACATCTTCCCAAAGGGCCTGTCTTACGGGCTCTTTGAAGTGAAAAGGCACAGGAATTGGGTTATGTCTGGCTTTGGGGACTGCTCCTTCTTTGAGGTGTATATGTGCATTGGGGCCAGACATTGGTGGGAATTCACCATTGTTCTTGAACGCCGTTTCGGCGAATTGATTCAATAGCCAATTCTTGAGTCTATCAATGTTCTGTTCTGTTGGGGAAAAAGGGAGTTTTTTGGGACGCGTTGGAAGTTGTCCCTCGACTTTGCATTGTTTAGTGCTTGCGTCCGATTTTTTATGTGTGCTTGTCAAGGGCAGGTGTTGCATTGCTGTTTGGGGTAATATTGTAGTCGTCGGCTTAGGAAAGTCTTTGGACAGTATCCCTACATCAATGCAGGCTGCTTTGCTGAAGTATAGCCGCTGAATCTTTTTGCATATGTATAGGGCTTGTTTAGTTGTTCTTCCTTGGACGATGAATTCCACAGGGAGCCAACCCTGACAGACAAGTGTAAAGCCTCCCACAGCTCGAACGACTTTTTTTGATGGAATGAGGTTGTTGATAGTGAGCCCCATATTCAGAAGGTGCTTAAGTCCCCCGAGACATATGGTGGCCCCACTGTCAGGAAAGATCGTCATCCTAGTGCTGTGATTTCTGGGGATATTCTTAACTTGTCTGGGATCCGGTTTTGGTGAGAACGGAACAACATACGCATCAATTTCTCTTACCTGGCATGTGTCTTTAGATGTATACGTGCCTGTCGTTTGATTGAATGTGATGTGGGCAATAAGTGTGTCCATGGCAGCTTCATTAGCCTCTGGGCTTTTCCTGACCGCTTGAGCTAGTTTCTTAGCCCGGCATACCCTCGATAGGTGATTGGGCTTCCCACAGTTACTACATGTTTGTCCCCATGCTGGGCATTTTAGCCGGCGGGATCCAGTTCCTGAGGTGCTATGCTGGTGGCTGCCACAACCTAAGCAAGCCCGCTGGTTTGGTTTAACATTGCAGTTGCCATAGGTGCTGGTACGGATCCCCTCGTTGGCTTGTGGTGTACCCTTCTGTCTGCGGTATGTTGATAGCCGAGCAGCAGCTGTATCTGAAGCGCCGGCCATTGAGGTTTGGTCTCGCAATGCTGATTCGAATGCCTCAGCATGACGGATATTTTGCTCAAGGGATTTAAGTGCCCCAGCTTTGGCCAGTAGGTCAGCCTGGAGTGTGTCATTTGCTATTCCACGGATGATCTGGTCCTTGATGTATATATCAGACAGGTCATGCTCACACGAGGGGCAGGTAAAGTTACAATCAACGGCTATGGCTCTGAGGCGGACAAGGTAACTTTGTATTGGCTCATCCGCATCCTGAAACATGGAGGCAAAAGCAAGGCGATGGACAATAGGACTTGACCTTTGGGTGACCAATGCTTCTACCATGTCAAGTAGCTTATCTGGATCAGTGGTAAAGAAGTCAGGGTGTGTGTTGATTATGGCATTTTGCACAGCTTCATCAGCACAATTGTATAAGTGAATATTAGCTTGGGAGCTTGGCATATTCGTCATCTTGGTAAAGACATCCCAGTCAATTCGGAACTTCCTGAATTGCTGAGGTGTCATCTCGAGATTGAGATGAGGAGGCTTGGCTGCTAGTGCCTGAATACGGGTTGTCTGGGTGGTGGATTCCTTAGCCTGCTTGATGATACACAGGGCTTCTCCAATTAAAGTGACTCCCAGCTCCTTAAGCATAGATCGATCCAGCATTTGAAGGCTCTCGATTGTCAGCTTCTCATCCGCAAACCTTGTTGCATGAGTTTTGGCTGAGTCAGTGGATATGCCTGCTTCAATGAAGAAGAGTTCCCAATTTTCGGGTGTCAATAATCCTGTTCGCAGCGCCATGTCGAACAATCACGTGATCAAGATAAACACTCAGTTGTGGAGCAAGCTGAGGTAAAGAGTAATCCAACCTTGAGGAAGAGAGCTATTTATGGTGCAATGGAGCATCTCATTGTGCTAAAGTGGGACAGTCCATTGCTTGGGCTGTGATTGGCTGCTGGTACCTGAGTGGAGGTATTTCTATATAAATACCAGCTTGATTCAGTTAGTTTGCAGGGTTTGTATTAAGTTACAACCTCCTTTATTTTTGTCTGCCAGCTGGACGCTAGCTGGGACTCTTACACCGGTAAGTGCTGTTTATTGTCTTGTTATTCTACAATAAGAATCTTAACCACTTAAAGTATACAGTTATATACTTTACATATACTCATAAGTTGTACATACTTTCTCATCTTAAATCCATATAACAATCTCACTGAGTAACACATTACTGTCTGTCCTTTCCCTACTTTATTATCCAATGGGCACCATTCAACCAACCTATGACTCCATCTATTATCCTTCCTTCTTGCTAGTTGTCCCACCCACCACCATTTTTGTTGTTTAATTACTTCTGTGATATCTTTACTATATAGCTTGGTCTGTTGAGATCTTTCTATTTTTTGCAGTTTATCTCGAGCAAAGCTTTTTATAATGATTTTTGTGCATTTTGAAGTTTCTTTTCACGTGATTTTCTTACATTTATTACACATTTTATATTTTAAGCATATTGGCAATGTGCTTTACATTCTATCTATATTGTTATTAAATGATTTCCAACCTCTTGCTTTATTTCATTTCCATGATCTTTCTTCAATTTTATCATCTACCCTAAATAGATGTATTCCAGGACTTTTTCCAGGTCTTATAGATAAAACCACCACTGATCCTGGAAAACACCTTAAATAGGAGTATTGAAAAATTTATATTATATTTTTGTATTAGGGAATTATTAGAATTATACACTTGAATGTTGTGATGCAGTAATATTATGATTAACTTTTTATTTAAGAAAATGAATTGACTTTGAAGATATTTTTTTAAAATACATTTCAAATTCACTTTGACATTGTTAAATTTATTTTGAAGATTTTAAAACCCTTTGTAGCTTAATCCTGAATTTGAATATCACCTATATTATTTCCATATTTATAATTATAGATTTCCTATATCCTCAAAGGACATAGCCTATAAAAGAGAAAAAAAAAGAAGACTGTTAATTTACTTGCCCTGAATGGCTACCTTGAATATAATGTCTTGTAGATCATTTCCAGAGCAGAAATCTTCATCTTGGTCATTTTTCAACAATATTAGAAATGTGAAACGAAATCTTTTGACAATTTTGTTTTCTTTTATTCACTCTTGAATATTAGATTATGAAAATGCTACTTTATTCAATATTTCATTAATTCTTACCTAAGTTATAAGCTTTCTCAGCTGTTTTTTTAGCATTTCTAAAATATTAAGAAGATCAAAAATGCAAAAAAAAAAAATCACCATAAATTAAGGAATATATTTCTGAAGATGACAATAATTGTCTTATTTAGAAATAAAAATAGGAGTCTTTTAATTTGTCTTCAAGTTCAGCTTTTAAAACTGTAAATTGAAAAAAACAAAATTCTGTTAAAATAGGTTAGTTTTTAATTAAAAGAAACTATCAAAAGTAATAATTATGTAATTGAGTCATACCATATTTATTGGGGTACACTATAAGAAAAAAAAACAAAATTGTTGGGAATTGCATGATGTACAGATATTTTGACAATTTTCTTTATTTGTATCAATGTAGCAACTGCTATTTACAGTGCTTCTAATGTAAGACAGATCCCATAAACTGTAAGTGCTTTTGGTTAGAACAAGTATTAAATTCTATTAATGACTACTTTGCATATATGGCAAAACTCTTGATCACTTGTTTAGTGACCAATGATATTCACAGACTTCTAAAGTCATTATAAGATGATGTGTATTGCACAAACAATTGGAAAGTATTTTTTGAAATATACAAAAACAACGGATGACATTATACATCATAAACAAACAAGGTAATTTGATAATTTGTTAGACTATATATATTTTTTGGAAAACTTATCTATTATTTTTTTTCCTGCTTTATTTGTGCATAGCAATCCTGAATCAAAGGTTTTTAAATTATTAAAATGATATATTTTTATTTCACATAAGGTAAAATACTATGACTCACTGGAATTTTATGGCTTATGAAATGTATTATTTTATTATAAAACAAAACATTCACTTCTAAGATAATTTGGAGATTAGGTTGATCTGCACAAGGTGCAGCAGAAATACCTCCCACGTAATAGTAAGACATTAACTAGATGAAGACACCATTGCTACTAATGTTTTACCATTATATTGGGGGGGGTATTTCTGCTATACTATGTATAATATGTAAATATACTAAAATCCAACAGACTTTCCCCATAAAAAGTGAAGAGCTGAATTTGAATTGCATGTGATTTTTGTTATATTTTAACTCTCTTCTTTAGTTTTTTTTATTTATTATTATTTATTTATTATTTATTATTTTTATTTATTGTCATTATTTAATGATGTGCAGATAGCATATTTAAAAAACCAAACCATTTTGTAATATTTTTTAATTTAAAATTATTTTGGTTTTAAGAAAAAAGCTTTTGAATATTTTTCAAACATTATTTCTATTGTCTTTATGAATAACTGTTCCTCACCCCCCAATTATTGCACAAACAACTGGAAAGTGTTTTTTGAAAAAAGGATAGTTTGCACAAATCTGACATGGAGTTGGAAGATCAGAAGGAACATTAACCCAGACCTAGATCTCTTATAAAAAAAACAAAAAAAAAAAAAACAGGTACAAACCTCAAGACAGAGAGATAAGATTTTGTACTTTTGTTAAAAAAAAGTCACAGATCAACAATTAGCATAAAACCTTCCTTTTAAGGAGATGTAGTAACATAGGCAAAATGAACTTGTCTTATTTTTCATAGATTACTAGTTGGAGAACTTCTAGGTCACAGACTAGAAAACATCACAACAATGCATTTGAAAGAAATTATCACTAATGAAAGGTAATCTATGAGGAAGGATGTTATGTTGATGAAGTTAACAGTGAAATATTGGAAAACACTTTAGTGTTTCACCCAAAATCTGACCAGGTCTACCTTGAAACTTAGTCACACCCTTCATGTCAAACGTATCTGTTATCTAGCAAAAATGAAAGAAAGTGGCAAAACATCACAACAGAACCTACTGTCTTGAAAAAGCTAATTTTATTACTCAAAACGAATACAATATGGCCATGACTGCAACAAGTGAATAACATTTATTGGCTCATTCCGACCAAATAAAACCTAGAAATGATGATGAAGTCGAGATGGAAGAAGAGGAGTAAAGCTGAAAGGGAGGAAAGCATGAGTGCTTCTGATGGAGAATGTAAATATAATAATAAAGAAATTATGAAGGATAGTTTGCACAAATCTGACATGGAGTCGGAAGTTCTGAAAGAAGATGAGCCTAGACCTAGATCCCCCATACCCACCCCCCAAAAAAAAACAGGTATACATCTCAAGACAGAGAGATAAGATTTAGTACTTTTGTTTGAAGTCACAATTTAACAAAGTGCATAAAATGTCTGTTTCCAGTAGGTGTAGTGATATAAGCAGAATGGACTTGCTCTATTTTGCATAGTGGCTACTAAATGTCAGTTGTCACTCAGTAAGTGGAGGACTTCTATGTCACAGACTAGATGACATCACAATATGTCATTGCCAATAGGATTTCTAATACTGGACAAGCCGGACTTTGTGGAAACATGGCCTCATTGTTTTGCTGCCCATGTACAGGCCAAGAAGTTAAAAGACCACAAAAGTGCAGGAGGTTATAACGAGATTACAGATCTCTTTTTGGCTTTGGAAGGATGTGAGGCCATCAGAAAGCTCACATAGGATGGTTTTGATATTAATAAAATGTCAGCAAATTATAGATGGCTCAGTTATAATATGCTGATTTTTATTCCTATTCTTTCCCAGTTTATTTTCTGAAAGATACAGTTTGTTTTGAAAGTAAGTGAAACTATCTTGTTTCATTCCTTTTGTATTCATTGTATCATAAGTATAAATTATTTGTTATTCAATCCTAAAATTGCAAAGAAACATGATGCAATTTTCATGGGTTTTGTTAAGTAGCAAGCTAAACCAACAATGACTGAAGGAAAATAATAGTGCTCAGCTGGAACCATGAAAATTCCATGGGTATTGACAGCAAAGATTATTATTTTATTCCTCTGCTCTTTTCCCTTTGCCTGTATATTCTCATTCTCTCCCTTATCCTTTCCAATCTTTATTGCTCATTATAGTTTTATATAAAATATCAAATAAATATTTTCTATTGCATCTTCTGTTTAATTACTCTTTTGCTCAGTATCTCCAGAAAGTATTTTAATGTATTGCAATTTTCTGGCCTTTTGAATATTTAGTAAGCCTGTCTTTTTTATCTCTATACCTTTATCTTCTCTCTATATAATGGGGTGCTGAAAAGTTATTGTCCCAACCCACTTCCCGAAATCTGATGACTAAAAAAACAAAATTTTGCAAGACTTGGGCTGAGTACCTTTTCAGCACTCATGTGTATTTTCTAAATAGCATTGTCTCCTTTTTAGTAAGAAAAAGCACACCTGGAATGGAGGTGGTTTCTCAATTTATAAAGGGGACACATATTTCATTCATATTGGGAGACATATTTTCTTTAATAAGCCTTTTGAAATCTAGGCCAGTAGATATTAATTATACTGTTAACCCCCCCCCCCCCACAAAAACAGGGATATTTATGTAATGAGAGCGAGGGAAAAAAATATTTATTTTCCCAATTACATTTCTCTCATTATAAGAATTGTTATATCCATGATGTAACAACACAGTAGTTCATGAACAGGATGGAATAGCTAAATGGAAAAAGAATAATAAACATGCTTAGTTCTTGGAAAAGTTTATAATGCAATGTTGTACACAAAATTAGATATATACATGTGTCCCATATGCAACAATAATGTCTAAGAAAGGGGAATATTATTTGTAATATTTCCTGAAAGGAAAACTGGGGTTATGGCAATTATTCTATAAACCAGATTAGGCCATGTGTTTTTTTTCTTTAAGACCTACTGCTGTAGGCTAGGAATGTCCTTATTCTCTGGGCTCTACATCACAATTACCTTCATCACTTTATCTCCTGTGATCCTTGTGACTATCTCAAAAGGGAGAGAATCACCATTTGTAACTTAACACTTACTCAAACACGTGTACCCACTGAATATAGTGTTTACAGTAATAAGATAGAGTAAAGGAAGTGTATAAATTTGTGAAGGCAGCAGATCTAGGGGAAGGAAAACCCTGATTTTAAACCTACACTGCCTTATGTCTATATCCAAACAGAGGAAAGTTTATGGAAGTAATTCCAAAGAGAAAATCCAGAGTAGGGTACCAAAAACAGTTGGGTGTCAACATTAACAAACTTCAGGCAACTTCTGCAGCCAATGTGGCCACAAAATATAATACCCTGTATTCCTTTGAATCTTCTTGATACAGCTGAGAAGAGTGGTGCTTGTGGTCTGGGCAAGGCCCCTATATACAACCATCCAGGCCTGCTCCCTAGAGAGAACACTATAGTATCACAATTACAGTTTGCCAGGCACTGCCACCAAGCGGACAGGAAAATCATCTCATTTTTACTCCAATAGCATCCTTCTGGAAGTGTCTTCTCACGAAAATTGATTTTCCCAGACACCATAGCTTGGGACTCAGGGTTGGACATTGTGTATCTGGGGACAGCAATACAGGACTGAACAGAGTTCCGACCATCCATAGGGAGGTTGAAGGATGATGATGATGATGATGATGATAGTCTCAACACCAAAGGACTGAATTTTGATCAAACAGGGTGCTCCCATTATCTTATGCAATAAATGGATGCTTACTAGTTCTTTTCCTTTGTGTGTTTGCTTTTTCATTTTCCTCAAGGTTTTTTTTTTTCATCTCTTTTCCTCCATCAGGTTCTCTTTTTCCCCCTCCACCTCCACTTCCTCTCCCTCACTTTTCCAAATTCCATCCTGCTTATAATTTGTATATTGGTTTCTTGGTGAAAAGTGTGATTCCAGCTTAAAAGGAGTGGAGAGAGGAACTGCACAGACACAACACTTTGATCCTGTATATCCCTACCCTGACCATACACTAAAGCAGCATTTCTTAAACTTTTGTCATTTATAACCCCATTTTACATCATGGGATTTTTTTGTGACCCCAACTACACTATTGTCACTGCACTAATCACAACAGCACTGCATGCATGTTTTAATACTGTGGGGCATCATATGGAATATTGTGCATTTGTGCAATAACATATAAATTGAAATTTAAGTGGTTGAATTTAATTTTTGTGGCCCCAGCATTTCACTTTGGGACCCCATTTGAGGTCATGACCTATAGTTTAAGAAGTGCTGCACTAAAGGATGGGCCAGGTATCAGAATACTCCAATCCTTGGTCCAACACCTTGGTGCATTGGGGGAGGTACTGTTGTATAGCTTGAATCATCAGGTCCATGGTTTTATACAGTATGGAAACAGAGCAAAGGAATACAATACTTAGATCCCAGACAGAAAGCTAAGTACAAACTGACCCTATGTAGAAAAGTAAAAGTAAACATTCAGACAAGTATTGATTTATAATTCCCAATCATGAGTCCCATAACCCCTTAAGGTCATAGGGACACAACAGGTACTGCAGCCAGTCTGATGGAGCTCAACCCGCTCTAGGTTGGTTTGAATTCAGAGTTTTCCTTCTCCTAGATTGATTGCCAACCAAGGCCATAGGACCCAGTCTATCCAGCTATTTACTCATAGTTGGGAGTGCGTTTACCTTTCCCAAATGGAATTTGAACTCAGCTCTTCAATTTCTCATTCCAAGCTGCTATTCATTACATCACCTGTACATCCACATTTATAATTAAGTTAGGGAGAAAAGATGTCTGATGTTCTAAATCTACACCCATTCAAGCACTTATAAAATTGATTAAAGTTATAACCAATTACTTTATTTGATATAATTTGCAAAAAAACATCCCAAGAGGTAAGAATAGCAAAATTGTAGAAGCAGAAAAAAAAAAAAAAACGTGATTAAGTATTACTCATTGTGTACTTAAGGAATTGATAGTAAAATTTTAAAATAGACAATTGTTCATTTCTTCCTCAAAGCAGAAAAATCAAGACTTGCATAATTCAACGTTGAATAAAACCGGACATTCACAAATACACATTCATCTCTAAGAATTAATGGATTTCAAGATGTGGTGGGGTTTGAGTTTCAGTAATTTTTAATAAACTTGCTAATATTTGGTAATTGTGGGAATTTGAAAATTTCTTAATATCTCCACCCACTCAGTGTAAGTATATTTCCTGCAAAGTAATGTTTGTTTGAATGTAACCAGCTTCTTGAGGTCTGTTTATATATATATATATATATATATATATATATAGAAAAAGTTGCAAATTAAAAAAATAAGAACGTTTTTTTATGAAAGTATTTATATATATATATATATATATATATATATATATATATATATATATATATATATTTGATATTTCAGATTGACCTCAATCTTTCTTCAGAAATAAATGTTTGTTACAAATAAATTAAAATAACTGTTTGTTTACAAGTAGCATCCCTCGTGTGATATGGAACGCCACTGTGTTCGAATATTTTTAACATATATCTAACTGTAATAATATTTTAGATGTTTTTTAAAAAATAAATAAAAATTTTTTTTAACTATATCTAAAAAAAGTTTAACTATTGAAATTACTCATTTAAAAATTTCTCATTATGCTATATATATATATATAGATAATATTAGTGGTAAATATACACAAACATATGCAAAATATATAAATATATATACATATATGCATACACATACATATATATTTTTTGAATAAAAAAATTCCGAGAGGATAGAATCCAGGTAGAACTCAATGTCCAAGACAGAGTAAGGATATAATAAAAAGGCTTAAACACTAATATTCCAAAAGAAAACAGAAAAGAACAACTCCGGAAATAAAAATAGAATTTAAAGAGAGTGTAAGTATGAGTGTGTGGGACGAATGTTAGAGCTAAAGAGAGGGGTAACATACGAGAGAAGGTGGTAGGTTAAAACTTAACAGAGAGGGTTTTTCCGGTTTCTTTTTGAATTTGTAGGTCTGATGAATTGGATCGTATTTACGATTCCAATGGAATAAATTATGACCATGGAATATTAGTGTTTAAGCCTTTTTATGATATATATATATATATATATATATATATATATAGGTAGGTATGCGTATGATAAAAAAAAAAAAAACATACATATATGCATGGAAAATTTATGTGTGTAAAAATATATTTCTTCCAAAGATTTTATAAATACAGTGCTCAATACTATGAAACAGAGCTACAAGGATATATTGGTTAATATACATATTATCCAACGTCAATAGCACAACTCAGAATTTCATGCAGTTGCTGCAATCTTCAGGTGAAAATACAATTGTATGTGATATCAAGGTTGGATATTATGTATATTCTCTTTCTCTCTCTCAATATATATATATATATATATATTAGAATTTAAAAAAATGTCACACAGTTTCTACTGTGTTATGCAACTGTGAGGTAATTTTTTCTTTAATTTTAATATTGATGAAAAAGATTATTATATATATATATATATATATATATATATATATTAAATATAACAGACAACGAATGTCTATTATATTTGATCACAAGCCATTCTGAGGTTCATATAATTGCTTTAATTTCAGGACAGAATAAAGACTGTCCAACATTTGGATATTTTTTTTTATAATGATATTCCTTGATCTAAGTTTTTGGCTGAAATGAGCCATATTCAGAGTGGTTTAAATGAAATTAAAGCAACTATACAAAGTTTTGAATGGCTTATGATCAAACATAATAGACATTAATTGTCTTATGTTTAACAATATATGTTTGAATAATGATCTCCTGGGCCAATACACACACACTATATATATATATATATATATATATATATATATATATATATCTGAGTGAATTACAATCAGTGAAATCCAAACAAGTTATCCCATACGTATGGCCATTACCTCACAGATGCATAACACAGTAGAAACTGTGAGACATTTTTTTAAAAAAATACCCTGGACTTGTCTATGCAAATACTTTTGTTAAAATGTATTTGCATGGACAAGTTCAGAGAAACTTTTTTTATCCCAAGGATGAAATGCCCAAATGTATTGGGTAATTTGTTTGGATTTCACTGATTGTAATTCATTTATATGCTCTATAATAAAATTCATACTGAGATCTCTTTTGTGGATCAGCTTCAATATTTAATATTGATAAGATCTATTTGGATTAATTACCCACAGATTGTTTTACCTATATATATATATATATATATAAATAAAAATAGAATGATGTCTGTTTCATGACATTTTTGTTGATCCATTTTCCAAATGTTCATTTTTTTTTAAATTTTACTAAAAGAATAAACATTAAGTCAGACTGGAAGGAGCCTATTGTTATGCATACTTTTTAAAATGATATTTAAAAAAAAAAAACAGACATTCATATCAGTATGTTTTAGGACCTAATAAAAAAATTGAATACAATATTTTTTTGAAAAATCTAAAAGGAACAGCACAACATGCAAATTACAGATTGGATATGCCAAAATCAAACAGGTACAACAATTAAAATATTTGGGAAGTGTTTTAACAGAGAATGGAAAGTGCGACACTGAGATCTGAAGGTGCATTGAGATAGCGTAAGATGCTTTCCAAAAGCTAAGCAAAGTAACAAAAAACAAAAAAATTTAATTAGAAAAAAAGGAAAAGGTACTGAACTTTTATGTAATATCAGTACTTCTATATGGCAGTGAGTATTGGACAATCTCTTCAAAGATAAAGAACCTGAATTAACAGAAATGTGGTTCTCCAGAAGGATGTTGAGAATATCATGGGCTGAACATGTAAGCAATGACAAAGTTCTAGAGAAAATGGAAACAAAAAGAATCCTTATACTTAACATCAGGAAGAGGCAGTTGAAATTTGGACATATAATGAGGAAAGAGGGCTTGGAAAATTTAATAGTCACAGAGTATCGCGAAGACAAGAGGGGGGGATGGAGGAAAACAAGGCATGACAACTACTTGACAAACTTGAGTGAATGGATGGCACATCAAGGTTTGAGAGAAATACCAAAAAGACAAAATTTATCAAGAGCTACAAAGGAAAGGAAATTGTGGAGGGCCATGAAAGACATAGAAAAATAATATATCTTACTAATTATTTAAAATACCTAGAAACAGAAATTCTTATTTTAAATCCATATATGAGAAGTTATCCAATGATTTAAGTTATTCAAACTAACTGAACTTGTGAACAGTACATTTTTTTGATAGCACTGTATATTAGTATGCTACCTCAAAAGACATAGTATAAAGTTGATGTTAGATTAAGTCATTTTTTATGGTCAAACTACCTACAACTATCCTTGTAAATTATGTTTATAGTAATTGTTGTTTTAAATAATGATTCCTTCCGAGAAACACAATTGAAAACATCTGTGAAATTTGGAAAACAGAAAATTACTTCTAATTTTTTTTTAAAAATATGTGTCAAGTTAATGCAAAATGAATTCATAATTTGGATTATTATGATTCTATGCTTTTATGATTCGGATTATTATGATTTTATGCTGTTATGATTTAGATTATTATGATCTTATGCTGTTATGATTTGGATTTTTATGATTTTATGCCGTTATGATTTGGATTATTATGACCTTATGCTGTTATGATTTGGATTATTATGACCTTATGCTGTTATGATTTGGATTATTATGACCTTATGCTGTTATGATTTGGATTATTATGATCTTATGCTGTTATGATTTGGATCATTTTGATCTTATGCTGTTATGATTTGGATCATTTTGATCTTATGCTGTTATGATTTGGATTATTATGACCTTATGCTGTTATGATTTGGATTATTATGATCTTATGCTGTTATGATTTGGATCATTTTGATCTTATGCTGTTATGATTTGGATTATTATGACCTTATGCTGTTATGATTTGGATTATTATGACCTTATGCTGTTATGATTTGGATTATTATGTTTTTCTGCTGTTATGATTCGGATTATTATGATTTTATGCTGTTATGATTCGGATTATTATGATTTTATGCTATCTACTGTGCTGTTTCAATTTCTGATGGTCATGTGCCATCCGCTTTGTCATTTCAACCAGAATGTGATAAATAATCACGTGATAGCATGCTGATCACTGTGCTGTTTCCAATTCAATAAGAATATAGCCAGTATCCCATAATACCAGTTGAAATGTGACCAGGATCACATGATCTCATGCTGACCACTGTGCTGTTTCCATTTCACTAACAATTAGCCAGTATCCCATAATCCCTGTTGGAATATGACTAGGATCACATATCCTCATGCTGACCACTGTTTAATTTTCAACTATTTAAGCCATTAATATCTGTAATTCAAAGACCCAGTTTTACTGGCTCTTTTCTTTGAGACTAAGAAGAAAATTAAGATTTTCAATTTCCATCTTTAATTGTCTTAAGTCTGAACAAATCATTTCTTTGTCAGCCATATTTGATTGTATTTTGAATAGATGTATTTTACTTCCTTTACTTAAGGCTAAGTATCTTCAACAGGTTCTGATGGATGTTCAATGCAAAGAGGTAATTAAAATTAATCTGGTTCAATAATATTTCATCGCATATGGTACTGATGAGTGAAAAGATTCTCATAGATTTCAGTCGGAAATATCCAGGAAATACAATAAGAAATGATAAATATTAGCTGAAGGAAAGACCATATCTTTCAAGAGAAGCAACAAGATGATTTTTCCTCACATATTTTTTTTTCTTTGCTGAAAATAGTGTTTTATATGCCACCAAACTGTGAGTTTTAGGAATATTTGCTAAGCTATGTTTAGTCTGAAACAAGGCCATTGGTGTACAACCATCAGTGATAAGCAAATGCACAATGCTAACAAATTGCTCTATAAGATGAACGAGCTGACAATCATGCCATAGTAAGAAGTAATGTTGCAAAATTAAGATGAAAGTAGTATTCAGTTTCCTTGAATCAAAAAAAAAAAAATCCCAATCAGAGGCCTTGCTGCCAAATGTAATTTATCATTATATCCAGGATATATGCTTAATGCTTCAAACATTTGTAGTTTATATATATATATATATATATCCTTGTGCAGGTATGCAGAAAATAGAAAAGAACACGTTGGGTGCATAATCCGGGGTTCCTTAGTATTTTTGTTTTTATTTTTAAAAAACAGTGCTCCATACAGAAGTAGAGCTTATATTATAATAATATTTTTTGTTTAAAAATATGATTCCTTCGCTACATAAGAGTTCTCATGTTTCAAAAACGTGAGCCGAAATCATCCAAATAATTAATAAAATTAAGTTGGATTGAGGTGTTTAGTCACGTTTCATCTTCAAGCGAAATTTTAGGAATAAGCTATCTCTCGGTTTACGTGTATTTTTACAGAATTTGTTATTGTGGGAGTGGCTATACTATTTTCATTCTTTAAGTGGTCAGGGAGTTAATTCTTATCAGTAGATTCATCATCCTCTGAGAGGTTTTGCTAAGGTTGGGTAGGGTATCCATTTCAAGGCTAATGTATACGGTCATCCTTTAGTTGGTTCCCAGTGAAGGATATTTTTATGGCGCGCCTACACCAGAATGATAAACCCTACTAGACCCAACATAGGAAAGATAAGCAAAAAAATCCTGGAAAGGATCACTAGCCAAATTAAAAAACAACTCGGATTAACACTCTGGATCAACACCAAAGAAGTCATAAACTGGTTTACCAACATCGAAAATAAGCCCGAATGCACCCTAATCCAGTTCGATATTGTTGATTACTACCAGTCAATATCAAAAGACCTCTTCACGACTGCCCTGGAGTTTGCTACGGTATATACAGACTTAACTGAAGAAGAAACAAACATTATTCTCAATGCAAAGAAATCTGTCCTCATCCATAATGGGGACCAGTGGATAAAAAACACCAATGACAACTTTGACATTACCATGGGATCTCTAGACTCTGCAGAATCTTCGGACCTTGTCGGTCTATTTATACTGTACAACCTAACCGCCCACCGTGAACTGGACGTGGGGGACATCGGGCTGTACAGAGATGATGGGCTCATGGTAGTGAGGAGCTCCACAAGCTTTAAAACAGAGAAAATTAGAAAGGTAATTTACAATGAATTCGGGAAACTAAATTTAAAAACAATAGTCAACACTAAATTAAAAAAAGTAAACTTCCTAGACGTAACCCTAGACTTAACTAACAACGTTCACCTACCTTACAGAAAACCTAACACTAATCCCTTGTATGTACATCCTAAGTCAAACCACCCCCCATCTATAATTAAGCATATACCCACATCAATAGAGAAAAGAATAAGTATGAACTCAGCAAATAAAGAAATATTCCAACAGCACAGTAGTTTTTACAACACAGCCCTGAAAAACAGCGGATACAAAAACTTTGACATAACCTATAGAAATGTTAGTACCAATAATAAGAGAAACAGGAAAAGAAAAATCATCTGGTATACCCCACCGTACAACCAAATGGTCAGCACCAAACTAGGCCATAAGTTCCTAGCTTTAATTGAAAAGCACTTTCCCACTAATAGCAAACTTAGCAACATCTTTAACAAAAACACATTGAAACTAAGTTACAGCTGCACTGAAAATATAGAAAGAATCATAAAAAGACACAATAAGAAAATCCTAGAAAAACACGCATACCAAAACAGTAATAAAACACATAAACTAAAACTAGATAAAAATAACGAAAAATTATGCGATTGTAGAAACCCTAAAAACTGCCCGTTGGAAAATAAATGCCTCACAAAATCCGTGGTATACCAATGCACTATCTCATCCATTGAGAGCCCTAACACTGATAGGATATACATAGGATCAACAAAGAATAATTTTAAAATTAGATGGAGACAACACAAGTGCTCTTTCAACAATATTCAAAATAGAAATCAGACATCTCTATCCCAATATTTCTGGCATCTAAAGGAAACAAATAAAACACCAAAAGTAAAATGGAAAATAGTAAATAGAGCAAGAACCTGTAGAACCTGGGATGACCCATGCCTCTTATGCTTACAGGAAAAACTACACATCATTAAATTCCTAAATAATGAAAAATTATTAAACCATAGGCAGGAGTTAACGGTTTTTTGCCGACATCAACAGACTTTCGCATTAGATAATTAGCAAAAAAGAAAAAAAAAAAAAAAAAAAAAAAAACATAGCTAAGTAAAATTCTAAAAAGCTCAGCCAAACCCTTAAATAGGAAAAACCCCTTTTTGTCGTCAAAAAAAAAAAACAAAAAAAAAACGAAATTCAATGCAAAGCGATCTGTATATTAAACACCCACTTAAATAAACAAATAAATAAATAGATAATCAGATAGACAAGAATAAGAGACAATTCTCCAGACACAGAACGACTGTAGGCGCGCCATAAAAATATCCTTCACTGGGAACCAACTAAAGGATGACCGTATACATTAGCCTTGAAATGGATACCCTACCCAACCTTAGCAAAACCTCTCAGAGGATGATGAATCTACTGATAAGAATTAACTCCCTGACCACTTAAAGAATGAAAATAGTATAGCCACTCCCACAATAACAAATTCTGTAAAAATACACGTAAACCGAGAGATAGCTTATTCCTAAAATTTCGCTTGAAGATGAAACGTGACTAAACACCTCAATCCAACTTAATTTTATTAATTATTTGGATGATTTCGGCTCACGTTTTTGAAACATGAGAACTCTTATGTAGCGAAGGAATCATATTTTTAAACAAAAAATATTATTATAATTATATATATATATATATATATATATATATGTGTGTGTGTGTGTGTAATAGTTTGTGTTATTGTGCCATTCTTTTTATTTATGAAATGTATTTAGTATGTTTGTTCCTAAATTTGATAACCTTTCATTGACGTGTTATTTGTTTTCTATGCTTGATAATTCTAACATTTGTAGTCATTTTTTACACTTTATGTGATATAGTATTTTGGGGTTATTGGTAAGGAGTTGTTAGATTTCTTATGTTTTGTTATTGTGTTAGTTGGGGATTCTTTTTCTATTTGTCCTATTTATTCACACTCTCCACAATGTCTTATCTTTTATAGCTCTTAGTAATGGTTTTCTTTTTAGTATCCCTGCCGTCCCTGTTCTGCCATCTATTTACACAAGTTTACTATTTAGGTTAATTGATGTTTTCCTATACCCTTCTTGCCTTCTACATATCCTGTGAGTGTCAAGTTTTCCAAGCCCTCTTTTTTCATCACCTTTTCCAGAAATTTTAATTGCCTCTTTCCGAGTCTAAGTTCTCTTTATGTTTTTATTTTCTTCCTCATTGCTCATATGTACATCTATGATATTCCCAGCATCTTTCTGTAGTTTCAAGTCCCCTCTTCATCTATGAGCAAATTGTCCAGCATTAACTACTATATAGAGAATTACTATTACATAGCAGTTCTGCACTCTTTTCTTTGTTTCCAATGTCATTTTCTTGTTTCTTAATACTTTGCTTAGCTTTCGGAAGGCAACTTTCACTGTTCCAATGTGCCTTTGGATTTTGGTGCTACATTATCTCTGATCTGTTAAAACACATCCCAGATATTTAAAATTCTGTACTTGCTTGCTTTTGACATCTCCAATTTTTAGCTTTGCATCATCAGCTTTTCTCTTGCTGGCAACCATACATTCTGTTTCCTTAAAACGGTTGGCTCCCTGTACAACATCAGTAAGTACGTGGCTCCTCCTGCTATTCTTTAACTTTACATGGGCAAGATCAGGCCAAAAAATGAAGTGTTGTTGTCATATTTAGATGAGAACTGCTCAGACTTCACTCTCCAGCTTTGATATAGTCCAAAAGCATCTCTGACCCTTTGTGGGTGACTAATTATTCTTCTCCCTAAAACCCTTCTCCCACAGGCTGGATATGGAAAGACTCTCGCTTCTCTATCACTACTTATATGGAAACTGCTTGGACAAACAACATTCCCCAATCGCGCCAATTCAAACCTTCATAGCAAGGACACGCCATGACATTTACATATTGGATTGGTGCATAATTATCAGGCACTTTTAAACAATACTTATTATCAAAAAAGAAACATAATTCAACAATAACATTTTTAAATGATTATTCCAGAAAGTATGACTATCAATGCACATTTTTATAACCTGAAAATAAAATATTTTTATTAAAAAAAGCAAACAAATCAGCAATTTTTATTAATAAATAACTTGTCTACAAAAATGCCTGGTAATTATGCACCAACCCAATAGTAGCAAATCACCTACATTCCATATTTCATTGGTGAGAAGTTAGTTTCACTCTAACAGCTTCTTCACTGCTCTGTGGAACTGACTCCCAAGAGGATGTTTCCCTGATCATTACAATCTTAACCTGTTCAAAGGTAGAGTTAACCATTATTTTCTGCTCCTATCTGTACAAATTGCCTCCTAGCATAACCCTCTACCTCAAGGGGCCCCAGGCCTTGTAAAGGGTGAAGCTTAGTGTAAGAAAAAGAAAAAAAAATGCTCATTAGTCTTTTCTTCTTACTTTCCTTTACTAACTTATCTCAGATTTCCTGCAGTTTTCTTTCTGTATCCTCACATCAACACCGTGTCATCTGCATATTTAAGTTAAGATTGTGCTTACCAATAATACATTCTGGTATTGATCACTTGCTATGTGCCAATGGACACATTTTTTTTTCTCAATGCTCATTATGGGATTTGAGTCCGTACTTGCCAACTATATCATTGTCACATTCTTTTCCTCCTTTACATTTAAATCTCTCATAATGATAGTAATTTCCTGTGATTTGCACCGAGTTTCTGCTTTCTCTAGTGTACTGTAAAACTTATCAATTTCTTCTTCTGTGCTTTTAGTTGGCAATATGCAATTTAATCATACAGAGAATGGCGATATGAGATTTATAGATACAGTGTGGACAAAGGTATAAAAACTGCATGTTGATTGTCACTTTCATGTGATCTTTGTCTGACAATGGGTAGACATGTCAAACTGATAACCCCCTTGCAGTGTTTATTTTTAATTTGACATTCTCAATATCTGTCTATATTTCTGAGACGAGGTATTATGTACACTATTTACATTATTCGGACTATTGTCCTAATCTTTGCTGCCATATTTATTACAACGTTTCAGCCGTTATACGCTCCGGCCTTTTTCAGGTGGCTGGAATGACACAAGGACACATGGCACAGTGAATAAAGGCATTGGTTAGATCCAGTGACAGGACCCAAAGAGTGTGAGTTCAATACCCAGTTAAGGCAGTGGAGAACTTAGAGAGGGGAATTAACAGGAGATAACTGATAACTGACGTCCATTAAACATGGCATGTGGAACTAGAACAGTCTACCCCAGCAAGTGAAATAAAGGGTGCAGTACAACATTCCAACCATCTGAAGAAGGCCGGTGCGTACAATGGCCGAAACATTGTAATAAATACGGCGATGAGGACAATAGTCTGAATAATGTAAATAGTGACATTCTCAATATCTACAAATGGTCTCCAACACTGAACACTCTTCTCTCATAAACATAGAAAAATTTTTAACCATATATATATTAGGTTGGTGCAAAAATAATGACGTAATAATGTTGTTTTTTGACGTTAAAAAATACGTCAAAAAATGATATTATTACGTCATTATATTTGCACCAACCTAATATATATATATATATATATATATATATATATATATATATATATATATATATATATATTTCAATTATAGGTGCAGTTCAATTTATAATTACATGAATCATTCATTCAAAAAACAAATATAGAGGTTAGTGATTTAAATGGTGAGAATTCATCTTCGCAAACAATTTCAATAAGGTACACTAACCCCGAACCTGTATGTGAATGATATGATCCCTGTTTATAAATTCCAGTTGCATAAGGTCTTTTTTAGTTTTTACAAGCTTTCGTCTGTTCCTACAGACATCCTCAGGTACGGAAATAGATTTTTTTCTTGTTTTTTACTTCTCGGTAATATTTTCATTGTCCTCTTCCTTGCAGGAAGTATTCATCCATACAAGTTTGATTGACTAGAACCAACAAAGGTCTGTTTAATTTTTTATTTTACCTTTCCAACTTTCAGACAAGATGTTAAGTATTAAATTCAAAGTTGTGGATAAATTGTCTGAAGTTCTTTTATTTTTCTTTGAGTACTTTCAACTTTCCAGTCATTGTCAAGAACCGATGTGGTGTCTGTGTGGTAGTTTTAACTCCTTCATCTACATCTTCGTATTCCTAAGGATGCTGGACATTTGAAATGGCCTAACATGACATCATGTGTATCTGCTATTAGTAATGAGGCAATACAAAAAGAATGCAATTATTTTATTTCATCAATTATCAATAGTAACATGTGCACACATAAATTATATTATATGCACTTCAATCATCTCCAGTGGTAAATGATATCTTATATAATGTGGAATGCTTGTTTCATATAATAATAGTGTTTTAAGTTTTTCTTTGCAACTGATGTAATAAATATAAAATAAATAAATTGCATTCTTTTTGTACTGCCTCATTATCAATAGCATTTAAAGATGACGTCACGTTAGACCATTTCAAATGCCCAGTGTCTGAATGAATACCATCATGCAGACAAAGGACTTAAAACTACGACACATACACACACATCATATCTTGATGTGGAATACAAAGTTGAGAGTACCTGTAAAAAAAAATAAAATAATATATATATATATATATATATATATATGTATGTATGTATGTATGTATGTGTGCATGAGTGTGTATATATGCATATGTGTCAGGTCATTCTGATGGGATGCTACTGGTATCATGTAAGCCAGTACTACCTATTGCATGTTTGGACAACTGGTTCCCCTACAAGGTCTACCTGATAAGGAGGGTGGCTAGAAACCCAGCAGGGCAAAAGAAGGACCTGTCAAAGGATGAAACTCTTTGAGAGATCAATGGCCATCTAGCAATGTCTGTGCAAGACCATAGAAATATTTTGGCTGGTATCCAGATACACGGTTAAACCTAATGGGGGTGGGACCTCCCTAGCCTTTTGGAAGTCTCCTAAGAAAAGGAAACTGATAGAAAACCCACCTAATGGCCACACTAGATACCTTGCAACTGCTTGTCAGTGATGGTCATACTTTGCGAGTCAACAGCCACCATATGCATAAGAATACTAATAGTAAAAAAAAAAAAAAAAAAAAAAAGATTATTAGTATACAAATCAACAATTCTCTCTAGGACATAGGATCAGATTACAGTATCTATTATCTGTGCACTATGAAATTTTAAACATATGCCAATCCACACACATGTAGAGATTGAAGGGAGGGTGAAGAGTTCTTACTCTAACCCATTATTGCATAAATTTCTATTCTAACCATAACAACAAAATAAAATACAGAATAATTATTGGATTCTATTTAAAAGGACTCAGAATTTGTAGCCCTAAATATTTACCTGAAGAGAAGAAATACATTGAAAATACACCTATTTTATATTCAGCACAAAATAAAATAAAAGAATGAACCACACCAGCAAGTCCAATGAATTGAGATACATCAATCTTCCCGCCAGATCTATCACAACTACAATTGAAAGGAATTTATCTAAGCTTAACAAAAATTTTGTTACAACTACTTCCAAAAACAAAAGAGACTTGATTAATACAAAAGAAAATGACAATAAGCTAAAATCTGAAAGAGGAATTTACTCTGTAACCTGTCATAATTACCACAAAGAATCCATAGGAGAAACCTCTTGGAATTAAAATAACACATTACATCTACACAAAAAGAGATATTTACAAAACAATACATTCAATAAATTAGTCACTCATCATAATGAGTGATTATAATTTTGATTTAAAAAAGTTATTTTAAGTTGAAAGCAACTTACTATGGCAAAAGTGTATAGAAAATATTTTGATAGATCATCGATGGTAAATTTGTGTCCAGATTCTTACAACATTTCACATTATTGGCAGATTTATTATCGCAATGTGGGATACTGAATGGTAAAAATGATAAAAACAAAAGCATAAAGAAACCGAATGAAATCGGTGATGCTAGACATGTCTAAAAAAAAAATAAATTTAAATTTCAGCATTACAGCATCTTCAGTGTTTCTTATCAGTGCATAATTATAACCTATAGTTGTGCTTTTATATCTCCTCCTCCTCCATTTCCTACACATATATTTCCATCAACAAATACACTACTTTAGACTAATGAATTCCTTCTACAGGATGAAATGTATTAGGTTGGTGCAAAAATAATGACGTAATAATGTCGTTTTTTGATGTTAGAAAATACGTCAAAAAATGACATTATTACGTCATTATTTTTGCACCAACCTAATATTACACAGAATTTTTTTCCACTTTGTTATTCAGTTGTCTTATATATATATATATATATATATATATATATATATATATAAGAAAGAGACTGAAAGAGAAAAAGAGAATATCTATCATAACATGCACACCAATATAGATGCCCAGGAAGTATATGAAAAAAGTTTCATGAGCACACACACACACAAATAATTTAAACCTGTTCGATTATATTGAATGGAAAAGTAATATCTTTAGTCTTTTGGTAAACCTTTTCAATGTCAAATAAGTCATTTGATGTCAATGGAATCATGTTAAGGAACTTGCTGAAATTATTTATTAAGTTTTGAGTACTTCTGATCATCATTGGCTATTTTCAAAGAAAGTAGGTGTAGCAATATATCAGTTATCAGCTGATATCTATTTAAGGACACAAATACAGGATGTTACAGAAACCCTTTTGACAATTATTATCTTGACAAAGAAAGTCAGTTGAGTAGAGCAGCTCTCCTAAGAACCAGGTCAGCCAATAGAAATCATTTTGACTAAAAAGATCAGCTGAGTAGATTGGACTAAGAACCAGGTCAACAGATCCTGGGTTCTTGATAAATGACATTTTTTTAGATGATATGATAAATAACACTTGTCCTCTATAAGACAGTGGTCCCTGGCAGCTGAGTCCAGAGACAACTGATCATCTACCATGTGAAATAGGTCACATCTCAGTTAGACCATGTGCCACCTCATCTTGCCTCACTTTTCCTTGCCCACCTACAGCTAGTCCTTACAAGAAGGTGGCAACTAAATAAAATCTGTCAACTGCTATAATTTCATCTCCTGGTTTCCTGGATTGGGTAATGATCTAGTCAAAGAATTATTTTCCTTATATTAAGCCACAAGAATTCAAACTAGAAGAAGCTGCACCTTACAAAAAAAATCTACTGCCTGGTCTAAGCAGAAAAGGTAAAATGTCAAGAAATAGACACTATAGCATTTATTTTGTTAACAAACCAAAGCTCCAAGACTTGAAAACATTTTTGTCTTTACAGGAGTGACAGAATATTGCTGTATTGTCAACCATATTCGAACAGGAATTAGGAGCAATATGAATTTGTGTTTACAGATGGCACTTTGCTTGAAGAAATGACAGACCAATCATTTCAAGAGAAATGTTGGAGTGAAAATCAATATAGTTCCTATTCATATTTTGCTTTCTACCAAACATTAAAATTCTAGTTTCACTTTATCTTGAAAACTTATTAATCAATGTCTCTTTTCAATGGCATTATTTTAAAAAATATTTATCATTCCTCTATTAAAATCAAACTGAACATTCAATAAATCTTTTGCAAGCATGTACCACACAAGTCTATTTCTATGATAATCTTGGAAATATATCTGCATATAAAATGACAGTATAATTATGGGATATCTCTGAAGGCCTTCTTTCCCAGGTTATTATATAACAGACCCTCAAAAATATTCTGTATTATAGAAATGGAATTTTCCTTCTTGCAAAAGATTTGGATCAGATAAAAAAAACCATTAAAGCAAACATTTCAAAGTAATTCTAAACTTAGCAAAAACATACAACTTATTTATGCTAACCCATAATGCATTTCAATACCTGACCCCATTACTTTTCACCCAAAAGCTGGAAGGTGGTGGGGAGAGTACAATGCGTGCTCATAACAGATGAAAAAAAATGTCACATTGAGAAATAAGAACATGAATTCTCTTTTTCCTGATTATATGTAGGTGTTTATTAAGGGCTTCACCTACTCATCAAGGTGACTAGGAAGGTGATACCAACTCCTAACATTTTTTTTTAAGCATATCACCCCAAGCAAGGTGGGAATGCCACTAGTGTGCAAGGAGTTAGAGAGAGTGAGAAAAAAAGTAAAGAGGGGGCATTTGAGGAAAGGATAAAAAGAAGGACAGGGATCAAGATCAAAGCATCAGGAGATGTCAATTGACATTACATTTGAATATTTGAAGATTATAGCTATCAGGGAAGCAAGTAAGAGGAAGGGAGTTACACTGTTGGGAAGTGTGATATAAGACAGCTATATTTAACTGTTTCAACAGTGAAAGGGTGGGACTGAGATGCCAACCTAATAATATGCTTAAATTCATTCAGTTTGGGAACCAGTGAAAGTAGCTCATCAGAACAGTTGCCATGAAAATATTTGTAGTAAGAACAGAGGGAAGCCATATCACATCTGTGAAAAAGTAATTGTAGACGAGATGCCAGATCAGGACCAATAACATTGCATATCCGTCACTGGATTTTGTCGAGGACCTCAAGATGAACTGTGGTGCCACCAGACCATATATGGCAGCAGTATTCAATGCAAGGATGAATAGTTGATTTGTAGATTTGAAGGATGGACTCAGGCAAGAAAAACCTTCTGGCACAACTCAGAGAAACCACTTTCCTTGTAGTAGTTATTCATCCAGACGTAGTAACTTGCAATATGAAATGGAGGATTCAGAACTGCAACACAGTCTTCTGTCAAGGGAGGACCAGACTCTCACTGATACCAACATTGACTTAATCTAGAACAGCACTCGGATATAACCTATTTCCTCTTTTGTTGCCACTTGATCTCCAAAATGTCACCTACAAGACTTAACTTCAAAAGGAACCATCTGCTGGTCTATTAAGCAGAAAACTTTCTATTCAAGATAAGACCATCTCTTCCCTTTTTATGTGGGTGTTCATAGTATCACATTAGTTTTAAGTGTAAATCCCTTTCATGTCCCAATTGAGATTAATGACTAAAATTATAGTATTATAATACTTCAGCAAAAAGAAAACAAAAAAAAAAACCCACAAGTATTATCTCCTGTATCCTTAATAATCAAAACCTTAACAATAAGATGATATTCATAAAATATCCTCAACCATGCTAAATTAATCTCTTCCTTTGAAATAATTTTCTATATTAATCAATATTAAACAAGGACTAAATAATGGCTTTCCTAATCACATAATTGATGTACATTTTTTATCATAGCAACATACATATCCCATAAGATTTATCCTTCAATAAAAACTTACTTTACTGGAACCATCTAATCATCTCCAAGATGAAAGGCAATAAAAAATATCATCTATATATAGATAACTCCTGCCAACGGTAATAACTAAGATTCATCATCAGAAACATTAAAACATTCAAACTTGTCATTACTAAAAACACTTCTCTATAAAGAATTACTTTACAAAAGACCAATGCCATATATCAATTCTCTTGGCCTTCAGGAAACATCAATATATATTGGCTATATCACAATTGAGTAAACTGATCTGTCATATCTTGAAGCAAAACACAAATCTAGTGTTCCTTGTAATTTCCATCAAATTTTAGTTGACAATATAGCAGTATTCTGTCACACCAGTTGTAAAAAAACAATTACAAATCTTGCAGACCTTTCACATCAAAAAAACAAAAAAAACCGTAAAACAACCCACTATCAATACACTTTATTTCAATTTTGGCATGCATATATTAAAATATTAATTTTTGCCATGTGATGCACAAACCTATTTCACAATCATAGCATGTGAGCACATATTTATTATTAACATTGAACTGTCACAAAAACAAATGCAATGCTGCCTATTGGTTTTCTACTATCTTTCCTTGACTGATGGTGGTGGAAAGTAATTGGAACAGACACAATCTTGGCAAGTTCCTTTACAAGTTTTCATCTGACATCAGGCAACTTACTGGACATCAAAAATCATGCAGTGAGTGATTTCTTTTTAATGACTTCATCACAACTTTGTGGGTTATTTAAAATATGAAACATATTTGAGATTGTAAGTATAATTTTTTTTGTGAGTGAATATTGCAATAACAATTTTTTGATAATGACAATGATTTATTCTACTTTTTAACTCTGAGCTGGGAGAGGAAATGGATTTTTTCTACTATTTAAAACACAGATAAATTCATATCTTTCCTTGGGGTAGTTACACATAAGTGAATTTAATAAACCTGACTCTAATATGAACTCAGCTGCCTGAGACACACAGGAAACTTAACAACAAGCTTAACAAACATTGTCTTTCAGCTTTAGTTAACAAAGGACTGATTCTTAAATATACTCAGTTTAAAATGAGTATATATATATATATATATATACATACATTGTACATATGAACACTAATGGGTATGTACCAAACCTCATAAATATGTTGCACACTATTGTAAGTGGGGGTAATATGCTATCTAAGTAGTCTACCACTAGAAGTTGTTTACCTACTTCATGCTGCTGGCGAGTTTTGTATTTTATTGATGCTATAAAGATTACCATCTCATTTCCAACCTCTGTTTTGGTTATTCCTCATTCAGTAACCCTTTCTAGGTTACAACAATATATATATATATATATGTGTGTGTGTGTGTGTTATAAATTTGGGTATATGATCCCAGCAGAGTAATACATTAATGACAACTGGAAAAGCATTGATGAAATTATGTTTAAAAAAAAAAATGCAACTATGCATTTTGCCAAATAGGTTTCATCAGATTGAAGGCAAAAAAATTAGTTGTGTGTGTATGAATTTGTGTACGTTTAAATTAAATCTTATATTTTTTCTGAAGCTGGTGTTGCTTGTGACTAAAAAAGAGAAAGAAAATGAATGACTTTTAAAAAATTTTCATGTCCTCTGCTTTAAGTGCCCAAGTTCAGAGACCAAATCCCCCAGAATGGGTAAAAAATAAATGAAAGATTTGTTTCTGATCCATGCGTTAAATGTTAAATGACTTTTTTAAAAGTCACTGATTTTCTTTCTCTTTTTTTAGTCATGAGCAACACCAGCTTGGGGAAAATATCAGATTTCAGCTCATTTTTTTGTCTTTGATATGATGAAGCCTAATTGGCAAAATGCATAGTTGAATGTTTTTTCGAAACATTATACTTTCATGAACATTTTTCCAAATGTCAGTATATATCTCTAAATGAAGAGAAAAAACAAACAGATTTAGAATCCACAGTTCTCTGGCATTTACCTTTTTTTTTAAAAAGTACTTAATACAATGCAGAGTATAATATTTTTATAAAAAATATTTTATATTGCAACACAGAAATTTCTGTTTTGAGACTTAAATTTTTTATCTCGTCATCAGGCGATGTTTGGTAACTTTTTGATGAAAATAGAAAACAATATGTTTGCTTATAAAAGCGTTAATATGGAGGGGGGAATCCAGATTTTTAGATTTTATGGGTTTGTCAATTTTAACTAATCAGAAGAAAGGTTAATGCTAAATTTAAAAAGTTAAAAATATAAATTAGATGTTGGGGGATGTATGGTATTCATACATATCTCAGGGAACTGTCATATTAATGGCTAAACACCTCATTTCTGACAAAATGTATACATTTATTTAAGTTATGGAGAAATATTCTTAGATATATATATATATCCTTGACAATGGGTTAAGTTTTGTTTTTTTAAAAAAATTATTTTAACATATTTTAGAACTATCTTAAATGGACCCCTGGTATGATTAAAACACTTTTATATATTTTTGAAGCAAAATACAATTCTTATTTTATTCATTATGTCTTTTTAATACATAGCAATTTAAAATTAAAAATCAAGGAATTAAGTTAATATTACATGTACCATAATATATAATAAAATAATGGATATATAATAATAATATAATATAATAATTGTAATTCATAGACTTTTGTGAAAATTCTTTAACTATATTTTTACAATGTCTACATATTACAGTAAGCTCATTTTGCTGATTTAATAGATCATTATTTTTAAGAAAATAATGCATAACTTTTTACGTAGACATAAAGGCAACGGTCATTTAAGGACTTACCTATTCTTGTTTTTTGTTTTTTTAAATATTTTCCATTTTACTGTGGGGTGTTATTGATTTCTTTTAAATACCAAAAATATTTAAGGATATTTGGTTATGGTACATGTTGTTAAAGGAAGAAATATGCCAATACGATTTTAATTCAAAAGAGTTTTTTGTGCTGCCAATATAAAATGTTTTAATACCTGGGTTTTCAGTTGATGAAATAATGCATTGACAAACAACAGATTTAGTACAGCATTTATTGTCCAATGGATACTTTACAATTACACACTTAATTATTGAAATTATTGATTTCCGTTTTGGAATTACTCTTATTTTTATTTAGGCTGAAATGTTTATTTAAAATTTTATTATTATGCTTTTTTTAAAAATTTTTTATAGATTATCAGTACAACTTAATTTTAGTTTATTTTTATTGAAAATCTTGCTCAGTGGATGATTACTCGGAAAATGTTTCTCAATCAAAGTAAGAAACTTTTGTCCTAACTTACAGCTAACCACTTGGTTAAAAGTGGGAGTGCACCAAATAATTTTTCTATTTCTATTTTTTTTCTCTGGATGTAGATATTATCTTTTAGATATTTAATATTGGGGCATTTATATGAACTATTTTTAAAGCATTATTATAAAAATTGCAGTGTTTATTAAATACATCTTCATTTGCAGGATTTTGACTAATTCTATATTCTATGGATGAGGGATGATTAGACCTAGGGTGGATATATAAAGGATTTGTATTTTTTTTTATATGGTTGGTATATATTATTTACTAAGATTAATATCACATCAAGGAAGTTTACTTTTTTAGATTAACTTCTTAATTTTGTCAATTTTAAAATTTGTTGCATTCCTCACAACCATAAGGCGATTATCTCTATATAATCCTATATCTTTTGTACTGATATCATAATGGGCAGTAAGATTGTATAGAACAAATAATCCAACAAGATCAGAAGAATCTGCAGAGTACAATGATCCCAATGTAATATCAAAATTGCCTCTAGGTTTATTTTTCATCCACTGTTCCTTATTATGAACGAGAACTGACTTTTTTACATAATGATGTTGCATTCCTCCTCTAATAGATCAGAGTACACAGTGGCAAATTCTAATGCAACTGTAAAAAATTCCCTTAAAATTGATGGGAAATATTCTTCAATGTCAAACTAGATTAGAGAACAATTGGTTTTATCCTTTATATTGCAAAACCAATTGGTTAGGTCTGAGATTGGTAGAATAAGTAAAACTATCCTCAAGAGGGTAAATAAACAAATTAAGGAGTGCCTTGGATTAGTGCAATGGATTAATACCACCAATGTAACCAATTGTTAGCCATTTAAAGCCTATTTTATTAGTCATTTAAACCTATCATGTTTAGAGAAAGTTTGTTGTAACTGTAACATTCACAACACACATCTATTTATAATTTAATTCAACACATCTGTAGCCTATTTAGTTACATCTTCATTCACCAGTTTCCTAATAAATAGACCTTAGGGTCAGCTTGTATGGTTGACCTGGTCACTTCTCTAACACCTCTGACTTTTCTAATTTTGCACAATTTGGACAAAAGTATTAGGTTGGTACAAAAATAATGTCATTTTCTCACATTAGCATATGTGAGAAAACGACATTATTTTTGCACCAACCTAATATATTTGCTTAACACTAGTCTTCTAGTCATTCTTTGGCAGCCTTTCTTGAGTTCATGCAAATAAATAATGCATTCCTTAAAATTTTCTACATGGATCCATTTCTGAAATAATTAACTATTTACTAAAATGATGTCTTTTTAAGAACTATTTTTAATATTGTATGCTGTATTTATATCCAAATTTACATAAAATCTTCAACAAGAAAAAAGAAAATGAAACCTAGTCATATATATATATATATATATATATATATATATAGATACACACACACACACATATATATATATATATATATATATATATATATATATGTGTGTGTGTGTGTGTGTATATATATATATATATATATATAATAATGATGAGGTAAAGAACAAGTAGGAAACACGCTATAATCTAACAGCTTTTTTCACTCTATTTAAGTTTCATCAAAGATCAAGATAGAAATGATAGCAAAATTGATAAAAAGTGAAAAGGCGCACATTAATGGTATCTTGCGTTTGGTTATTTCTTATTCGTTTGATACATGTTGTGTAATGACATAACAGATAATATTCAAATATGTGTGAGAAACAGTTTGGATGCTAAAGTGTGTAAAAGTTAGGGAATATTATCTGTTACTTCATAACACATGACACGTATCTAACCAATAAGAAATAATCCAAAACAACATACCATTAACCTGTATCTTTTTGCTTTTTATAATTTTCTATCATTTCTATCTTGATCTCTGATGAAGCTTTAAGAAAGTGAAACCTGTTAGATCAAAGTCTGTTCCCCATTTGTTCTTTATCCTATCATTTTGTCAGATACCTATCCATACTCTCTCCTCCCTCTCTCTATATATAATAATAATGGACTCTCCCATCGGTTTTGACTTATGTGGATCTGACAGCTTATTGATTCAGTTATGAAAGTTTGTGCGATAATCTTAAGTGGCATTTAAGACCCGCTAGTGATTTACAAAGGAGGTCACATATGGATCAAGTGTGAGGATTGTGGGATGAAATCACTGTTAGATTGGCTGACATTTTAGATCTTGCTCTCGCTTCTTGAAGATGATTCAGACATTTAGACTGAAAATTGCTGATTCCACTAAAACACGTTTATCTCCATTCTACCTGCTCCAAAGCTAAGCGCTCAAGGGTGTTATGTGGTATATTGACTGCTGACAAGTTGCTTTTCAGCTTGTCTTTGTATCTTAGCCATGGACGTCCTACATTTCTGTATCTCTGATCTAACTGGCTGTATATTAGGATCTTGGGTATCCTGTCATCAGACATTCTCAGTTATGGTGGACTGACCAGTACACCGTAACTGAGACTAAATGTATATATAGTTTTAATGTATGCTATAAGTTAAAGTGCTTGATATCAGGGATAGAGTGCATGTAAATCTAAAAGTGGACACTGAAGTCAACACCTAGTGTCTGTAGTCTGTTTCATGCTTAAACATAATTGTCAGGCCCTATGTGCATGTGCGTACATACATACATAATTTGGCACGCTCAAATCACCGCGCTGATAACAAATATGGCGCCGGTTTGTTTACATTGCACAGACCAGTCCAAAAATTTTAGTGATTGTGCAGGTCAGTGTTGCCAACATTGTGTAAAAATTTTGTGTGAATTGATTGGATGGTTTTTGAAATATTAGAAAAAAAGTTATCTCGATAATAACTTGGCATGCAGTGTGTGTGTATATATATATATATATATTTAAAGAGAGAGAGAGATTTTCAGATTTCTACTGATATGAGGTAGGGGTACTACACTAAATCAATTCATATGTCTGCTGCTAAGAAAACTGGTTCAGTTTTGTGCTAGACAATTTTTCTCATCAGAATCTATCTTATAGATTTATAAATCTACCATTTTTTCAGGCATTGTATATTTTCTTTGGTGCTCTGGTTACATATCTTGAGTTTCTCAATAAAATCCAAAGAAAGGTCTGCAATTTTATCAGTCCTAACCTGGCATTTTGACTTCAATCCACTTTTCCACTGCCATGACGTGGCTTCCCTCTGTCTTTTCTATAAATATTTTCATGACAATTGTTCTAATCAGCTCTCCTCCTTGGTACATTGACTTCATGAATTTAAATATGTTACTATGTTTTACTGTTGAAATAGATAGATGTGTAAGTTCTATTCTAATATTTTTTCTTGCACTTCTCACCTGTGGAACTCTCTTCCAATTTCTTGCTTCCCTGCCACCAACGATCTTCAAAAGTTTTAATGCAATGTCAACGGCTATCTTCTGTCTTCCTGAATCCTGTTCAGTTATTGTCCTTTCTCTTAACTAAAGTTTTCTCATTCTCTCCATCTGGTGTCTTAGTGGCATTATTGCCTTGCTTAGGATGAAATGATTAAAAATATATAGAAATAGAGATTGTCTTTTGTCAAGAATTAATGCAAACATTTCTCACAGAATAAGTTTACTATATGTATAAAGCATATATATATATATATATATATTTGTTTGAATCTAAAGTATTTATAAAGGGACATATCGATAATGATTTTCACTGCAATGTCTTATTAGAGTCCAAGTAAAATAAATTTTCCCATTTCACAACAGGTATCCACACTTGATAAAAGATAGTGCTACATAATCTTCCTCAATGACATGAATCAGTTTAGTACAGTGGTTGGCAACATTTTGCTGACTATGTGTCGACTTAGGGTTTTAAAATCATTCAGTGTGCCAACAGCTTACATATTTTTATACAAGTCAAGGTCAGTATACCTGTTCTACAATCTATTTTATATAGTAATATACACAATAATATGTAAACTACATTAAAAGAAACAAACACTTTTTAAAAATTTTTTTCTTAAGATTTTATTATTAATGGGTGTCCAAGGAGTGAGCAGTTTTGAAACAGCTAAATGTCTTCTTTGTGTTGTATTAGTTATTGGTTCAAACTTTGTGATGTCATTTTTGGCTATGTGCCATTGGAAATTGCTTGGCATGCCATGTGTGGCATGTGTTCCATAGGTTGCTGACCCCTGGTTTAGTAAATAATTAATGGGAGACCCCATATAGGGGTCAAGACTGAACTACTTTTGAAAGCCAAATACAAATTTCTAATTTCTTTTGCTTGTGGCTCCTTTTAAAATAAACTGGGCTAACGTGGGATCCAAGATGGCATGGAAGCCAATTCAAAATTTAGTAGCACTTGACTTTTCAAATCCAGATCTGAATTCATTGATAAAATGCTAAAAAGGATGTAAGTGCATTTCTTGTGAAATGAGAAAAAGATTTTTGAAAAAGGTCTAATTCAACATATACACTTTTAACATAATAAAATATCTGTGGTGATCGGTATATTTGGGCTTTTAAAAATGGACATTTCAAAAGTATGTGTATGTATATATGTATCATGTGTAGTTTTTCATGAAAACTACACATGATTAAGTTTCTAAATAATAAAAATCTATTAAACAATAGACATGAGTTAACGGTTTTTTGCCGACATCATCAAATTTTTGCATTGAATAATTAGCATAAAAACAAACAATAAAATAATTTTTAAAATCCATAGTCCTAATAAATAGTTTAAATACCCTACAAAAAAAGATAACCCTTTATGAAGTCGTCAAAAAACAAATGTTACGGCAGTTTTTTTATATACACAAAACCCTTTCAGAAAAAAATAAAATAAAAAAATAAATAAATCTCCATAGACACATAAACCAGACTAGGCGAAATCATCTTCCGTTTTAAATTTAGACACTCCAACCTTACCCTGACTTGACATCTGCAAATGTAACTCTATACTGATACAAATTATTAACACCCTACACCCCTTTTTATTTAAACAATCGCTCTAGCCGTTACCATAGAAATTTTGATTTCAATAATGAATATGCTATTAAAACACGTAAATTTCAGAAATAAGTTATTCCAAAAAAATTTCACTTGAAGATGGAACAGAGCTTAATTTAATTCAAATAATTATATTGAAGTTTTCGGCTCTTGTTTTGAAGCATGAGAACTCTTATGTAGTGTGTTGGAATCATATTTTTAAATAAATAATTATATTATGCTCTACTTTTGTATCGAGCACTATTTTTTAAAAATAATAACTAAAATACTAAAGAACTTTGGATTATTTACCTAACAAGTTCTTTCCTATTTTCTATATATTTTTCACACACATACATACATATATATATATATATATATATATATATATATATATATATATATATATATATATATACACGAATGAAACAAAGCAGGGGAGAGTAATGATAATAAAAAAAAATACTCAGTATAAAATAGTGGTTTGAAAAAATATAAAGTAACAGCAAAAAAGGATAACCAGTTACAACTCCTCACTCTTCAGAGTTCAATCAAGGACAAAGAATATAAATATATGCACAATTACTACCAGGAAATAAGCAATATAAAATCACAGACTGATTACAACCAAGAGACATTCCTTCTGCTTAAAGAGATAATTGTTTAGCATTTTATTTGAAAATTAAGAGCACCTAAATTCCCAGAAATGTCTTTATATCAGCATATTTTCTGTCATAGAGACCAGTGCTCAATTCAAAAAAAGAAATGAAGAAAGTCCATATGTCTACTTACAGCCTTTTAGAATAACACTGTCATATTGGGATTCTCCATTACCATGACCTTGTGCCAGACAAAGCTATGGTTAGTAAATATATAGTGAGTTTAGGAAGCAAAAATGGTTATTTTACACATTTATGCACAATCTTTGATTTGCATATGTATTATCGATTTTGTTAAGACTCATGAGATATTTTTTTCACAGCTGTTCATATGGATTTTCATTCTCACCAAGCATGTTGTTGTAATAATGAAATCAAATTATTTTATTTGATTAAGCAAGATAATTTATGATTGCAATAATTGATTGTTATTTTCACTGCAGCATCACAAAATGGTGTGTTTTGTTTATTAATATTGAAACTTTGATTGGCTCAAAAATTGATGCTTTTTCATCTTTGATAGCAATTTCCCAAAGCGGAAAACAAAGAAGGAAGTATTTCTTTTCCCTTCTATTTTGAAATATTTCTTAATAGTTTCTTGATTTAGCTTAGTATGACATAAGGCCACGATAATTTATCTTCTGTGAGGATCAAAGATAATAAGTTTCACCAATGCATAAAGGCTAAATCTGTAAATGTTTTCAAAGATACTTAAATAAAACTCTTTCATATATGTTTGCATACACAAACAAAATTCATTTCACTATTTAAGTTTCATGTTCCTGCGATCTTTAGGGAAATAAAATTTAAGTAGTGATCGAAAATTTCTCTCTTTCTCAGGCATGACACTGTAAAACATTTCTGCTCTGTCTTGATTATCTAAGCACAGAACACATGGTTGCTTATTGTTTAATAAGGTATCTGTCATTTGGTCTTTTCTTTTCCTTGAATTTCCTGCTTTCTTGTGTAGGTTTTTTTTTTTTTCTAGATAGTATTTTCTTTTCATTGAGTTTCCTTCTGGTCACTTGGTAGGTTATACCAACACTTAGGATTTTTCTGGCATATATATATATATATACACACACACACACACACAAGTATAGGATTGGTGTATATGGAATAAATTCCAATAACCCCAAAATACTGTTCTTAAAAGAGTACTCAATATAGAGTAGAGCAAATATAATTTATTAAAAAATTACAATATAAATATGTTATAAAATTGCTACAGGGTCTACATTCAACACCATCACTAGATAAGACACCAGAAGTGTTGAAACAGAATGGCTATTTTTTGTAGTAATTTCATTTATAATTTTTTAATTATATATATATATATATATAGCTGGCTACTTGTATTCAAGGATACAATTCTACTAGAGCAACTCATTTGTGCTTATTCAATGATGCTGAGCAGTCCTTAGTTACAGTTTGTGAGAAAGAGCTTGATATCTAGTGTGGTCAACAATTTGAACAAGGCCAGCATGCTTAAGCCCTCAGCCATGATTATTTGAGACTTCATGCTAGCGCAATTATCGATGCCCCCCAAGAGTTCCGTCTACCCAATTTCACTCAAAAGGCTTATGAATGGTATGGTTTTCAGCCACTTTTGAAAGGTTCTGCACACTGGGATTGACCCCTCCAGTCTAATTACATCAGGAAGTCTCCTTTTTGACAAATTGACCATGGTGAGATTTGAACTCGGGTCTCATGGTCAGAATGTGAACATTCTAAGCACTCAGCCACATGCCCATATATATATATATATATATATATATATATATATATAAATAAAAAGAAAGAACAGTAAGATATATAATCTGGTGTTCTTATAGATATTTTTATTTTTACAAAATAGTGCTCAATGTAAATTCACAGAGCATTAATATTATAAATTAACTGATTTAAAATATGGTTTTTTCACTACACAGTTCTAACCATGTTTAAAAAATGGAAGTTAAAAGCTTCAGATTTAATTTAAAAATGAATTTAAAAATAGAACTAATGTCTTTAATTTAATTACAAAATTAAATTCCAAGATTTTAGCTTCCATTTTTGAAACATGGCTAGAAATGTGTAGCAAAAAAAACATATTTTAAATCAGTTAATTTATAATATACACACACACGTATATATATAAATAATGTGATAAAAATATAGTTTTAAGGTATGCTATATTTATGGATAAAAGTGCTGCTTATCAGAAATATATATATATATATATATATACAGGGTTTATCAAAAATACCTTTACAAACTTTAGGAGTAGATTTCTGACATCTAAATAAGGTAAAAATGTCCATATAAACATATGGCCAAAAGGCCATTGGCACAACAACTCATAACGAATATTCAAAATGTCCACCGCTTGCTTCTACACATGCGTGTACTCATTGAATCACTGACTTGCGGACCCTTTCAAATACTCCCACATGATGTTGAATGGTTTCACAGGCCCCCCTGACATGTTGTTGAACCATCTCTGCATTATTAATGTCTGCTGCATAAACCAATTGTTTTAGGTGGCATCACAGGGGGAACATGCAGGCCATAGAACCATTCCTCCCCTACCTATCCATCTTTCATGGTAAATGTCAGCCAGTGCATTGTGAACAAGGTAACTAAAATGGGCTGGAGCCCCATCATGTGTCTTTGTATTAGTAGAGGTACATCCTCTAGCAGGTATGGAAGTATGTTTGAAATAGTCCCTGTAGACAGCTCCTGTAAGAGGTGCTTGTAGAACATATAGACCTACCAGACAGTCACTTAGAATTCCAGCCCACATATTAATTGTAAAATGATGTGGGTGTTTAATCTGATTGTACCATGGAGATTCTCATCTACCTACAAATGTTGGTTGTGTAAATTTGTTATTCCATCTCTTCTGAATATTGCATCATACGTAAGCAAGACTGAAGTGACAAACAACAAATTGGCTGTTTGTGCAATAAATCATCAGTAAAATTTCTCCTGTGGTGAGTAAATCAGAGGGCAAAAGATCCTGCATACATTACAAAGGATACAAATACAAGAACCTCCATGCAGTACTATGAGATGTACGACATGCTAGAACCACTTGATGTATGCTGATATCTGGATCGTCACTGCCAGCCTGTAGAATGTGTTCTTCATTGTCAGGTGGACAAGCAGTTTTCCTTGATCCATAGTTTGTGGTACTACGGATCCTGTCACAACAAAATGACAATAAACAACAGCAAAAGTTTGGATGACTCGGCTGCCTTCAGTCTGGAAACACAATCTGATACAGCCATGCAGCCTCACATCATTTGTGAGACTGTATGTAAAAATCATATCTGCATGCTCATGATATGAATATACCATCATTGTTAAATGGGACAATGCTCTGTTAACTCACTATTACACACCTAAAACATTGAAGACAGACTAGCCACAAATGTATATATGAATGACAAATGTAACTTAGTCAACATGGCAAAACAGCACTATCTACAGTAAACTTTCTTTAAACTTAATAACTCAAAAACAAAGGATTTGAGGACATGTTTTTTTTTTTTACAATAAAAACCTATTTTTACACTTTCTTGTGTGTGTGTGGGGGGGCTATTTGCTGATAACTAGGAACCTAACAGGTGCTACCAACTTGGGTCAAAGTGGACTTGGGAATAACACCAATTAAGAGGTGGTTAAAAACCTCCTGATCAGAGGGCTTGCTGCCAGATGTAGTTTATTGTCATACCCAGGATTATCTACCTATTCTAATGATGATTTAAGTTGAAAGCCATGACCATATTTCTTTTACTTTTCATACAAAACGAACTTTGGATAATTTCCAACAGAATTTCCTCCTTGTCTGAGAAGGATTATTTGTAATTTGGAAAAGTTGATCAATAAAATTAATTGACACAAAATGTCTTGTTTTTAATATTTGCCTTAAAGAACAATTCCTGTCTAAATACAGATAATATATATTATGTAGAAAATACTTAGGAGTTCTGATAAATATTTTGTCATCTATAAACACACTTTATTATATCACCAATTTTTATAAAATCCGTACTTAAGGAATCTAAGCTCTCTATACTTACATCCACAACCAGTGTAATTTAAATTCTTTCACTTACACAAAACATCCCCCAATCAACATATGGACAACTAACATACATAGATGAAAATACCTCCTAAAAGCTTAAATACATACACATTATCAACTGAATCTTGTATAGACCAACTAGAATTGTGATATCCAAACATACATGAATTGTACATGCAAACTCTGCTTGACAGGACAAATGCACGAGGTCTGCTTAACCAATGATAAGCAAACAACACAAAAAAATAGCAGAATTATCTTTTCTCTTCCATATTTTAGGATTGATTATACAGCATCTATCAAATTCTAATCCATATATGATCTCAATTCACACACACACAATATATATATATATATATATATATATATATATATATATGAAAGAGAGAGTGAGTAAATTTGACTGATAAGCTCTTTCTCGTTATTATATTTTTCCAGACAACCTTGTCACTTGATTTCATTAAAAATGTGTCTTCATGACAATGGTAAAACTTGGACGACTCTCAGGCAAAGAGCATCTTCTATAGGGCAGTAGTAAAATGTGAAAGTACCATGGTGGAGGTCGATATCAGTGCTGATATAGTCATAGAAACTCATTTAATTTGGCCACTCATAATAATGGGGTTTTGTCAAGGTATATATGACAAACAAAGGAAAATATCACCACCCACTGAGTCAATGAATAGATCATTAAAAAAAATCCCCCAAAAAACGAATAAATTGATATAGAATCCAGACCCCATTGTGCCAGGAGAAAAACCTTGCTATATTGACTTTCCTTAAACAACAACATCTGTTAAATAAAAAGAGTATAGATTTTGTCATCATTCCTGCATTGAAATGATGTCTTTTGGTGCACCTCGTTCCAGACCCAGGAATGAATAAAGAACAGGCAAAATGAATAAATTCCAACTAGTCTAAAGCGGCTTATGATTAAAAGTATTATAGTATATGTTCCCCAACCTGATGATTCCATTATATGAAACGTAAGTAGTGGTGAGTGACAAAATATTTTTTTTTTATTACCTTTTACTAATGCTATAATAATGGAATTGTTGCATCATCAATTACAAGGATCCTTGAATGACTCTTGTTCAATGAATTGTTTTTTTGTTGTTTTTTTTTTTGATCAAGCACTTTGGTTGAAACCTAAAAAACATCTTGCTTCAGTTATCTTTAACACAACATCAGGGCCACATAGTTTTGAATTCTGAGTTGCCCTTCTCCTAGACTGATTGCTAACCATAGCTAGAGAGTCCAGTCTACCCTACTATTTAATGCTTAGCTGGGGTGAGGAGGGATGAATTCGTACATTTGCCATGGAATGTAACAAATTCAACTTAGTACTACAATTTCTTATTCCAAGCTGATAAACATTCCACTACCAGTACATACTGACTGTCATATATATATATATATATATAATGTGATAAAAATATAGTTTTAAGGTATACTATATTTATGAGTAAAATTGCTGAATATCAGGGACATATATGTATAAGTAAGTATAAACCAGGTCAATACCAAGTAGCAACAGTCTGATTGGAGGATTTTGAAGGTCTTTCTGTATATGAAACAAGCCATCAGCAAGAGGGAAACCTCATCTTTGCTTCAAGGACATCTGCAAAAGTGACATGAGGGTTATGGACATCAAGAGGTGGTTAGATTTTTCCAACGATCACTCACTCATAATTTACACTGAGGGCTGGAGCAAGGAGAGCGGAAATGGAGGCTGGATGGCAGGGTGAAGCGTGCTTGAAGGAAAGGAAACATCATGGCAACATTGGGAGGAGGGAGCATCTTCACATGCATTTGTTGCAATTCAAATTGTCACTCATGTGTAGGCCTGTACAGCCACAATGGATCCTGTACTGCTATCAGCTGCTGAGGCATAAGACTTTGGGCACAGATTCATGATCCCTCAAGACTGACAGGTGCTATACATACACACACACACACACTATATATATATATATATATATATATATATATATATATATATAATTATTTATTTAAAAAAAAAATTTATAACATAAATATGTTATAAAATCACTACAAAAATAGCCATTTTGTTTCAACATCCTCGGTGTCTTATCAAGTGATGACGTTGAATGTAAAATAAATGGTTTTAAAAGTTTCAAATTAATTAACAATCCTTCGCAAGTGGAAAACGTTGTTACAAAGGCTAGATGGACCAATCAAAATACAAGTATAGGAAAATTCAAAAAGCTTGATAACGAAGTCATGTTATAATATCTATTCAAATGTTTAAAATATGGGTAGTATTAAAAAAGAATTTATTTCAACCAATAATTACTAAATTATATGATAAAATTTAATATTAAAATTTAAAACTGCTAATTACAAAATCAAAATTTAAAATTTATTCGCTATTAAGTTTACAACTATAAAATTACTCAGGAGAAAAGAAGAAATATATATGTTATTCAATTTATTTCTTCATTGAAGTTACTTTAGCTAATTTAATATCCGGTCTTTTTACAATGTATACATTTTAATCCTAATAGTGTGTGAATGGGGTCCTAAACTCATGCGTAAAACAAGCGCAATCAGATTCTAATATATAAGCACCAAGACATATTTATATATATATATATATATATATATATATACACACACACACAAAAAGAGACAAGACAGAGAATATCTTCATGGTTTGTCATGAAAAAAAGGGGAAGTGGGGGAAGGGAAACCAACACACACGCACATACATACACAATTAAAAGTGAATGCACTTTCCATACACATAGATACATATAAATACATGCACACACATCCACAGACATTGACCCAGACAATCAGATACCACAACCGATAAATATTTAAGACAGAAAATGTCATTACATGAATGCTAACCTATTGAAATATAACTTAAGCGAGTAAATATACAAAGATAAAAATGATTAAAAATAATATTATTTAATATATTAAAATAGTGTATGTAAATATAAAATCGGACATCAAAGTCAACACCCATCGGTAACTACGATGTCCACCTCATATATATATATATATATATATATATATATATATATACACACACACATATATGCATATATACACACACACACATACATAAATATGCATACATACATACACACCGAAATATCTACATGTGTATGTGTAATTGAATATAATTATTGAATAGGCATTTGAAAATGCATTTAAATTCCCTGAAATCACACTGTGTTATTGTGGTATTACATCACAGACTTTTAAAAGTCAGAAAGAATACAATATCTCACCGTTGAGGCAACACAAACATTCAAAAGTGAAAATTCAAAATCATTCTAAAGATATAAACAAACAATAAAGACTTAAAGAATTTTATCTTAGTTCTTCCTTTCTTGATAATGATTGAAACAAGAGCAAATACAAATAACAAAATGATTCTTGAAGTAAACTAATCTATGATGAAAACCTTATTAAAATACATAAGAGATATAACTTGTCTCTTATCTTCAACAAAACTTGTTTGTCTGTAAATACACACACACACACACACACATATATACACAAACACACACGTGTGTGTGTGTAAAACAATCTACACTTCAGTAGTAAGAATTCATGAAGACACCTTTTAATGAAATCAAGTGAAAATATAATAAAAATTAGACACAAATAGCTTATCAGTCAAATATATATATATATATATATATATATATATATATATATGTATGTATGTATGTATTAATAAGAGTTAAAGATTAAAATGTAAAATAAACAGTCCAAATATAATAATAATATCCATACCAAAATCCGTTAATCAGTTTCATAAACAGAGTCTAAATATAAAATAACAATATTATCCATACCAAAATCCACTACTCAGAATTTTATACAACAACATTCCACAAGTGGAAGCCATTGTACACTCCAGCCTTCTTCAGGTGATATACAATAGAATTTCAAACCAAACTGTTTTATTTACCCCTGTGAATTAAATGTCTTCATTTCAAAATTCCAACATGCATCACCAGAAAAAAGCTGGGGTGTACAATGGCCGAAATGTTATGAATATGAAAATAAAGATGAGGACAACAATCTGAATAGTGTAAATAGTTACAATACCTCATCTCAGAAATGTATACATATCCGGAAGAGGGCCAGAGCTTTCAATGGCCAAAACATCATGAATATGGCAATAAAGATGAGGACAACAGTTCGAACAATGTAAAGTGTAATGAGTTAGAATACTTCATCTTAGAAATATAGACATATCCGGAAGAGGGCCGGAGCTTACAATGGCCAAAACATTATGAATATGGCAATAATGATGAGGACAACAGTTCGAACAATGTACATAGCGTAAATAGTTACGATATTCAATATTGTTATGAATAGTGTAAATTGTTACTCATCTCAGAAATATAGAAAGAGTTTATCAATACATGCTTAACTTTATATTATTCCTGATATGGTATACACAGTGGTGGTTCTTTGTTTTTGCGTAGGTTTTAGTGGGTGGTGTGTGTCCACAGGTGATAAGTACAAGAGGAGAAACTTTGCTAATATCAAGCAAACTTTACAGATTATTCAACAGCAAATACTCTAAAACTTAGCTATAGTTACACTGAAAACATGCTATAAATTATAAAACAAGAACAGAAATATCATTATATCACAAACGCACACATTCCTCACCTATTAGGGCTATCTTTTTTTTATGTGCTATGTCCATTTAGGGCATGGGTGATCATGGCTCTCTCCACGACTTCCTATCACTTGTAGTTCTAAGAAAGATTTGACACTTCACCAACCTTTGTTTTGTCTCTTCTCTGTCATTGATGAACATAAACTCACCAGATAGGTCACTTCACCTATTTCATTCCATATGTCCTGTATGCGTTGTCTTTTGCTTTATTATATACCAAAAATATTTTGTCTTTTTCTTAATGTAAATTTTTAGTTCCCATTTTTGTTAAGACTTCATAAGGACCAGTTTTCTCTTCTATGTTTGGCTGTTATGTATCGACCATTTGTAATCACACAGTCTAAAGATTGCTTAAAGTGTGAAACTGACAGTCATCATGTAATGTCGATTTCTTTGTCCATTAACTCTATATCTGAAAATGTTCTTTCTTCAATATTAAGCGATCTTCCCACATACATATAGCAAATTTTAAACATGTGCAGACACACCATATTTGTGTATAAGGTGAAATTTTTTTAACAAAATCATCAAAAACCTAAATAGTGAATGAAGTTTATATTACATACAATTTAAGCAATTTTAACATGTAGCAAACAAATATAGTGAATGAAGTTTATATTACATACAATTTAAGCAATTTTAACATGTAGCAAACAAATATAGTGAATGAAGTTTATATTACATACAATTTAAGCAATTTTAACATGTAGCAAACAAATATAGTGAATGAAGTTTATATTACATACAATTTAAGCAATTTTAACATGTAGCAAACAAATATAGTGAATGAAGTTTATATTACATACAATTTAAGCAATTTTAACATGTAGCAAACAAATATAGTGAATGAAGTTTATATTACATACAATTTAAGCAATTTTAACATGTAGCAAACAAATATAGTGAATGAAGTTTATATTACATACAATTTAAGCAATTTTAACATGTAGCAAACAAATATAGTGAATGAAGTTTATATTACATACAATTTAAGCAATTTTAACATGTAGCAAACAAATATAGTGAATGAAGTTTATATTACATACAATTTAAGCAATTTTAACATGTAGCAAACAAACATAAATACTGAAGAAAGTTTATGCTACACACAATTTCAGCAAATTCATTAACTTGTAAAAGAAAGATATGTAAATACTGAATGAAGTTTATATTTTGTTAGCTTTTAGTAATGAAATACCTGCTACATAAAGTGGCCCCTCTACTCTCATAAATCATCAACTTCTTTATATATAACTGCTTTTACATGCCAATAATGAGTTGGAATATTAATTTCACATAATGAGGAAAGGCGGCTTGGAGATTTTATCACTCACAGGATATACTTAAGGCAAGCAGAGAAGGGAGAAACAGTGAGTAACATAACTAATGAGCTTATGTAAATGGGTTGTAGGAATGAACAGTAGGTGGACAAACATTGCTAAGGGCTACAAATGATAGAAGGTTGTGGAGAGCCATTAGTTCCCACATACTCAAAGAGCATGGCACATGAAATAAGAAAACAGAATTAATTTACTTCTTGTGAATGGCTACATTGAATAGGTCCAGTAGGTATTTTTTCAGTGCATAAATGTTCATCTTAGTCAATTCTCAACTCAATTAGCAATTTGAAGTGTAATCTTTTGACTATTTCGTTTTCATTCATTCACTTCCTAATATTACCAAAATGCTGCTTTATTCAATTTTTCATTAATTTTTACCTAAACTTCCTCAGCTGTTTTTAGCATGTCTAAAATATTAAGAAGATTAAAAATACAGTTTTTTATGATTCTATAGCATTAATCCATATTGTTTGAAGAAGAATTGTTTTCACCAAGATCCATAGGCTTTACTTGCTCAAAGCCATTTTTAACCACTGACATGTGAAATCAGTTGTATACAGCTGACAGTTTAGATATCAGTAACTGCTAAGTGGTTCCAATATAAAACAGTTCTTATAAATAGTCAATGCTTTTTGTTAGAACAAGTATTAATTCCAACATTGAATGGCCACCTTGTATATATAGCAAAACGCTTATCTTGGTCACTTGTTTAGTGGCCAAAGATATTCACGGATTTCTAAAGTTGTCTTAATTACAAAATGATTCTTGTGTACAGGCAACTGAAAACTGTTTTGGTGTAGTTAAAACCACTTGTAATTCTATTTCCTATGGATAACTATGTCAGATATAAGACTTGTAGATACTGTTTCATAGCAGAACAACTTTGTCTTGGTCACTTGTTTAGCTGCCAGAGTTGTCCACATCCAGATTTTCCTCTGGTTTCTAAAGTTGTTTTAATGATAATATGATAACTTGTGAAAACAGACCATTTAATACATGCACATAGTAAAATGGATATTTTATTATATACAGAAATAGAATATATTCATGATTTTTACAGCTGAAAATAACAGTTGCCTTATTCAGGATTAAATATGTTCAATGCATATACACACTTATATTACATGTATACACACATACAAAATATCTATATAATACATTGTAATTTCTATGTGCATTTTGATTTGATTTTAAATAACTTTTTATATTATATGCCCAGCAACAATAAACCAAACTATCAATAAGTTTATTGAAAATTTTCAAGGAATAATCAAGTTTAATTGACTCAGAATTAAATCCTAGAGTGCTAGTTTAGCAAAGTTAATCTTTACAAATATTTTTAGGAAAACTGTTATTAGTTTCTTCCTACCCTTCAGCCATTGCTATTCCAAATTGCAGAAGAAACAATAGAAACTCATTAACCATAACTTGACAGATGTATGTACAATCACCTGAATTGTACGCTTTTGTTTTCCTGTTATTGCAACTATTGAGGATTTGAAAAGAAAATTGGTACAATGAATAAGTTTTGAAAAGTTCTTAAGTTTTTCTTTCCTTTAAGCTTTTCTCTGAAAAATCTGAAATCTTTTTTTTTTCTTTTATTTTTTGCATTTTGTTTTTGACTACTTCAAAAAGACGACCTCAAAAGAGTTTTTGGTTCTAGTAACGAGAAGGAAAATACTTTCTCCAATCTTTTGAAAATATTTTTCAAATCATCTATTCAATAATATAAAACACATTGTGACTTATTTTTTCCTCAATCACACACCTTGATCTCATTGTCTTAATAATGAGATATTCCATTGTTATAGTAACATGAAATTTACTCTATGCCAATAAAATGCTTTGTGTATACTCATAAGTAATGAGAATAGGTTGATAATACATTGCATTTTATTTATTTTGTGCTTGCATTATTTTTACTTTTAATGATTTATAAAGCAGAATTTTTCTTATTTGCAAAAGGACAGCTTTTAAACTTTGTGTACAGGTTCTGATTTATTTTTCTAAAATCTTTCTACAACAATTTTATTCATTATTCTGTGTTTATGATGGTCATTGCTGCACTATAGTTTCATCCAACACAGCTATTTTGATACAAAACCAAAACATTATCCTGAAAATTTGAATCATGTTCTTAAATCATTAAATCAAGTCTTTCATATGAATGACACCAAACCCATTCAGAAATACCTAAACTGCCAGCTCTATTCAACTTTCATCATCCTGAGTATGATGATAAACTACATCTAGCAGCAAAGCCTCTGATTGGGAGGTTTTGAAGAGCATGGAACCATCACTTAATTGCTGTTGTTCCCAGGTACACTCTGACCCAGGGTGGTAGCACCTGTTAGGGTCCCAGTTATGGGCAAATAGTTAAACCTGAAACTGGGGGCAAAACATGATGAAAGTATAAAAATTTTTATAGTAAAAATACCAGCAATACATTCTCATATTCTCTTACATTTTTTGTAAAAAATTTAAAAAATAAAAAAAAATTACCAGCAATACATTTCTGTAAGGAAAAAAGATCAGCAATACATTTTTGAAATTACTAATGCTCGCAAGAAAATTAAGTTTCAGCATTAAATCCCCCATAAGGAGTTGATATGCTGCTAAACAAACAACGATCAATGGTTAAAAATGTATTTGAGCAAGCGAAGACTATGGACTTTGGCAATGACCATCGTTCTTCAAACATTGTGGGCTGCTGGCACTACAGAATTGCAAACAAAGAACTGTACTAAATAAAAGAAATCATATCCCTTGAAGACTTTCAACAGCAGCAACAGCTAAAATGTATATCATATGTAACAGGAAGAAAAAATAATGATATGATTCCATAGTACATTAAATAAAAGGCTAGGAAGGAAACTCCCATCAATAATAGAAAAAACAATAACAGCTACTGAACTTGAGAAACCTATTTTCCTGAAAAACTGTTCTAAGAGAAAGATTTTATAAATTTCAACCAAAAGCAGCACTGTCTTCTCAGTCAACGAATACCAAATGTTTCCTTATAAGGAAGCAGCTAATATTACCATTACCATTCTTTGTATTATTTTTGTTTTAATGATTAATAAAGCCAAACTCTTTCTTACTTACATTTTTTAACTTTGACCCTCAACATCTTTATAAAAATGTATTTTTGATATTGTGTACTTAGTATTTGATGGTCTTGTTTCCCTTTCAAATATTTGATTACAGGAAAGATACATTAAACATTTATGATGGCAATGGCTTAATAAATCCATGAGGTCCTAATTTATTTTTCTAAAATCTTTCTTTAATATTCATATTCATTGTTCTGTGTTTATGATGGCCTTTATCCTCAGGCACAAAAAAGTTGTTCAAATAAACACAGAAGCAATTTAATCATTTCAATCTATTAAAATAAATACAATTTTATAATCAAAGAATAAATATATCTATGTATATGGCATTGCTTATAAACTTTCAAAGGCTAACATGTGTGATGGTATTATAAAGGTAATGATTGTTATTAAACAATAATATTCTGAGTTTCATGTTCTCATCATTCAGAACAGCAGGGAGAAAATGATTTGTTGATAATCATTGATGTAAGATTCTTTACATGCCAATTGCTGGTTGATTGATTGCTGGTACTTGCATGTTTATTTTGATGATCTTTATCATTTTTGACAAGATTAAGTTGAGGCAAATAAAGCCCAAGTTGAAGAACAACAGATCTGGAATTATGGAATTGCATATTCATGTAACTTACTGTGACAAGAAGCCCTTATCACACAGAAGCACAAGTAATCAAATATTGAACTAATTTTTGGAACAAATCAAAGCGATAAGGGCAGCTTCTATCTTTGCCACAGGTTGTCCTGGTTTTGCAATATCTCCAGGAGTTCAACCAGTTTTCGAACAAGGCTAGATCCTGTCAGTAAGTTAGTTTATTAAATTCATGAGGACAAACAATGGAAACAGAACGCAATCTGTATAAAGTACTAGTACTGACTCAGATGCAGTATTTTGTAGGTACTTTTAAGGGTTGGTTGGTTGGGTTTTATGGCATATCAACCACTGCAGGTCATTTAATGCCAAATTTAGTTATATATATATATATATATATATATATCGACGTGATATTGTCGTGCTGACACAAACATCGATGTATGTTCATATGCCTAATGAAGTACGCGGACACACATATACACTTGGTCGTCCGTCGGGACTCATACATATATAAACATATGTGGACAGTGTGCGATTTGACATATGTATGTATACGGGTGGTGTTGTGTCTATACATACGCATTTGTATGTTGAAATTCAAAGATTGGAAGTGTAGCGAAAATTTCTCGTGAATGTCTTGTGAATGTATACATGTCATTTTTCTATTTCCCGCTGAATAATATTTCCTCGCATGTATGTATATACGTATATTTAAAGCTGGTTATTTGTTTGTTTTTGATGACTATGTATATGTAACAGGTAGAAATTTTGGTTTGTAATCCTTATTAGTTATTTTATATGGTGATATTTAATATTTAATAAGCAGGGCGAGAGAGTAGTTTATGTTAATAATTATAGCGGGTCTATATGATAATAGTAGATGTGATGTGATAGTAATGTTGTAAGGGATTGGAGACAATGATAATATAAATAGCTAATAGTTATTGTAAATTGGTAGAAGTGATTGGTAATGGTGGTGGGAGAATGATAAAACCATAAATGTAGTTATAGTAGTGGTAGCTTGAACTAAAAAGTGGTTGTTGGTGTATTAATTTATTTTGGTATAAATCCTGATAATAGGTATTCTGTGTAAAATTATGATTGTTGAAAATTGCTATAATTTTTATTTTTAATTTTTTCATTTACAAAAAAAAACACATGTGTTATTATTTTAAAGCTGGTTATTTCCTTGTTTTTTTAGTTTTTGGATGTCTGTGTATATGTGACTGGTAGAAATTTCAGTTTGTAATCCTTATTGGTTATTTTTATGGTGGTATTAAATATGCTGGGGGAGGGGGTAGTTTACATTAATAATTATGGCGGGTTTATATGGTAATAGTAGATGTGATGTGATAGTAATGTGTAAGGGGGTTGGTGACAATGATAATATAAGTGGTTAATATTTATTGTAAATTGTTAGTAGTGATTAGTAATGTTGGTGGGAGAATAATAAAAACCTATAAATGTAATTATTGTGGTGCTAACTTGAACTAAAGAGTGGTTGGTGGTGTTTTATTTTATTTTCTATATTTATTTGTTTATTTTGGTACGAATCCTGGTAATAGGTATTTATTCTCATGGTTACATATGGAAATTATTTCTGATCTTATTGTTTTTTTGTTTTTTTTAACGTATTAAATATGCTGGGGGAGTAATATACGTTAATGATTATAGTGGATTTATATGTTAATAGTAGATGTGATGTGTTAGTGATGGTGTTGGGTGTTGGTGGTGATGATAATATTAATAGTTAATAGTTATTGTAAAGTGGTAGAAGTGATTACTAATGGTGGTGCAATGATAATAACGATAAATGCAATTATTGTGATGGTATCTTGAAATTAAATTGTGATTGTTGGTGGTTAGTTTTTTATCCGTTTGGTATGAATTCGAATAATAGGTACTTGTTCTCATGCCTACATTTGGAGATTATCTATGATTTTTTGTTTAGTAAATTCTTTTGCAGTTTGTGTGATATTATTGCTACTTTTTCATGTAGGCAAAGTAGGCATTTTTTTGTAATGTTGCTGTAGGCAGGAGATTTTTTCAATATTTCCCAACTTATTGTTGGTGTGATATTTTTGTCTTTTTGCTGCCATATGTATGTAGAAAGTGTTGTGCCGTTTGAATATTTCCTGTTGGTGAATGAAAGGTTGTGATTGTTATTCCTCATCTTGAATGGACCTTCGGTAGCATTGATCTAGTACATTATGTTGTTGTTTGCACTTACCTTGGCCTTGTATATTGTGTTTGTAAGTTGGCAATTTCCCTGGAGTGGACATGTTGTTCTATTTCTGCAGTTGCATATTGGATCTTTGGTTTCATTTTTGTAGGTTGTCATTTTTTGTTGTGGCTTTTGATTATTTTTGTTATGTTTTTTGTGCAGCTGTAACTGATCTTTACGTTATTTTTGTTAAATATTTTTGATAATCAGTTTATTTCAGTGAAGTGTTTTTCTATTAAGTTTAGGAATATCTTGCCTATGTTCGTTTTAACGGTTTTGTTGTATGGTGGATTAAATCAGATAATATTTCTCTTTCTGTTTTTGTATTTTGGCTGTGGAGGTATATATTGTAGTTGTTGTGTGTAACCGCTTGCTTTTAGTGCTTCGTTGTATGGTGCTTTTTTGCTATTGAAAATGTGTATGTTAGATGAGTTCTCAGATAGTCTGCGGCTGATTGATTTTGGTATTTGTTTGGTGATTGAAGGTGGGTGGTTGGAGGATGTGTGTACGTAAGTTGGGGTGTCATTTTCTTTTTTGTACAGTTCGTATGTGTTGTTGATCAGGTTAAGAGTGATGTCAAGGAAGTTTACTGTTGTTGTGCCTGCGTTTATCTCTATTTTGAATCCAATATTTTTTAAGGCATTCACTATTTTCTTCCTGAATTTGTCTAATTTGGGGCTATTGGATTCCCTTATTAAGATAAGACCATCATCTCTGTATAATCCTGTGTCCTTTCTCTTCAGGATTCTGGCCAGGGATGATAGGATGAGTATGCCTACTAATTCACATATTTCTGCTTCATCGTAGCTACCCATTGTTACGTCAAACAGGTTGTAGTTTTGTTTCTTTGCCCATGGTTCATTATTGTGGAACAGCAGGGATTTGCGGCAATGTTTGATTATTTTTATATCTCCGTCCGTGAGTTTTACATTTAGTTGTGCCAGTTGTATAGCTTCATTTAATATGTTTTCTGTAATGGAAGGATAAAAATCCACAATGTCAAATTGGATGAAGGTGGATTTGTTCTTGTTATCTATCGTTTTAAACCACTCTATGACGGCTTTGGTGTTCTTTCACTGGTTGAGACTTAATTTTTCTCTTAGGCTGGTGTTGATATTTTCTAGTATCTTTTTACTAATTTTTCCTATCTCGCTCTTCGCCGGGTTAATAAGTCTGAATGTGGGTTTTTCTACGGAGCTGGTTTTGTGGTCCTTTGCCGCGATGAAAGCATGTTGTTCAGCTACTTTGTTTACTCTTCCATCTATATTCAATTTGGTGGCTATATTTTTGGCTTCTTGGTTTATAATGTTTATTGTGTTCGTGTTTGTCTTCTTGTATAGTTGTGTAATTTTGTTGGTTAAGAGTTGATTGTAGGCTGTAGGTTCCATAGTATGTATGTTTGTGGTTTTGTCAGCCAAAATGAATACCTTATTGAAGTTGATTATTTTTTTCCTGTAGTCTATGATTTTTTTCTGGAAATTGTCCAAGTGTCTTTTGAATTTCAAGGTTCTGATTATGTTTATCATGTACTCCTCGAATTTTAGAATTTCCTTCCATATTGGTGGGCATTTTCTTGTATTAAAGTTGAATGTTTCGGGTTTTTCAGTTGTTTGGTTTTTTGGGTCGTTGAGGGAGAAATATGCCTTCCATCTCATTTGTCTTATGAAACTTTTGATTTTCTCTGTTAGTTGGAGTTTGTATGAAGCTTGGGTGGGTATAGGGATGTTTTTCAGTGAGTATCGTAGGTCAAATTTATCCATTTTCATTAAAAAGAACAGCGTGAGTGCTCAACCTATGGGGGAGCGAAATATATGTGAAAAGTGTGTGTATATAAATAAATATATATATATATATATATATATATATATATAATTATTTATATATTATATGCACGGTACTTATTAGAAAGTGCTCAATATCAGAGATAGAGCTAACATATTTGGTTGGATTGATGTGAGTTTCTGACCCTGGTGTTTTTTTTTTGTAAATTACCTACAAAAATTAAATCAAAGATCCAATATGCAACTGCAGAAATAGAACAACATGTCCACTCCAGGGAAATTGCCAACTTACAAACACAATATACAAGGCCAAGGTAAGTGCAAACAACAACATAATGTACTAGATCGGTGCTACCTAAGGTCCATTCAAGATGAGGAATAACAATCACAACCTTTCATTCACCAACAGGAAATATTCAAACGACACAACACTTTCTACATACATATGGCAGCAAAAAGACAAAAATATCACACCAACAATAAGTTGGGAAATATTGAAAAAATCTCCTGCTTACAGCAACATTACAAAAAAATGCCTACATTGCCTATATAAAAAAGTAGCAATAATATCACACAAACTGCAAAAGAATTTACTAAACAAAAAATCATAGATAATCTGCAAATGTAGGCATGAGAACAAGTACCTATTATTCGAATTCATACCAAACGGATAAAAAACTAACCACCAACAATCACAATTTAATTTCAAGATACCATCACAATAA
>OZ010583.1:17482044-17587044 GCA_963932145.1 Acanthosepion lycidas
TTTTCAGGATGCCTTTTAATGCACTGGGGAAGGTGCAGCCTGTGGGCACACTCCATGGAACATGACTCTCAAGAATTTAGGGATCAACAAAATAATATGCAACAGATAATTTATTGCTATTATGTGTAGACTTTCATTATCACATTCAAATCCTATCATTTGAAAATTTAGCTTACAATTGGAATTTGAATAACTGTTGTAGTGTCCAGTCTGCTGCAATATTTATTCTTTGTGCAACTATTTAGAAAAACCCGACTCACATTTCACACCACTTATTCTGAAAATGTTGAAGATATTTTTTTCATGAATTAAACTTTTTAATATAATTTGTTTTATATTAAATTTTATTAAAAACATCTTACCTCACAGAACCCACATTGGAAAACACTGGTTTAAGTACACTGTTTAACAATTTCACCAAATTCTGGAAAAATTGTTTATCATGTAAATGTACTTCTTTATCAGAATCAAAAGAAAACTTAACAAAATGGTTTCCAAAATGCAAACATTAAATAAGTAGGCTTCTGCCACTTGCTATCTGGTAATTTTTCTAGGAAAAATTAGTTTTTATTCAATGGGACTAATGTTCACTATTTATGAAATGTGGAAGGGGTTCTGGACATTCAAAGAATATAACTGCAAAGACAGAAGAAAATAATTAGTGAGGTGTGGGAGCAGGATTGTTATAGTTAAGGAAAGTTTTACAAATAGGTGCCAACTTGTTGAAAGCCAAGTAGAATGCAAATTTCAAAAAATTTGCTGCACTATATAAGACAATATTCCTGAACAGAACTATTTCTATGAAAATCAAAACAATCCCCAAATACAAGAACAGTAATGAAGGATAGTTAATTAATGAAATATACTTTTTTAAAATCAATATGCAAATTAGTTAAACCTGAAGAGTGATATTACCTAGAAGTAGATAACATATAATACAGACATTGAGCTTTTTTCTAAATTACTATAAAGTAATTTGTAACATCTATTTATCATCCCTCAGTTGCATGTTTGTCTTTTGGCAGAGTGCAATCAAGGGTGACTCTGTCAATGGATAGAGTCACAACTGAGAAAAATTTTACAGAGAGAAGGCCAGCTCTGGGGAACAGCTGTCTGAGGCCGTGCCCTCTCATTGCACCAGAGAGATGGATCGGTGCACCCTCTCATTGCACCAGAGAGAGGGTTTGGTGCTCACACTGATGCCAACACAACTGATGGTTGCAGGGGCTGCGGACAATTTTTGTTCCTTGTCTGGGTTTATGCACTTGGATTCTCACCTTAAAAAAAATCTTGTGTCACAATTCGTCTTAGTGGGGAGACAGAGTAAATACCTAGTGTGTAAATCACTCTTTGGAGTGGTTTGCAACACATTTATCATCTCTCAGTTGTGTCTCTGCTTTTGAGCAGAGTGCACTCAGGGGTGACTCTGTCAAAAGACAGAGTCACAATTGAGGAAAATTATACTGAGAGATGGACAGCCCAAAATTAACAGCTGCTCAAGGCCGCACCCTCTCATTGCACTATAGAAAGTGATCTTTGCTCACACCGAGGACAGTGCAACCAACAGTTGCGGGGGCTCAGTGAATTTTTGTTCCTTATCCGGGTGTATGCACTCAGGCTCCTCACATTAAACTGACCTTGAGTCACAATGCAACTTCTTAGGGGCAGGGTGGCGGGATGTCAAGTAAATACCAAATTACTATAAAATAGAATTGGAACATTTAAACATCAGAATTCGTGGGTGATTTGGGTTCCAATTTTGCATTTATTCATATAGATATTTCACAATTAAAAAAAAAATGAGAGAAACAACAAGCTGACACAGCATCTGAAAAATTCTGGCAGGATATTCACTGGTACAAGAAGAAATACTTGATTGATTCATTGATCCATTTTCTATGGCTTATTTTCTTCTCTCCTGATTCCATGGCCAAATGAATTTATCCTCCTAATCAGGATAATTATGTCACTCTTCACATCTAGCTTTTTCCTTATGGCAACCATTTTGATTCTGTCTGTAATAATTTTTTTTCCAGCCATGGCTCTGAGGCAGTTATTTTCAAAGACTGAGAGCCTTTGTATGCCCTCTTTTCTTAGTGTTCACATTTCACAGTCATAATTTTCTATAGTGATGATCAGAGTATAGTAGAGCTTGCACTTGATGTAGCATGTCTTTTCTGTCCCAGATCTTTTCCTTCAGTATGTCAAAAGCAGTTGCGGTAAGTACTATTCTTCATTTTATATTATCAAATATTGCCGGAGACAAAAATTATCCTAAAATAATGAAGCTTGCAACAGTTTCACCATCTATCATGATTTTATCATTTTCCAGTCCCTATTTCTTTCAGGATGTGCAGGTGGTATAACAGATAGCAGCTCAGAATGAGAAATCAGAGAGAAAATGTTCAAGTTCCAGTCATGTTTGTTACATTTGTAAATACCTTCAGGAAAATCTCCTGCCCCAACTATGGTATTTGAAAAAATCATTGTTATTGTCAAAAGATTGTTAATATTCACTTGCAAAAATATATAAATCAAAAAGAAATATCCTAAAATAAGCCATAAGGGGTTGATAATTCATAAAAATCAAATCAATGAACCCTATTCCTTGCAAGCATTTTTACATTCTTTTTAGACAGTTTCAGTTTGACAGATCATTTGATTGATTTGTTTTCTATGACTTACCAATTCTTTGCAGGTTATTTAAGACCAAAATATATTTTAAAATTTGTTTTGGAGATAATGATTTAGTGATACAAATCTTACTAATTAATCCATAGCTGGGGGAGAAGACATGTATTTATAACTTTTTCCAAAGATATTTGCAAGGAAGTTGTAACCTAGGAAGGTTTACAGAATGAGGAATAAGCAAAACAGAGGTTGGAAATGGAATGGTAATCTTTATAGCATCAACAAAATACAATACTTGCCAGCGGTATGAAGTAGGTAAACCACTGTTAGTGGTAGACTACTTATACAGTATATTACCTTCACTTACAATAGTGTCCAATGTATTTATGAGGACTGGGATATAGTCATTAATGTTTATTGGTATGGTATATAACAGAAGTTAACATAATGAGCGCAAATGGAATTGGAACTTGGTTCTACAATTACTAATTCTGAGCCATTATACATTAAACCACCTGCATATCCAAGCTTACAGTACATGGTATTCCAAAGTAGTTAACCATCTACATACTGACCCGGCTCGACATTGCTTAACTTCAGTGATCATATGGGAACCAGAGTTTCAATGTTGGCAAATCAGTGCTGTATCATCCATATGTCTAATGTGAGTAGGAAGTCTGTCATCAATGCTTGATTGTAGGCTGGCAAGGTCATCTATCACAAATTCTAGGAATCTGTTTAATATTGGAGATAAAATGAAAACTCATCTAGATCCTACCAAAACACAAAACCACTATGTGAAATTTTTGACTATCAGAACAGTATGTCATATAAGATGGACTAAGTTGATGTAGATAATGTTTTGTCTATTGATTATTTTTAAGTTGCCATAAAAATTAGTTTAACTACACAACTATAAATGAGGTTTAATAATTCTCATTTGAAAAACAATTACAAGGTGATATGGGTAAATTGTCGCCATTTTATATTTTTCATTTTGCACATGCATGTTGTTTGTTTTTGATGTTATCAACTGCACAATATAGTAGGGTAAGTTGGGCACCATCTGTGAGAAAAAGAACACCATGACGCAATTCGCTCTACTAGAAATTTGGAAATGGCACGCTGTACTGCTCGGCATTCATGCCAGAAGCTCCAATACAAACATTTAAGAGTGTTTGGCTGTCAATTTGAGGACAGTGCATAGAATTTGGAAAGAAATGATATATCCAGTCAACATCATTCGTGTTTGGAGTGATCACCAGTGATGGCGACGTTATGCCTCCATTCATCTTCCCACAGGGCCTCAGACTCAACACAGAGGCCGACATCAAGTGTCTTGAGGAGGTACTGCTTTCCCTAGGTTAAGAGGGTGGCTGCACTATGCCACACAATGTGTGTGTCTGTGTGTGTGTGTGTGTGTGTGTGTGTACAGAGTGCGATGGTTGAATTGTTGTCAGTTTATATTTTTTATTTTGCTCATGCACATTGTTTTTGATTTTGTCAACCACACAATATAGTGCACCATCTGGGAGAAACAGAGCACCATGACACAATTCAATCCACTAGAAATTTGGAAATGGCACACTGTACTGCTTGGCATTCATGCCAGAAGTTCCAATACGAACATTTCAAAGTGGTTGGCTGTCAATTTTTTGACATTTTTTCTCTGCACTCAATGAACATTTCAGTGTGTTTGGCTGTCAATTTTTGTTCCTTGCCTGGTGGATGTGCTCGGGCTCCTCACATGAAACTGACCTTGTGTCACAATGCAACTTCTTGGGGGCAGAGCTGGTGGGGGGGATGTCAAGTAAATTCCAAATTACTATAAAACAGAGTTGGAATGTTTAAACATCAGAATTCATGGGAGATTTGGGCACTAATTTCATATTTATCTGTATAGATATTTCACAATTAAAAAAAATTGATAAGAAACAACAAGCTCACACAGACCATATGTCTGGCAACAGGACTCTGCACCATGCTACACAACCAGGAGAACACAGTCATGGCTGTCAGACAACTTATGTGACCACATCACCCCCTACATCTGGCCACCTAACTTCCCAGACTTCAATCCCCCTTGATTATTATGTCTGGGACACAGTTGAGTGAGAGACCAACAAAACTCCTTGTAATACCAAAGATGAACTGAAGGCAAGGACTATGGCAGCATTCATCAACTTAAACAAAGAGACCATCCAGAAGTGTTGCAGGAGACTCTAATGTCACCTGGAGGTTGTGGTCAAAGCCTATGAAGATTTTATTGAATAAATTTATTCTTTAGTTTTTGAAGATATTTTTGTGCAATTTTGTTAAATATAGCTGGTAAAATGAAATATCAGTGTTAATTTCATTTTCGCTTAATTTAAATGACAATTTATCCATCACACCCTGTACTAAATATGATTAAATAAATGACCATGACACTAAGCAATTGTATTCCAATTGAAATTCCAAATATGTCAACATAAGAATGTCAATTGATTTTCAATAATCCATTCCATTGTTTGATCTAATTTTAGTCTGATAATGATCATCTTAAAGTTCTATTTATAATCACTAATAAAATCATATACTCAAATGGATAAATATAGTTAAATGTACAAGCAAGTGTTTGTGTGTATATATATATATATATATATAAATAACTCTATAGTGTAAGAAAAAATAGTGCTCAATGTTAAATAACAGAGCTATTTAATATATTAAAAAATATACATAATACCCAACACTGATTGCACAACTCAGAGTTTTGTGCCTTCTGCAATTGTCAGGTGCAATTCTTGGAATTAACGCTGGTTATTTAATATTTCTGGTTATCGTGAGATATTTTATTGTTAAGGTGGATTGTTATTGCTGTTAATTATTTAAATGAATTGTAGTTTAATTTGGGATTTGAATATAGGCCCAGATTAACATTTAAGACTGAAAATAAGATTGAAAACAAGAATTATAAATTCTAATTTAAAAACTGATACTATTGGTATCAAAAGGATAGAACATTTGGAAATCAAGGGGGGGGGGTAAATCTATTTTGTTGAATGAAAATCAATAAAGAAATGAATAATATTATTAATAAACTTAATAAACGTAATAATATTAATAATAATAAAATACGTAGTAATAAAATAAAATATACTAGTAAAAATAATACATATGAATAAAAACATATATATATGTAAATAAATAAGAACAAATAAATAATAAATAAAAATAAAATAAAAATAATAAATAAATAAACATAAGGATAATAATAACATTTCTGGTAGTATGACTAAAGGTAAAAGTAAGATAAAAACAATAATAATGGTTATATAGTAAAAATGGTAATAATAAGATAATGAAAATAATAGATTAGCATAAATGCTAAATGCCTTACAGTCTAATAATAACAATAGTTGTATGGTAAAGATAACAAAAATAATATAGTAAAAATATTAATAAAAATAAATAATATCAATACTAGTATTTGTGGTCCCCAGGCCCGGCTAGACTATATTAATCTGGGTCAACGTATTTGAGTAGAAATTTGGTTCTATGTAGGCAGTTGCTCATTAACTAATTTGTTTTGTTTAAGAGATTAGGATTGCTCATAATTTTTTAGGATCATTAGTTTTTCAGAAAGAGTTAAGTTACATTTGTCATCTTTCCCATTGAAGAGTTTGTTATGGATTACCAAGTGATAGTTGGGTTTTTATTCTCACATTTCAGTTTCCAGGAAAATTTAGAGAGAGCAGTGCTGTTACTATATTTGATATTGCCTAATGTCAGTTGGTGGTGGTACAAGTGTGATTTCCAATGGTTTTCTGTAAAAACCACCTGTTATTAATAAGATCATTTTCACAAACGCCACTAATAAACTTTAAAAAAAAAAAAAAAATGGAGAAAGACATTGCCACCATCAAGCAATCAGATAAAATTATCAACAATTATGATAAAATGGACAATTTACTCCTCTTGATATCCAAATGTTTTTCCTTTTAATAACAACAGCATCTGTTTTTAAATTAGAATTTGTAACTGTTATTTTCAATGTTAAATGTTAATTTTGACCTAAATTCAAATCCAAAATCTAAAATTCATTAATTAACAACAATAATAATCCATGCTAACAATAAAATATCTTGTGATAAGCAGAAATATTAAATAACCAGTGTTAATGCCCAAAAAATTGCACCAAATGATTGCAGAAGGCACGAAACTCTGAGTTGTGACGTCAATTTACAGTATTTTATATATATATATATATATATATATATATATATATATATGTATGTGTGTGTGTGTGTGTGTGTGTATTTAAATTATTTATATTCTCATTAAAATAAATGTAAAGAATAATTATACACAAGAAATACTCTAAAATATAAATAAAATTGAAACATGAAAAAATATTTCAAGTTTTGAAAAAAAAAATATAGATCATTGTCTTTCCCTAAAAAATATATTTTTAACTTTTCAAACGATTACTGTATTGGAAACTTGCCAAAAACAAATATATTTTTTCTTTTATAATACCAATTGCTATATGTTGAACTGGCCAGGATGTCGGCTTGCTCAATCGCAAGTGGGCCCCCTATATCAAATAAAAATGCAATAAAGTAACAGACACAGACAACTATTTTAGTAAAAAAAAGGATGAGGCATTGTAAGTATTTACACTATTTACATTGTTTGGACTGTTGTCCTCATCTTTGTTGCCATATTCACAACATTTCAACCATTGTACACTCTGGCCTTCCTTAGGGCACATGGCTTAGTGGATAAAAGTGTTGTTTGGATCCAATGATTTGACCCAAAGAGTTGTGTTCAATACCTGGTTACTTCAGTGGTGAACACAAACTTGGAGAGTTGAGTTAAAGAGAGATATTTGAGGCATCCAGAAGAGGCATGGCATATGGTACGAGAACAATCTACGCCAGTGGATGAAATAAAAGGTTCAGTTCAAAATTCCAATCATCTGAAGAAGGCTGAAGTGTACAACAGCCAAAAGATCATGAATATGGCAATAAGATGTTGGACAATTGTCCAAACAATATAGTGTAAATATCAAAAAGGAATAAGAAATTTAGAAAGTCATCTGCACAATATCAGTTACTCAAGTCTAATGTCTGAGGACATTTTGAAATGTAATGATCATAAAGACATGGTTAAGAAATTTTCTAATTTGGAATCATACATGTTGCTATCCACTGAAAAGGAATTGTTAGATGAATTGGATGCAGTAGCAGCTATTGATAGATTCAAGTGATCATCTAGCAAACACAAACTATTGCTCTTAATATTAGTGGACTACATGTAATACTGTATAGTACATTTCAACTATCTTTTAATGCTTAAATTGTGCAATAAACTTTTTAAAAATACCAACCAATTACTTAAAATTAAAAAAATTAAATAACAGTAACCTGTATTTATATTTGGTAGCTATTGCCAGTAAAATGTACAGTCTATGTACATTGTTATTACTAAGAATTTGTACCCACTTTCATATATAATTTTTGAAAATTTTATTTATTCATTATGAAAATTAAATGATAGTTTTGTAGCTGCCGATGGTCCTCCTTTGTTTCCTGGAAATCAATATTTTTAGACCCAGTCCACCACTGTATATATGTACACATACATACATTTTATATATATATATATATATTATATATATGTGGACATGTTTTGTTGAATAATTTAGACATGTTCTGTCTACTTATTCTTGTTAGTATGTTTTCATTTTAACAGATAAGCTTTCTTGTAAAAATGAGAGGAAAACGCCATGTTGATACATATTGTATTTATTTACCGAGTACTTTTAACATAGCAAAATGTTGTATTCAGAGTATTATTAATTACAGGATAAGTATTGTAATGTTAAGTATTGTAATGTTCATGGTTGTGAAAGACAAAGATTGTTGTGATCATCTGAAAATTAAATTTCTTATATGTGGAGTAATTAGTGCTGCATCATGGCATGGCTATGGAACACCGTTTAAGGGGAGGTAACTAGGTATGTTGTGGAGACATTTTATGAAATGAGTATTAGAAAGAATAAAGGAAAAAAATATTAGTAAAAACCTAGGCATTTCAAACTATCTATTGTACACATTTTAAAATATTTGTGGAGTATTTGTAGTTAGTTTTTATTGGGGTTTGGTTTCAATTTTTTAATATAAATAGCTTCAAGAATTTTTAGCTTGTGTTTATTCTTTTCATGAAAGAGTATGGAGGTATTTTCAACAAGGATTTTCCTGAATTGCGAATGTGGACAGATATGTTGTTGTAGATGTTTAGAAACGTTGGACATGTTATTCAAATGGAAACTTAACCGCCATGAGAATGTTGTCGGGTGTCCAACATGAATATTATTTTTACTGTTGGAGATACAATCTCCCAGATTGTGTGTGTGTGTGTGTGTGTGTATATATATATATATATAAAATTTTCTTTTATAATGCCTATTGCTATATATGTAAACAAACATAAAATATTATGATATTAAGAGATGTCTGTGCATAAACATTTCAAGTGAAAGAAGACGTTTAATTGAGTCAGCCTCACTGGCTAAGGAAGGAAAACATGTACACAAAAAGATGAACCAGTCAACATTATTGGATGCTGTCAAACTGCAGGTTTTCCTTCTCCTAGTTGGATACTTTACGCTGTTGTTGACTTATTGTTTGCCAAGATATCAACCTAAGTATTTCTGCTTTCTTGTGTGCCCCCACCCACACACACACAAAAGAGAAGTGCTGAAAATTTTTCATCTTGAACCATTTCACAAAATCTGGCCAAATAAGTAAATATCAGAATTTGTGGTGAACCCATTCTCAGTCAGGCTGAGAACTTGTCAGTATACCTTCATACACATGCATTATTGCTGAACACTTGAGAGTTCAATGTGCTCTGCTATTTAAACCAAAGCTGAGAGAAGACAAGACATTTGTGTGAAAGTGAATACAGCAGACTAGTCTGAAATTTCAACTTGGCTCCACAATTCCACACCAATATTCTATTATGGAACCTGCACAGATGCATGCACCAGACGTAATGAAAAGGAATGTGTAAGATCCCTTAAAACAATATTTAGCAACACTACAGAACACCTGAAGATGGTCAGTGTCTATACAGCTGTAACATTGTTAAAACAAAAAGGAATAAAGATATTCTAACCCAGTCACATTCAATTATTAAAAGATCTCATTGTCATATTCCATAATAATAGGAATATATACTTGACAAACACAGTGGATAAAATAAGTGAAGATTTACTGTAAAAAAAACAGTATAATAAGAATAAAGGTAACAGTTATGCACAAGTCAATCCAGTAGTGAGTGCTACTATTGGAAGGTTGGAAATTCTCATGTAAGTCCGAGTTGTACTCAACAGATCCCAGCTAGTATATTTAGCTACCCCCCCCACAAGGGCTGCATGTGGCACAAGGCCAGATTAACGTGGGTTGTCTAAGCCTGTAGGCTCGGCCAAAAATATTCCCTTTTTGAACCTGCATAAACAGGTTCAGGGGCAGTCTACCTCCCTGAACGAGAGACTGCCCTTCGTCCGGGTTCCTCTCTGACCAAAGGCAGAGAGTTTGACTGTTTAGTTGGAACAGATCCCAGCTAGTCTCTGTAGGCCATTGACTTACAGATACTTATAGGAAGTTACTACCTATAATGTAGTCACTCATGGGAATGACAGATGAGTAAATGTAATCGAATAACCTAACAAAATTCTGACAAGAAATGGTCTAGTAATGCTGCAACTTTTTTTTTTCTCTTTGTGCCAATCTTATAATGCAAGGGACATGACAAAATTAATAACATCTCAAAAATTTATGTTATAATAAGAATATATCCAGCTATTTGGAATAATTTAAAAACTGGTTGTGCAGACTTGATGCAACCTGGCATCCAGCCAGAGGCACCTTACTGTACCTGTATGAGCAGAGACTCTCCTATGGGAGATTTATAGTAAGATATCAGTGAGTGAACTTTTAGATTCATATCACATGCACAGTTTTCTCGCAAAACAATATGTCAACCACTTCTCTAGATTTGGATACTTAAAACCTGTGGCTTTTTTTTTTCAGAGCTAAAATGGATTTTGAAATAAAATGAGTTCAAGGAGAATATAACAAAGCAGCTGATGGTAATCACAAATGAGGACATTGTCAACTTTTTAAAAGTGGTGTGAGACATCAAGATGAAAGTATAAGATCATAAAGAAAGTATTCTGAATGTGACAAATATGCCATTTCCCTAGGTAAGCTATTTTTTATTGGTATAAAATGGTTGGATACATTCCAGTAAGACATTGTACATTCTTATGAGATCATTGTTTGGCAAGAGAGTTTTATAAGTTCTGTTTGTAAACTTATTGACAAAGAATTAATTACACAATATACACTTGAGTGGAGTCTAAAAATATAAAAGGTGTGTATCTATTTCTGACAGAGAGAAATCAATGACATTTGTATTTGGAAAAGTTAAAACGCATTTTAACATGGTAAAGTTCTTCAAGCAAATTATGATTGAGTCAATCTTCTTTTCTTTTTTTTTAATTATTTCACTCTAAGCAAAGCAATAAAAGTCCACTATGATGCAAGGGGTTACTGAGATGGAAAGAAATGGAGATCTAAGGAGATACAAGATAATGATTGACAATGCATTTAAATTTTTAAAGATTGTAGCTGACAGGAAAGCAGGAAGCTGGAAGAGAGTTCCGCAAGCAAGAAAAGAAATCTATTAGCATTGAACTTACAGTCACAACTAGCAATCTCAACAGTGAAATTGTGAGACCTAACTGTCAATCTAGTACTGCACTTAAATTGATGAAGTTGAGGTAACAAAGAAAGCTCATCAGAACATGAAAATATTTATGGAAAAGTTACAGGGAAGTGACATCTCAGTAAAGTGACTGAAACATGCTAGGCCAGGTCATTGAAAATTCCTCTTCGGAAATTTGTCAAGAATCTCTAGATATATAGCAGAAGCACCAGACTAGATATGACAGCAATATTTGATGCATGGATGAAAAATAGAATTATAAATTTGAAGGATTCTGAGAGAAAAAATGTCTAGCACAACATAATGACTTTTTTGGGAGCAGACTCAACAATTGATTCAATTGTTCCATTTCATATCAGTGGAAATCGTGAGACCAAGCAGACACAGTGAGTTACTCTGTTGGAGTTTAGTATCAGCTGTGTTGATAGAAGGTAAAAAAAGGTTCTTCAAGAAGACTAATGAAGAGAAAGAACTGCAGACGGGCTGATTGTTTGATTCTTGGGAGTTTTGAATATTAGACCAACTGCAGACGGGCTGATTGTTTGATTCTTGGGAGTTTTGAATATTAGACCAACTGCAGACGGGCTGATTGTTTGATTCTTGGAAGTTTTGAATATTAGACCAACTGCAGACGGGCTGATTGTTTGATTCTTGGGAGTTTTGAAGTAATAAAAATATGATATGTTATTCAGCTTTTGCCATTGAATACACATGGGAAATGATTAGTTGGTGGGTCGATTTTGTTTAGTGGCATATAAACCTCAGTGGGCTATTTAATGCTGAAATCTAAATATTTTGAACACAATTTTATGGCTTCAACTAAATATATTTAAAACATAATTATATGGCTTCAGCTAAATATATTTTGAACACAATTGTATTCCTTCAACTACAGATAAAATGTACTATTAGCAATTCTACTATAAACACATATTTTTAATAATTTTACTATAAATGTATATTGTTGATCATTTTATTATAAATATATATTGGTGGCAATTTTTATATATAAAAATCCATTGCAGGTATATTTATACTTTCATTGTGTTTTTGTTGGCTATAGGCAGATAGTCACTATTTTACCCATAGCTGGAGCCCTAACAAATGCTACCACCCTGATTCAGGGTGAACGGAAAACAACAATAATTAAGTGGTTCCACGCTCCTCAAAACCGCCAATCTGATAAACTACATCTGGCAGTAAGCCAGATGTAGTTTATTATTATACACAAAACTAACAAAATAAATCAACCATTCACCCTTGAATAGAATACTGCTGCCATATATGGCCTGGAGCTCACTCTGTTCATCTCAAGGTCCTCAACAAAATGCAGAGAGTAATATACAATGTGACTGGTCTTGATCTGGCATCTCCTCTACCATCTCTTTTTCACAGATGTGCCGTCGCTTCTTTCCGTCTTTTCTACAAATACATTCATGGTAACTGCTCCAACAAGCTACTTTCGCTGGTTCCCAAACTGCATTAATTTAAGCCTGCTTCTAGGTTGGCATCTCAGTCCCACCCTTTCACTGTCAAAACTGTTAAATGTAGCCGTCTCTTCTACTCCAATAGCTTCATCTCTCACACTTCCCATCTGTGGAACTTCTTTCTTCTTAGTTGTTTCAGTGATAGCTATAATCTTCAATTATTCAAATGCAATGTCAGTCAACATTTTCAGATGCCTTGATCTAATTCTCCATCTTTCTCTTCATCACTTCCTCTATCACACCTCTTTACTCTTGCTCCCACTCTCTGTAACTCCTTGGGTGCTAGTGGAACTCCTGCCTTGCTTGGGGTGAAATGCTTAAAAATCAGAGAGTCATTGTGAACTACAAAATCCTTTCACTAGATGTGTATTGTATGTGCTTTGTCAGGACAACATATGGCTTTTGAATTTAGAGTTGTATTTCTCCTAGACTGGTTGCCAATCAAAACTGAAAAGCCTAGCCAGTAAAAACTGTTTAACCGATAGTTGGGGGCAGGGAGATGGATTCATACCTTTCCTAATGGTATTTTAATGTAAGTGAATGTAACTCCTAGAATTCTAACTTACTCTCTGATTTCTCATTACAAGATGCTATTAACTACAACACTTGCCTCTTTTTGGTGATCAGGTGAGAACATGTAGAACACTTCCACCCACACATCCAAGCTGACAGTACCTGGTATTCCTAAACAGTCATGCATCTAAGTATTGACCATGCTTAATGTTGATCCTCAATGAATCAATTCCATCAGCAATAAGGTAATTCTCCTGTTAGTCTGAATATTGACAACTGAACAAATGAAACATTTTCAATATGGCTGCCAGCATTTTATAGAAGCCACCACCTGGTGGCACTAAACAACAACCAAAAGACAAGGGCAATAACTGCAACATTAATACTTCCCCCATTTCTTCATAAACACACAGAGTAGATAATAACATGGGCAAGAAATTTTATAAGACCTAAGTGAAATATTCTTTGGTCTCCATAACATGTTAAAGAATCTTGGATGAGGGAACACCTCACCTGGTAAGTGAGTCAGCTATTTGATGACTTGTGGGCACCCATTTAATATCAGACAATTCTTTATTGATCAACATTTCATGCAAAATAGCCATCTCAATTTTAAGTCTTTCATCCAGAATCTGAGTGCTAGAATGGGCTGATTCACAAACACCTGGATTATTCATTTTGCTTACAATGGGGATGTTATTCACAACATCCTCAAAACCCAACAATTTGAGAAGGAATTTACTGTAGTATATACATGTATCAGCCATGTCAGCCATTGGCATTTTATGATCAGGTTAGAACTATTATTTCAACATGACATTGCCGTAAGCTAAATTTTGTTTTGGAGGTGTTAGAATTAAAAAATCTACTCATAAACTGTTTTATTAAATTTTGTTATTGTATGAAAAGAAAAACAAGGACAAGACATTGAAATAGAGAGAGAAACAAATAGTTTATGATGATGCCTTGCAAAATGTATCTTCTTTACAAAAAGTTATTTGTCTTGGGGAAAAATGGTTTATCAAGAGCAGGCCAGTTATACACATTTTAAACATGGATTTAGGTGTACCTATCAGAAGAATCTTCACATCCATTCTTCGCTCCACTTAATTTTTTTTTTTTTTTTAATATGTCTTGGAGATGTCTAACAGACTTTTTAAATATGAGGCCTGGTCAAAAAGTATAGGTACTGGTACTATAAAACAAAAACTACGACACATTTAATCTCCTTCGAAGCAGTCCCCTTCTGAAAACCACTTTATCCAGCAGCATTTCCACTGATAGAAGCAGTCATGGAACTCTTGTGAATAGCAAGCAGCTGTCTTGTTGGATTTTCTTGATGACTTAAAATCCTGTTCCTTTCAATTTCTTTGATTTTGGAGAGGAAAAACTTGCAATGGTCAAAATTTGGGGAACATAGTGGTCCTCAAACATAGGAAATAATGTACTTGGTCAAAAACTGTTGCACAAGCGATGGCCACTAATGGAATCACTGCAGTGTGGTGAGATGACCACACTCTACACACTTTCCTTCCAAGCACTGCTATAAACAACGGAAGTGAGCAAAAACATTACAACAGTGTGTATGCATGACAGAGTTCAAGGTCAATCTATGACAAGTGGCTTTACTCGGCATTTTTTTAGCTCTGTTACCATAGCAACAGTCTTGATACTTTTTGATCAGACCTCATATATTTTCATCAGTGAATCATGAAACAGTCTAGTGTTGTTTTGAATTTTTGCCTCAAAATGGCTTTGCATTATTTTACTTCAACCGATTTACCTTTAACAGCAGACTCTCAGATTTTAGGATTTAATAACCCCTCCAACCAATTTTACCATTGAGCTGTGCCAACAACTGCTACCTTCTGCAATAATAGCTGTTTATTCCAGCTCATTGGTTGATACTGATCAAATGTCCTTGAAGGCACTCCTGATGGAAACTGAATATAATTGAAAAGTTAAACAGCTCAATATCTGAGAGTGAAACGAAAAAGACTTCTTAAAAAAAATAATAATATATATGTCAATGAAATTCAGATAAACCTTGGAATTGGCAGATATCTCTGGGATAAATGGTTAGGAATATCTCCCAGCTTGAAAACTATTAACACGCTCCCTATAAAACCAACCCATTTGGTCACTCCCATCAAACATTTATCAGTGTGACCTTTGGGTGTGAGTGGTACACATCACAGAAATAATTTGAATGGCTGGAGAAGGAAGTTAGCTCCTTAGATAAAGCTGAAAATGGTTTCTGTTTGATGGAACGACCAATGAGTTGATATTTACTGATAATTTCTTTTCATTCATATATATATATATATATATATATATATATATATATATATATAATGTTCTGTGTGCAGATATTAAGACAAGCTTGCAATAACGTCCAATTGAAGTTTTATTAGAAAAGCTTATCTTTTCCTTTTGTTAAAAGAATGCATCTGAAAGAAATTATCTCCCCTTTGCCTTTGAAATTCTTAAACATTGCAGAAATATTACCAAGAGAAGTACAAAACTATGTAATACATGACAATATTTAATAATTTTATGCACTGAATTGACAGGAACTGGAAGTTAAAGCACTTATATAAATTCTATTTTCTCTTTGCCATTATTTGTGTCTGTAATGTTAAAACAAAATCCATGGGGGTCACTTTTTTTAAAGAAATTTTAAATTGAAGCTCATCATGAGAAATTAATTTGTTTTGTATCTGCATCTATGCAAAAATAACATGTAACAACAAATTTATAATTTCTTTTTGTAATATTTATGTTGCCAGTATTGGCCAACTATTTATGTAGTTGACTCTTTTGTTAATGTACTAGAAATGACAGAATATGCTCATACAAGAAATATTGAACTGTGATTAGTTCTGCCAATAAATAAATGATGCAGGAGTTTACCCTACAAAAGGTGAAGCAGGGTTTTCTTTATTAAAATTTTTTGAATATGCAGGCCTATGCAGACTGAAGTGCAGGCCTACACAAATAAAAATGGGTTGTCTATTTCAAATACTGAAGTGTCATCTATAATAACATTTGAAGTATATATAGCACACAACTTCCTAGCTATATATGGGAAGTAAAAGAAAAAAACTTTCTCTTGTAGAATGGGACATAGTGAAGAAAACCCATGCATTTATTTTAGAGAATAGAATGTGCTAATTGTGCAAAGAGAAAATTTATAGATAATGAAATATCTTGATCAGCGTAAGCTACTAAATAAGGGATCAAAGGTGATGCAAGCATGCTAAAAAATCTAACTTACTGCCTGAAGATAACAAAGGTGGTGAAATCATGGTAGTGTAAAGGTCTTAAATTGCTTTATATTTTTGCTATTAATGTTGTTTAATGAAAAATCCAAGCATAGTACTACATTATTTAACTATATATGGAAAATTAGACATGACTATAATAAAGACACCGTTTTGAAATAGGAAATATTAAAAAGATGTCCCAAATATAGAGCAGGTAACAAAATTTGTCAACTATGTCTAGAGGAAAAATTAGTAATTGCTTTATACAAAGAACCTAATCATTTACTAAATTCAAAAACCGAAATCTTAAGTAAATGTAGACACAGAAAACATTGGTTGTTGGACTAGGTCTCCTTCCCATCCCTTTTTTTTAATTTTATCTCCATTTGAATAAATGGTTCCCCCTGCCATTGTCTGTGTTTACTTTCTTCTTCTTTTTTTTTTTTTTTGTTGGTCACATTGTCATGATTTTATGTTTGTAGGCTATATATTCCGTTCTTACATCACCTCTTTAGCCAGCTTTCCCTGATGATCGATAGGTGAAACTTGTTAGGTTTCTCTGGCTCTTTTGGTTTAATTAGGTCAGCTCTACTTAACGTATTGAGCACTTTATTTAGTTATTTTGCTTAATCATTTCGGGGTTTTTTTTCTTTGGACTTAAATGCTAGATGATTATTTTCGGCGGACGTACATGTTCTTTCTTATACCTTTTTTCCCCTTTGGTATTCGTTTGATTATTTGCAAATCAAGACATCAAAGATTTTCGGACGAGTATAATTTCTTATACTTATAAGATTATTACTAGTGTATATATATATATATGTATATGTGTATATATATATTTTCAATGCAAATAAACATGCACACAAAGGGGAAGGACTACTTAGAATTTTAAATTAAAAATTTTAATATATATATATATATATATATATATATATGTGAAATGAGAATGAATTGAATATAAATTCCGACATTTGTAACATTAATTTAAAAGCGGGCTCAATACAATAGTAGAGCTATATTCTTTATTTTAGGATATTACAACATGCTACATAAATGCAATCATTTCAATGTGTATTAACACATCTCATCAGGCATTAGTAAATGTCTGGTTAGTAGACAATTTATTGAGATTTAAAAACAACATACAACCTCTCTTCATGTGAAAAAAGAGAAAAGAAAAGGAGTAAGAAAGAAAGACACAAGATACAAACTCTTTTCGAGAGAAAAGGAAGAAAAAGGAAAGAAGTTTGGAAAGAAGAGGGAGGAGATAGCAGCAAAATCTATAATGTTTATAATTAGATCCACCAATCAAAATGGCCTACACTAAGTAAGAGGTCATGACCAACAGATTTAAAATCATCAACAGCTTAGATTTTATATTCAAGTTTGCTGCACTGTTACCATAAGTCATATGACATTTCCTGGGATTTAACAAGACTTGACAAACCACATACCTTGTCAGTTAAAAGTTACAATTTCACAATTTTATAGTCAGGAAATAATATGGTTCTTTAAGAAATAAATAAAAAAAAAATAAAAACTAAAACAAAGTAATCAAACAAAATTATTAAAATATATAGATCAAACAGAATTATATAAATAACAAGATGAAAGAAAACTTTAAACATATAGATCATATAAAATAATTAAAATTATATAGATCATACAAAATAGAATGCAATTGTTAACAAAAGGGTCCTGTATAAGATGTTAATAAAACTAATTAATGGAAAATTTCAGCCACATATACCTCTGGACTATATATTACCAGCAGTTCTATAATGTACAGAATATACTACATTGAAGTTGATCTTGCTGACAAAAGATAAGTTTTATATGGTGCAACAAGGTTATTCTAAATTATAAAAAGAAGCAATTGTCAAATTTTAAAATCTAACAAGATTGCAACATCAAAGGTATGATATGTTTACAATTAACCATTAATTCAAATCTTTGATTTAATAAATCACCCCTATTCAAAAACCAGATAACTGGCATTTTCTTCTGTGAACACAGAAAACAAGGTTCATATAAGGATCTACGTATTCTTGCCAGTTTAAAAATTTTTAATTTAAGTTTAGGATTTTTATTTTCATCTTCCAAAAATTAATTGAAAGTAAAGAATTTTAAAGTAAACATTTAAATATATATATATATATATATATATATATATATTGTCGAACAGATTTAATTTATTTTTTTTGTATACATTTTAAATATTATTAATATTATATTATTACACATATAATCATATACAAATTTATAATTGAGAGTGGATCAATAAATTTGTAATATGGCAGATATTAAGTTAATTATTTGAAAATTTTAACTGGATAATTAATGAATTTTTTTTTGTTAATCATTTCTGCTGAAGCTAAATGATAATGATGCTGAGACAGAAAGGGAGGCAGAGAATGAAAGAAGAAAAGAAATTGTTAGTGAGGAAACAAATACAATAACAGAATAGGATTCAAGAAGATAGAAGATGGTGGTTTATACTTTTGAAGATTGTAGGTGACAGGAAGCAAGAAGCCTGAATAGAGTCCCACAAGCAAGAAGTGTAAGAAAAGAAATGATTAAAATAGCTATTTCAAAAGTATTTCTCAATACATGTTGAAAAATAAATATGTTAGTCTATATGGACTTATACACAAGTGTGTGTGTGTGTGTATATATATATATATATATATATATATATATATATATATATATATATATATTTTTTTTTTTAAGCATTGTGCCCCGAGCAAGGCATGAAGCCACTAGGATGCAGGGGGGTTGCAGAAGATTTGGAGCAAGAGCAGATAGGAGTGATAGAAGAAAGGATGAAGGGAAGGATAGTGTGTAGATCAAGGTAACTGGAGATATCAATTGACATTACATTTGAATAGTTGGAGATTATAGGGAAACAGTAATTGCGAAGGGTATTCCACAAGCGAGAGGTGCGAGTTATGAAGCTATTGGAGTAGAAGAGACGGCTACATTTTAAAGTTTCTACAGTGTAAGAGTGAGAGCGGGATGCCAGTCTCATAGGGCGCTTGTATTCATGGAGACTGGGAACCAGTGAAAGCAGCTCATCGGAGCAATTACCATGAAAGTATTTGTAGAAGAGACAGAGAGAGGCGATGGCGCATCTGTGAGATAGTGGCTGCAGGCGAGACGCCAGATCAGCGCCAATCACATTACATATCCGTCTCTGGATCTTGTCAAGAACTCTGAGGTAAACAGAAGGTGCCCCAGACCATATATGGCAGCAATACTCCATGCAAGGGCGAATGGTCGTTTTGTATATTTGAAGTATCGATTCAGGGGAGAAAAATTTCCTGGCGTGGCACAGAGAGCCAACTTTCCTCGCGGTAGACGATGCAATTGACTCAATGTATTTGTTCCCTCTCAGGTCAGCAGTCAACGTGAGACCGAGCAGACGCAGGGAGTCGCTCTCAATTATTAATCCGAATATATTACAGAAACTAGGATAAAATACTTCAACTTCAAAAACGTTTCCAAAATAAGTCTGTCCTTAAATTCACGTATGAACTCAATACTACTAATAAAATCCCCTTCCTTGACATATTGATAAACACAAATAATAACAAATTTACTATTTCACCATACAAAAAACCTACCAGCATAAATTCATGTATACTTAACTACAAAAGCGAATGTCCATATTATTAGGTTGGTGCAAAAATAATGTTGTTTTCTCACATATGTTACTTACTGATATTATTTTTGCACCAGCCTAATACTAAAAAATAGCAATTATAAAAAATTTAATACATCATGCAGAAACTAATTCGTCTACAAAACTTTTTTTACTGTGAACTAAAGAATATAAAACAAACACTTATTAATAATAGCTTTCCAAACTATATAGTCGATGAACAAATAAAATCCTTTTTTAGAAGTTTTAATACGAAGCAAATAGAACATAATACTGCTTCAACTAATCCCAAACATATTAATCTCTTATATTGTAACAAATGCATACTAATTATAAACAAGATGAAGATATACTAAAAAAAATTAGTAAATACTAATATATCTACATCAAATCCTAGCAAAAAAAATTAGCTTAACCATATACTAAAATCTAGTATATCCAAATTAATTGTTTGCAATGATTCTTCCCCCACTCCCCATCAGCGATTTGCAAACAACCAACATAGTTTACAAATTCAAGTGCCATTTGGGAGATTGTATCTCCAATGGATTAAATAATATTTATGTTGGTCACACCACAAACTCGCTTTAACGTCGACCGACTCTACATTTGAATGATAACTCTAACATTTTTTGGCATTTAAAACAACATGCCTGGCTGCGTACACAATTCCGGATAATCCTTGTTGAAAAGACAACTATACTTAAACATGAAAACAAACAAAAACTAAAAATTCTTGAAGCTATATACATAAAACAGTTGAAACCTAACCTGAACAAAATAAACTACGAAATCTCCACATTCTTAAATGCCTATAATTGATAACAGAAGCCATTGGTTTATACCAATAGCTTCCCATACTTAATACTTCTCATTTTCACTCTCATGTGGTCCTGCGTGACATCACGAGCTGTGATGCAATTTTTGCTTCCGGGTCTTGTATACACTAGTTAGTCGTTGCTTTGAAATTTTTTATGCAACAAAAACAGACTATCATTATTGTTCTGTGTATTGGTTGATATATTGAAAAGTAATTGTCATCTTTGATAATGGCTTATGTAAGCCGAAAGTTTAGATTGGATTTAAACATGTATCAATATGGTGATTTCCTTTCATCCTTCAATGATAATGTTATTAAGCTTATCAGACAATATGAAAGGAACTTAAAATAGATAGACAAAACTTGTCTATATTATTTAATGAAACATGCATCAATGAAAAATTGCTGCCTAAATATACACTATATATATATATATATATATATATATATATATATATATATATATATATATATATATGTACATACATACACACACACATACATATATATAAATAAACACATACATATATATAAATATAAATGTGAAGTCAACACTCAGAGGCATTCATATATATTTATTATAATTTTAACATATAGACAAAAACAGTTTACTCACTACAAAGATGCAACTTCATTTCGGTGCATTTCAACTGCACCTCGACAGGTGAGAACAGAAAAAGGTTATGAACAATTCTGCTTGTAGGCAAGCTGAAAGTGAAACATCACTTCTTTTTTTCCATTTTTTTGAGAAAACAATATACATAAAGCAAAAAGGTGATGGAATGAAACAATAGTACTTGTTGATAGGAATTACTCAAACAAATGGAAAAAAAGGAAGCGACGTTTCACATATGGCTTGCTTATAAGTAGAATTGTTCATAACCTTTTTCTGTTCTCACCTGTTGAGGTGCAGTTGAAATGCACCAAACGAAGTTGCATCTTTGTAGTGAGTAAACTATTTTTGTCTATATGATAAAATTATAATAAATAATTATCGCTCTACTATTAGTATTGAGCCCTCTTTTAGATTAATGCTGTGAACATTAGAATTTATATATTACTTTTGTTCTCATTGCATTGGATATATATATATATTAAATGTAGACATACACAGAGATCACACCAGTTATTTAGGGACCATAAATGGAAGATGACACAACATATTATATAGTATATATCAAATTTTAACATTCTTATTTTTTTTCCAGATGTATCAAGGGCATTAACATGGCAACTTCTAATCTTATATGGTGAATGAAAAAGCATCACCTGTCCAAAGACTAGCTGCCATCCACAGTGATACAGATTTCTTGCAAGTGGCCGAGTGAACAGGAGAAACAAAACTGGGCATTGCTAGGACATCACTGAAGTAACCACAGTGATGAACACTGAGTTTATATTGTCTGCAAGAATTGAAAGCTATGTTACACTGTGCTCCAGGGCTTGGTACCAATGCCATTAAATATATTGTGGTGCTGAATATAGTAGTCTAACTATGGATCAAGAAAACTGACATACATGTTCCAGTAACTCTCTCCCATTTGGCCCATATGACCAGGAAATGGCTGGCTAAGAAGAATTTTCATGATCATGCCATCTCTAGCTCTCTTACTAAGGGCTTTTCAATGCCACAATCATGGATATAGTAACTCATGCAATAATTTCCAAGACTGAATTCAGGTAAAGGGTGGTTATATTGAATAAACTGGTCATTTCATCCCAAGCAAGGCAATGAAGTCACTAAGACATCTGAGGTTACTGAGTGTAAAGTTGATTGTAAAGTAAGAAGATGGAAGAGAGTTCGATAAGCAAGCAGTGTGAGAGAAAAACTGTTAGCATTGAATTGATGGTTACATCTAGCTATTTCAACTGTAAAATGCTGAGATCTAACTGTCAGTCTATTACTGTTATTAATTTTGTAAATCAAGGTACCAAAGATGAAAACTAATCAGGACAATTACCATGAAAATATTTGTAGAAAAGGTCCAGGGAAGGTATGATATGGCCATGAGAAAGTGACTGAAACCGAGATGCCAGGTTAGGACCAATAACATTGCAGATTCTTCTTTGGATTTTTTCTAATATTTTCCAAGTTAAACCTGTGTACAAATGTTCTTAAAAATATATTTATTTTTTGCTTATATCTTTTGTTTTTCTTTATTATAATTTATTCTCAATTACCTGGTGGCATATACTGTATACAAGAGGGTACTTTGCTGTACCCTCTTGTAAAAGGGTCCAGCAAAGTTCTCAGTGCAGCCCACTTCCCAAAATTTGACCAGAAGGTCAAATATCAAAATTTTGGGTCAAGTGCTTTTCAATGCTCTCTTACATATATATTAAATTATATAACATTTCACCTTTCTTCGCAGATCTTCTATTATCATGAATTTGATATTTAATAACAAAAGAGATAAAAACAAAGAAAAATGTTACTAAATAAAAGCAGCTAGACTATATACCCAAAATACATATTTAAAAAGATTTTAAAATTTTGAATTTCAGCATTACCTCTCATTCACATCAACATAAACATTACTTTAGTTTGATGAAGTCCTATGAAAAAATCTTTCAACTCTGTTATAGATTTTTCTAAAATTGAGCAGCTACATAAAAATTATATATATATATATATATATATATATATATATATATATGAAGAGATATAGTTTTAAGGTGTGCTATATTTACAGGATAAAGTGCTCAATATTAGAGATAGAGTGTATGTAAATATAAATATAAAAGTGAACATTGAAGTCAACACTCAAAGGGGACAGGCTGTTTCATGCTAGATACAATCGTCAGGCCATGAGTATTGGATTTTTCCCTGATTATTTATAAATAGTCAAGGAAAAATCCATATATATATATATATATATATATATATATATATATATATATATGTATGTATATATAAATAAAAAGAAAGAACAGTAAGATATATAATCCGGTGTTCTTATAGATATTTTTATTTTTACAAAATAGTGCTCAATGTAAATTTACAGAGCATTAATATATATATATATATATATATATAAAAGAGAGTAGACATACGCATCAACATTGCATAGTGACTGTCAATTTTATGCTTCAATATAATGTACAAAGTGCCACATGGCCTGTGTATGTAGATCATAAGGAGATTAAGGGAAGTTTGAAAAAAAGGAAATGGGCCTTTCCCAGTTTCTTTTGTTCTGAGTTCATTCTAATTTAATAACTTCTAGATTGCTTATTTATTCTGGTTGGAGGAAGAAAGTGTATGTAAATAAGCTAATGTTATTTATGTTCATGACCATCAGATTGTTTATTAGTTAATTTTTTATTTATTTATTAGTTTACAATATTTTTCTGTTTTGGTGTTAGGACTAAAGTTTATTAGAATTTTAATGTAGTCTTTTTGGTTGTAATATGTTTGTAGGCAATGCAGAATAAATATATGAGTAAAAGCAAATTTTGCGCATAAATAAAAGTATAAAGACTGTGGTTTGGATAAAGATAAGAAAATTTACGTCAAATAACTTTAAGAAATAATATCACATAATTCAATTTTTTACCATCTGAATCAGTCCTCTCCAGCCGAACATCGTTCAATTTATATAAACATTCAACTCTACTTCAATCCACTTGACATAACCCCAAAGACAGAGGTTACTCAGATTTCAGGCGAGTGTCTTCGGAAATGTTAAACTGGGAGATATCCAATCTCCTGTTATGACATCAATAAAGATTTATAAGTGCTTATATGTTTGATAACAGTGAATAAAAATATCTCCAAGCCAGATGAACTTCATAAAAGGAATTGTTTTTCTTCTCGGTCATGTTAATTCGCCAGAGACGTATGTGGTATTGTCTGATATTTATATGACTCTGCCTTCCCTAACTGTATATCTGTCTTTGGTGATATTGTACCTCTGTTGAATCATTGTAATTGAGTCTGACTTTTAAAATAAACTGTACATTTCCATGACATTCTTGACTATCGCAGAATAATCAAATTGCTGAAGAAATTGGATATCAAAAATAGAATAAATGAAACAGTTTTAAATTCTGTTTGCTGAACGCAAATGTTTTTCGTTAGTGTTAACAAAAGCGTAAAGATAAATTTTTCCCCAAGCTCAATCCTGTTGGTGATTTGTAAATTTATCATAAATCTTTCAGTTTCATCAAATACTTCTGTCTCCTGAGTGGATTCAATTGCTGTCATAGGGAAAATGAATTTGATATAATGTTAGTCTGTGATATTTTTTCTTTTGCTAAAATTTAAAAAAAGCAAATAAGCACACTGTAGCAAATAATGTACCCTATTTCACATCACAGTATGAACACTTTTGTCCTAAAATTTTGCTACAGAAAATAACCCATAAAGTTTATAGTTTTAGTAATGGTGAAAATAGACAGGAAACATTTTACATTCATTAATGAAACACTTAATTATTATCGGTTGAAATTCATAAAATTCTTTAAACAGTTTTTTTTTTTTGTGAAATTAGACTTCTCAAGAACAGTAATTGTTTATTGGTCTTTCTACCATTGATAAAAGTTTCCTTCCAAGCTTTTTGTTTAAGGTAGTGTGGAAAGTTAACATTTTGAATAAATTACTTTCCCTAGGAGTTATATGTGCTAGCCATTTTAGTTACTGAAGCTCTTTGTAGGTTTTGATGAAGGGCTGTCTTCTTTAAAGGATTCATTTATTTCAAGCCATTTTTAATGATTAAACTGAGTAAACAGTTTTATATGACAGTTTAGATATTTTTGAACAAGTTGGATGCTATACATGACATCCACATGAGAGTCTAGACCTGGTGAGGCTACACCAGCTTGTTGAGATGAAAGCATTGCCATCATGCTTAGTATATTCATGACTTTCTCCAATATACTAATGTTGAGTAAGCATATCCATTGACTTAAAATTCCATTTCATAAATAAACAGAATGCCTTTATCATGGTTATGAATATTAGCAGTCTTGGTTGAAATTCAAATTAATTTTACCAATTATGTTTTTCCTTGCATAAACCATTACACTGCATCATACCAATAAATTGCATATTTCGTCAACAGTTTTTCCTTTAAGTAGGTTTACTTAAAGACCACAAGAAAATTACATTTTAATCATTTCATCCCAAGTAAGGTGATAATGCCACTAAAATGCAAGGGGTTACTGCAAATGGAAGAATCTGAGAAAAACTTTATTGAGGAGAGAGAACAATAAAAGAACAGGTTTCATGGAGACAGAAGATAACTTTTTTTTTCAAATAGGGGTTATTCTTTATAGTAATAAACTTAATTAATTACCAAGTGGTAATTGGCTGATGGAATAAATGAACAGTTCAATAACCCACTTTCCAAAATCAATGACCAGACATCAGAATATTGATTCCAGGAAATTGGAGCAGCCTGAGAACTTTGCAGCAACTCTTTGTAATGAAACGCATGATCTTTTTAGGAGTACTGTGGTAGTATTTTAATAATTACATTAAGATACTATTTACTATTAAGTAGATAAGGGTCTGTTTTATGACTATGATAGTTAATTGTTTAATTCTTATCATTGTCAGTGTTGAAGTTCAGGTAAAAGCGAGGAATTGAAATGCTGATTTTCAAGGTCATTAGATCTTCGATTGTTGAAATTAGGATTTTCACTATATATATATATATATATATATATATATATATATATATATAGCTCATCATTGTGCGCAGACATCTGGATGCTTCAAGCTGGGATCAAAATCTGACTTATTTGGCAACAGTCGGAGATTTTCCCCCTAAGCACAGTTGAAAGAAAGGCAAATTTTTACATACTCATTCTGTGAATAAACATGCCAATGAATGAGAGAGCATATTTCAGGGAAGGGGAAGATCTTTGTAATATTAGTAGTGATAGTCATTGTTTACAAATTTGCACTTATCTTCCAAGGATGCACAACCGAATTTAAGTTTTACTGATGCATATATATATATATATATATATATATATATATATATATATACATATATATATATATATATATATATATACACATATATATATATATATATATATATATATATATATATATACACATATATATATACACATATATATATATATATATATATATATATACACATATATATATATATATACATATATATATATATATATATATATACATATATATATATATATATATACATATATATATATATATATATACATATATATATATATATATATACATATATATATATATATATATACATATATATATATATATATATACATATATATATATATATATATATATATATATATATATATATATATGTACATACATACAGTAGCAACCATAACATAAGGAACGAAAACAACAAAGACATAAATATGTGTATTACTTAAAATGTAATGCATGATTAGCAATGAAATTTTTACCGAATAAAGATTAGGGTGTAATGCATAAATATTATACAAAGTTACAAAAATTTACATAATAGTTTTTGTTTTCATTGCTAATCATGCATTACTTTTTAAGTAATACACATATTTATGTCTTTGTTGTTTTCGTTCCTTATATTATGGCTGCTACTGTATGTATATTTGTAGGTCTGATGTTTAAGATTGTGATTCCGATTCCAATGTAATAAATTATAACCATGCATGGAATATTAGCATTTGAGCCTTTCATAATATATATATATATATATATATATATATGAAGAAATATAGTTTTATGGTGTGCTATATTTATGGGATAAAGTGCTCAATATCAGAGATAGAGCGTATGTAAATATAAATATAAAAGTGAACATTGAAGTCAACACTCAGAGGCAACAGGTTTCATGCTGGATGCAATTGTCAGGTGGCTTGACAATTGCGTCCAGCATGAAACAGCCTGTTGCCTGAGTGTTGACTTCAATGTTCACTTTTATATTTATATATCTCATTTCATTCCAAGTAAGGTGATAATACCACTAAGATGCAAGGGGGTTATGAGAGTGAAAGGATCTGAGAAAAATCATTGAGGAGATAGAGAGGACAATAAAAGAACAGGATTCTAAGAGACAGAAGATAACAACTGACATTGCATTTAAATTTTTGAAGATCATAGTATATAGGAAAGCAAGAACAGAGTTCCACAAGCAAGAAGAAATTACGGTTATATCTAGCAATTTCATCAGTAGAACAATCAGACTTAACTAGAAAGTTTCTCTGATTTTAATACAAGGTAACATATATTTAATTGCAGTTTGTGCAAAAATTGCCCATACGTCTATGTTTGATTGTTTTCAGTCATCAATTGTCGTTTTCAAAACGTTGTCACTTTTATTTTTTCATTCCCATAATGGCATTTAGTGCTTTCAATATTGGTGTTTTTAATAATGTTTATGGCATCATTTGGGAGCCACTTATAACAACTTTAAAACTGTTTACAGCAATGTGTAGACTGGGCTTCAAGGTTTATAAATTATTGACAATATTTAATGCATTACTTCTGAGGTTGAATGAGATTTTATTTTATGCAATTTTTGTATTTATGATTATAGCTTTATATATATATATATATATATATATATATATATATATATATATATATATATATATATAGTCCTCCTTTTTTTTATATTTATGCTGCATTATATCTGTCTATAAATAACTAATATTTGTATGAATCTAATAAAATTGTGTGTGATGTTGATTAATATGAGCTTTTATGACTGTTGTAACCTAGGGAAGGTTACTGAATAGAATAATCACACGAAGGTTGTTAATGAACAATAACACTTAGGACAAGAACAACATATATAAGATTTGCTAGCGGCATGTAGAAGTAGTAGTCAACTGCTAGAAGTGAGTTAAGTGAATTCCACAATGAATCTCCAACTGCAGGATATCTACTAACTGCCCCATGCAGTCAGATGTGACACAAGGCCGAATTTAATGTGGGTTATCTGAGCGTGTAGGCTCAGCCAAAAATTCCTCATAGACCCCGTATGAAATGAGATCAGGTAGCTATCTCCCCAAGATGAGACTCTGCCCTCCAACATAGCCTCATCTGGGGATCCTCTCTGGTTGGAGGCAGAGAGTTTGACCAGAACAGCTGGAGACGAATCTCCAACTGCAGACCAACATACAGTATTTACTCCTGTATTTATGTGAATGGGGACATACCCATTATTGTCCATAGGTATGCTACAACAATGATACAATTGTCTGATACTCTATTAGTTTTTTTTATTATTTATTTTAACTTAATTTTACTTGTTCATCTGCTGTGTAGTTTTGGAAAGGCAATGTTAATTAAAATTTCTTTTATGCTGATGGTTCTTTTATAAGATATTATATGAGGAAGAGAAATTAGGTAGGTCCTGGTGATCATTTTTTTTTGTTTTTTTTTTGTTTATATCAACATTAACAATTATAATTAAGGAGATTACGTCAGGTCAGGTGCTTCTGCTACGTATTTAGAAATTCTTGATAAAACACAAAGAAGAATCTGCAATGTTATTGGTCCTGATCTGGCATCTCAGTTTCAATCGCTTTCCCACCACCATAACATAGCTTCCCTCTGCCTTTTCTATAAATATTTTCATGGTATTTGTTCTGATGAGCTTTCCTCTTTGGTACAGCAACAGAATGAATTAAGTGTACTACAAGATTGGCAGCTATGACACATTTATTTACTGTTGAAATAACGAGATGTAACTGTAAGTTCTATTCTAACAGTTTCTACTTGAATTCTTGCTTTTGGATCTCTTTCAGATTCTTGCTTTCCAGTCAATTTTGATCTTTAATAATTAAAAAGAAATATCAATTGTTATCTTACAACTTCTTAATTGCTGTTCTTTCATGATTCTTTCTTTTTAATGTCTCCTTTTTCTTATATTCTCTTCTGCTCTTCTCAGTAGCACCTTTCATCTTAGTGGCTTTAGTGCCTTGCTCAGGGTGAAATGATTAAAAAAAAAATGATAAAAAAATAAGGACACATGGCACAGTGGGTAAAGGCATTGGTTAGATCCAGTGACAGGACCCATAGAGTTTGAGTTCAACACCCAGTTAAGGCAGTGGAGAACTTTCAGAGGGAAATTAACAGGAGATAACTGATAACTGACATCCATTAAATATGGCACGTGGAACTAGAACAGTCTACCCCAGTGAACGAAATAGAGGGTTCAGTTTGACATTCCAACCACCTGAAGAAGGCCAGAGCATACAACGGCCGAAATGTTGTAATAAATATGGTGACAAAGATGAGGACAATAGTCTGAATAATGTAAATAATGTAAAAAAATAGAGTTTTTTTTTTTTTTTTCATATGAGCCACATAAGTTTGGTTACCAAATTCTATAAAGAACACACACACTCACACACACACTATATATATATGTGAGAAAGACAATTAGAAGAATATTATTTAGTCATTGACAACACGTTTCATCAATCAAGTTTAAAAGTGAAATGTTTTGTCGTTATCAAAATATTAAAAAGGGAATGTTCCTGTATAAGCCTCCTTCTAAATATTAGTACTTTTTTTTTTTTTTTACTAAGAATTTGTTTTAGCTTTCCATGTCAACATATTGTTAAATTTCTCAAAATAATTCTTAAGACTAACTGTATAAAAAAGTCAGTTGGAAACATATTTCTTAGTCATTGCCAACACGTTTCATCAATCTGACTTTATAAAAAAAAAAAAATAAAGTACCAATATCCAGAAGGAGGCTTATACAGGAACATTCCCTTTTTAATATTTTGGATAACTACAAAACATTAACTTTTAAAACATTTCATTTTTAAACTTGCCTTGATAAATCAGATTGCCAAAACGCATCAGCAATGACTAAGAAAATTTTTCCAATTTTCTTTCTTATCCAAATACATACATACACACACACATATATATATATGGAGAGAAAGACACATATACTTCATTGAATATGACAGACAAGTAATATTTTGTAAATTTTTTTCTTTTTTTTTTTTTTATGAGTATTAAATGTGTGGAGAAATTATCCATTGTGATTATTGAACTGAGTGCGTTTGGTTAATACTTTACTTTCAATGGGGTGGTGGGGTAATTTTTGTTTTTAGTATATTTTGTTTTGTTTCCTTAATGTGTTGGGTGAGAGATTAGTAACAATTTATTTATTCGAGTTTTTGCTTAGTTTCCAAACACAGCCAAGATACCTTGGCTTCATTAAAAAAAAAAAAAATTGTTGCTTAGTGTAGATTTCTTGGCTGTTTGGAAACTAAGCAAAAACTTGACTAAGAATTAAATTGTTACTAATTTCTTGCACGACACAGTACAGAAAAAAACACAAAATACACTAACAATGAAAATTACCCCCACCTATTTTGAAAATGGCTGAAGTGTTAGCTAAATGTACTCAGGGAAATAATCACAATGGACAATTTCTATTCACTTTCAGGAATCAAAAAAGACAAATTCTAAGTACACAAGAAAAACTAAACATAAAACAAAAAATATTTCTTTGTCCCTCATATTCAACTAAACATGTATAATTGGATTGCTACTAATATAAAAGAATTCATTAAAATGTATTTTACTGAATTCAGTTGACAAGTTCTGTTTAAAAATATCAAATTTTTCTAGTATGTCTATCAGCAGTCATATATCCAAATTAAATTTACACGCAAACTTATAAACTTTAGACTGTTTTCTTTTGTTTTTTTTTTATAAATTAAATCTGGAGACATAGTTTATAAGCAAACTGGAAATTTATAATAAAAACACAACAAATAAACATTAAGAATTTAATTCAGTAATTATATATATATATATATATATATATATATACACATATATATTTATATATACACACACCCAATATATGTCTATATTTCTGAGATGAGGTATTATGTACACTATTTACATTATTTGGACTATTGTCCTCATCTTTGTCACCATATTTATTACAACATTTCAGCTGTTGTATGCTCTGGCCTTCTTCAGGGGATTGGAATATCGAACTGAACCCTTTATTTCACTCATTGGGGTAGACTGTTCGAGTTCCATGTGCCATGTTTAATGGATGTCATCTCCTGTTAAATTCCCTCTGAAAGTTCTCCACTGCCTTAACTGGGTATTGAACTCACACTCTTTGGGTCCTGCCACTGGATCTAACCAACGCCTTTATCCACTGTGCCATGTGTCTATTGAACAATGCTGGTGTCATGCACCTTTGAATATCACTCATACTAAGAACACATGGCACATTGGATAAAGGCATTGGTTAGATCCAGTGACAGGACCTAAAGAGTGTGAGTTCAATACCCGGTTAAGGTAGTGGAGAACTTAGAGAGGGGAATTAACAGGAGATAACTGACATCCATTAAACATGGCATGTGGAACTAGAACAGTCTACCCCAGTGAGCGAAATAAAGGGTTCAGTTCAACATTCCAGCCACCTGAATAAGGTCGGAGTGTACAAAGGCTGAAACATCGTAATAAATATGGCAACAAAGATGAGGACAATAGTCCTAATAATGTAAATAGTATATATACCCAAGTATATGATTGGTGTATACGGAATAAATTCCAATAACTAAAAAATACTATTCTTAAAAGAGTGCTCAATACAGAGTAGAGCAAAAAAAAAAAAATATGTGTATATATATATATATATATATATATATATATATATATATATATGAATGTGTGGTGGTGCAATAGCTAGCACCTCTGAATGAAAAAATGGGGAGCCGTGTTCAAATTCTACTCAAATTTCATTCAGTTATGTGTAAATACCTTTTGGAAAAGTACAAATTCATGACTTCTACTCCCAGCTATGGGGAAATAGCAGAACAGACTGGCAACCAGTTTAGGAGAAAGACTGAATTCAAAACATGAGGAGGATCATTTGAAGGCCTTGTGGCGCACTATATGCATCAGTTCTCTGTATTCATTGTTTTCTGAAAAAATGTGGCTGGTTCTTCACAAGCCTTCACCATTGTAATTAAATCATATGTATGAGTAGTCTGGATGTTAGGTTCCAAGAACTGGGCTAATGGACCCTCTTAAGTTGAAAATGATGGAAGAGTCCATTATATATATATATATATATATATATATATATTAGATAGATAGATACGTAGATTGCATGTGTGTTTGTGCATGAAATCATATTTTCCCCAATCTGAAATAATTTTAGATTTGTCCAAACTAGAACAGTGTCATTTAAATGTTAATGATTGTAATTGTTAGAACAGGAAACTAATGAACTCTTCTAAATTGCACCTTAAAGTACTTGTTGGGCATAATTGGTCAATTAAGCAAAAATTAAAACAATTCTTGCCTTTCTTTTAAGCTTTTTATTGAAAGAACAAAATTGCAAAATAAAACTGAAAAGCAAATTATTTCTAAGCAAAGACACACTCTTCAATTCTATTCTTTCTAAATAATTAAATATATTACAGAAATCTAACAAATAATAAAAATAGAAGCTGACCTTTCAACTCTTTACTGATTTTGTCTCCTTCAAAATAATTGATTTATTCATTTTTCATGGCTTAACCTTTTTCCAGTTGTCCAAAGCCAGAAAATATTTTTAGATTTTAAAAATTTTTTATAGGGATATAGTAATGATTTAGTGATACAAGTTGTTATATAGGAATAAAGTGTCACTGCCAACACTTGAGTTTGAACACAGATCACCAGTGAGCAAACACCATTATTGAATTAAGTGGATCATATGACCATGAAGGAAACACATAAGTAGGACATTGCATGATGTCATTATTTCAACTCTATCCTCTATTACTATACAGACTGCTATTCTCTACTCTGTTCATTATACTATTTCTCTATATGGTGGTTACTTTCCGAGCAAGTATCATTAAGCAAGTACTATTAGTGTGAGTTATATTCAAAGGTGTCTGACACCAGCATTGTTCAATGGTGTATCATAGTTGTATTTGTGATTACAAAGTCTATACTACAACAAGCATTACAAAAGTGACAACAAGTATTAGTTGGCATCACAAAAGTGGCAACGAGTGTTCGTTGACATCACAAAACAAGTCCTACTAGTTAACCCATAGGGGAGAAGAGGTGAAGTCATACCTTTCCCCAACAGTATTTGGACGTAAGTGAATATAACAAACTCAATTAGTAATTAGCACTCCGATTTCCAAATCCAAGCTGTTATCCAATACACAACCCACACAACCAAACTTACAGCATCTGGCATTTCTAAACAGTCACCTATCTAGGTACTGACCAGGCTTGATGTTGCTTAACTTCAGAGATCATATGAGAACCGTTGTTTCAACATACACTTGTAAGCCCTATTCAGAAAGCAAAAGCTAAGAAAATAGCTATCACAATGGTGACAACACTAACAACCTTATTTTATTTGTAAATGACATTATAATCTTCCTAGAATTTCCACACAGAATGTCTTTGATAAAAAATTTTTTAATCATTTCCCCCAGCAATGTAAAAATGCCGCTAAGACAAAAGAAGTTATTGAAAGTGAAAGAAAATGACAAAACGTTAGCGAGAAGAAAGGACAAAACTCAAGAAGACAGAAGATGGTGATTAACATTGCATTTAAATTTTTGAACATAGTAATTGACAGGAAAGCAAGAAGCTGGAAGGGAGTTCCACATTTGAGAAGTGTGAGACAAGAAACTATTAGAACAGAACTTATGATTACATCTTGCTACTTTAACAATAAAATGATGAGACCTATTTGCCAATCTAGTAACACACTTGAATTCATGAAGTCTGGGTACCAAAGGGGAAGGTTCAGAATAATTGCCATGACAATATTTATAGAAAAGAAAGAGGGAAGCCACGTTATGGTGGTGGGAAAGCAACTGAAGTTGAGATGCCAGGTCAGGAATGGCAACATTACCAACTCTTCTTTGGATTTTGTCAAGAATCTTGAGACATATTGCAGGAGCATAACACTAGAAATGACAGCAATATCCAATGTGGAGACAAATGGTAGATATGTCTATATATGTGTACAATAAGCTAAATGGAATCAAAGAGATAAAAGCCTGAGATGTTTTAATTTCTTCATTCAGTTAAGTTGCAGATTCTTTTGTTCTGTATCACTTGATGTCCTCTATTGACCTTTATACCAAATTGTTCGACAAGATTCACTCATGCATCCATTGCATAAAGGTTAAACTGAAACTTATCCTGAAATTTCATTAAGCATTCACTATCAAAAATATTTTTTTGTTTCTTTTATTCACTAGTTGATTTATACCACTCTGATAGGGCCCCTCCAATTGAAATTATTAACCCTCTCCAGACTGAATTTATTCCTAACTTTTAACAGTTTTCAAATAACTAAACTTGAAATTCAATTTGTGGTCAAACTACACCTTCCTTTATCCCTTATATGCATACTGTTGGATTTTATGAGACCAATCAATGATTTCACACTAAAACTGGTATTGACTAACCAAAGTTGAGAAAATTTTAAAGGTGCGCTATTTACATTATTTGAACTACTGTCCTCAAAGATGAGTACAATAGTCCAAATAATGTAAATAATGTACATAATACCTCATCTCAGAAATATAGACAGACACTGAATTTTAAAGGTGTATTTACATTAAATATTAACATAAGTTTCTCCATTGCATGAGATGAGGGATCGATTTTCTATTGTTATTTAGTAATAAACTGATCCCCTACCCTTGGAACTATCTCAGATTTTATTATACAAGTCAATATTTTCACAATAAAATTAGTATTAACCAACTGATGACAGAGAAATTTTCAAGATATATTTACATTAAATATTAATGTTTCTACTGGACATAAAATGGAGGATCATTTTTCTGTTGTTATTAAGTAATAAAGTTACCCAGCTCCTGGAATTACGACACTATATCAGATGCTTTTTTTTTTTATGTCTATATTTTCACATTAAAAAAGGTCTTGACCAACTGATAATTATATTTTCAATATATATTCAACTTATAATATTTATCATTATTGAAAAAAAAAAATATATTGATAACGTTTTTTTTGTAGGTTTCATGTGTTATTATGTAAAGAAATTATAACAATTTTTTTATTTATAAATAAATGTGAGATATTATTGGCCTAAAGATATTATTTGATGAGCACAATATCCCATACACTCCATCCCCAAATTATCACTTTATTATTTTATATATTAAAAATAAACTTGGCATTCTGTCATCTTTAGCAGTCACCGGTTTAACTTTTTTTATTGATCCAATCTTAATATCATTTATGGCAGTTTTTATTGCTTTCCATATACTTTCTTTTAATATTGTCTTCCATTCTTATATACATCTTTTTTAATGACTGGCTACATGTTTTCTATTGAAAGTGTGGCACTGAAATCCAAAGGCACATCGGGACAGCCAAACATGCATTCCAGAAGCTAAGTATAGTATTAAGAAATAGAAAATCTTTGCTAGAAACAAAGGGAAAGATTATGTGATATGTTCTCCTGAATGGCAGTGTTCTCTCAAAGATGAGCATCAGAAATGTGATTCTACAGAAGGATGCTGAGGATACCATTGCCACAACATGTGAGCAACAACAAAGTTTTAGAGAAAATGGAAACAACAAGGAAAATTATATTTAGCATCAGGAAGAGGCAGTTAACATTTCTAAGGTACATAATGAGGAAAGAAGGCTTGGAAAATATGATACTCACAGAGCAGGTTGAAAGCAAGATGGACAAAGGAAAAGGAATGCATAATGAACTTGAGGAAATGGATAGTGAAACAGGGTTTAGGAGAAATAACAAAAAGACAAAATTCATTAAGAGCTACAAAAGAAAGGAAATTGTGGAGAGCCATTTTCACCTACAACATGAGAGGGCATGAAACACAAATAAAAAAATCTGGAAAAACTGGAAACATTGTCTTGTTTGAATATACTCTGAAGCATAAAGCTTCTTGGCTGTGGCTTGGCCTACTCAAAAAATATTTTCTCTAAGAATTTACAATAATTTTTTTATATTTATCTTGATACTATCATTAATTTTGAAGTAACCTATAATATTACTGCCTATAATTCTAGCACAAACATTGCTCCACCACCCCACCTATTGTCTTCTCAGACTTTTTCACTGACTATTTGTATAAAGTACCCAACCTCATGCCTAACCATCATGTTCAACCAATGTAGCTCTACATTCATCATTAAAAGTTACTGGGAAATCAGATTTCATGTACTTCTTCGTCCAACTTACATATTTCCCTTTGTGATGTTTGCTTAAAGGTTTGGTTGCTTTGATATCTTCAGCTAACATTTTTAATATTTTTTTGCTGTTTACATTTGTAATATCAGCTTCTTAAACTATTTTTATGCTGGTCAGTTCACTTTTTATAGCCTTATAATTTTTCTCAGATCTCTTTTCTGGAACATTATCAAAGACAATTTTTTTGTTTTTATTTTGTTAATTTTTAAAATTTTGTTTTGAAGTACTACGATTTCTGTGCAATAATTATTTAATTTTTAACATTCTGTTCCTGTCATCCAATAAATTTATATCTTGTTTTGTTTTTAAGTTTATATCTTTCTTATATCTTTACATATTGAAATTAAAAAAGAAATATCAATAAATATGATTCATATACATTTCAAATATTGAATAACAAAAGTTCACATTGCCAAATAATTTAATATGAATATTTTCAAGAAAAATTTTTTTCATTTATTTATTTTTACATTAGTTACATTGTTTCAACTGTTGTCCACATCTTTATTGCCATATTCATGATGTTTAAACCATTGTAGACTACCAACTTCTTTAAGTGATATACATTGGAATTTTGAACTGAACCCTTTATTGAGTCCACAGGAGTAGATTGTTTGAATTTCATAGTTAATTAATTGATCTGGCTACATCAGTGAACAAAAACTTGGAGAGCTGAGTTACTAAGAGCAATTAACTGAAACTGAGATATCCCACACCAAAAAAAAAAAAAAAAAGCAAGCATAGCACATGGAATTAGAACAATCTACCTTTGTGGACTAAATAAGGAGCTTAGTTCAAAATTCCAGTGTATATCACCTGAAGAAGGCAGGAGTCTACAACAGCTGAAACGTCATGAATATGGCAATTAAAGATGAGGACAACAATTTGAACAATGTAAATAGTGTAAATAGTTACAATACCTCATTCCAGAAATATAGACAGTTATTTATTTTTCTTTATTTCTTCTTCTTCTTGCCATATAAATTCAGTATATTATCACAGCAAATTTTTTTGTAAAGATGTGTCTGAGAATAGTAGTTTTTCTCATATTCTCAGTAACCACTTGCAGCCTTATTGCCTTGCTTGAGGAGTAATGATTAAAAAAGCCCAAAAACCAAAACATGTGACCTTTATAAAGATTAAATTCAAGATATCATGTTATCTTCAGATAAATGTTTCATTTAAGTTCAGTTACAATCACTGATTTAATAAAACTGCTTGCTTAATTTCACAAGTTGTTCAGATTACTGAAATATCAACTTATGGAATAATAATGACTCTTAAAATTATGGAGTTTTTGGTTAATGTTTACTTGATATTGGAAAAAAAAATGTTTCAAGTGATTGTCTCAATTTTTAAAGCATTCTGAAAAAGGAGGTTTGTTGTAAATTTGGCTTTGTCTAAATAAAGAATTTAAGAGTGAAATCTGTATTTAAAATTGCTGATATCATTTAATAGATCAACAGAATGTAATATAAATTTGTAATGTTTGACCATTTAGGGATATGTTCTTGTTAAATATTATTACGTTTTGGACTAGTATTTTTTCCATTGTATAGCAAAATACCACAAGCCACTTTCTGACCAATAGTAAATCTGGCATTGCTATAAAGCTAACCTGGTTGCCAGTCTTGAAAAGAATCTCCGATCTGTGGTTGACTGTGGCAGGAAATGGCTTGTAAACTTTAATGCCTCTAAAACGAAACTGCTCTGATTTACCTGTCATAGAGAACCCTTTCAGCCATCTATCAGCATGTCTGATGCCTAACTCCACGAGAGCGTCTCTCTGTGCCTTCTTGGTCTCACATTTTCCACTGACCTGAGGTGGAACAACTACATTGAATCAATAGCTTCATCTACCGCAAAGAAATTTGGTTCTCTGTGTCATGCCAGAAGGTTTTTCTCACCCGAGTTCATCCTACACCTCTACAAATCTACCATTTGTCCTTGCATTGAATATTGTTGCCATATATGGTCTGGTGCCCCTGCTGTTCATCTCGAAGTCCTTGATAAAATCCAGAGACGGATATGCAATGTGATAGGGCCTGATCTGGCATCTCATCTACAGTCACTTTCTCACAGATGTGATGTGGCTTCCCTCTGCCTTTTCTACAAATATTTTCATGGCAACTGCTCTGATGAGCTACTTTCACTGGTACCCCAACTGCATGAATTTAAGCGTGCTACTAGGTTGGCATCTCGGTCCCACCCTTTCACTGTCAAAACAGTTAAATGTAACAGCCTCTTCTACTCCAACAGCTTCTTTTCTCACACTTCCTGCCAGTGGAACTCCCTTCCTCTTACTTACTTGCTTCCCTGAGAGTGATAATATTCAAATGTAATGTTAATCGACATCTTCTGATGCCTTGATCCTGATCCCCATCCTTCTCTATATCATTTCCTCACACACCCCTCTCTACTCTTGCTCTCACTCTCTGTAACCCCTTGCTTGCTAGTTGCACTCTTGCCTTGCTTGGGGTGAAATGCTTAAATAAAAAAAAACACTGGTGACTTGACCCATTGACTGACAGCGATAAGATAACTTGTAGATGGTATCACAATAAAAGCTGCCAAACATGAGAGTTACCGAGTGCTTGATATATTCTGATACATTTTCATCTGGAGGTGACAATAATAAGTTTATTTCCAGTGATACTTTCAGTGTGAAAACAATGTTAAGACTTCGGTTGAAGCTAGAAATCAACCCATAAATTTTTTTTATTGCCTAAGTTGGTTATTGTAAAGTTGCCGTTTGAAGTCTGATTTTGTAATTGACCTCTGGCGGCTAAAGTGTTAATGGTCGTGAAATCATTGAACTGACAAATAATATAAAGAAAATAATTATTAAAAAGACATTACCATATAATTCATTAAGTGTATTGTTTTTGTCATGTCTAACTTTTTGCATTGAGTTATTTCCTTGGCACTGGTGACAGCAGGTAGCATTGTCTTTTGTTCTGGTAATAATAGCTGGAAAGTAAAAAGACCAATAATATGAAAGAAAAGACCACGATTATAATAATAAATAATAATACTAAAATTATTTTTCATGGCATTAGTAGATTTGTTACTAATAATAACTGATAATGTTTTCTGTCAGAAACTTATAAGACTTCGACATATTAGTGTATATAAAGTTGGTAACTAGATATTTCAAGAAATAAAAATATTGGACATAGCTAAATTTTACACTATTTATATTATTTATTGTAAGTTCTCCATTGCCTTAACCAGGTATTGAACTCACAACTCTTTAGGTCCTGTCACTCAAGGACACATGGCACAGTGGATAAAGGCGTTGGTTAGATCCAGTGACAAGACCCAAAAAGTTGGTAGTTCAATATCTGGTTAAGACAGTGGAGAACTTGGAGAGGTGAATTAACAGGAGATAATTGATAAGTGACATCCATTAGACATGGCATGTGGAACTAGAACAGTCTACCCCAGCAAGCGAAATAAAGGGTTCATTTCAACATTCCACTCACCTGAAGAAGGCCAGAGCGTACAACGGCCGAAACGTTGTGATAAATATGGCAACAAAGATGAGGACAATAGTCCGAATAATGTAAATAGTGTATATTATATTTCATCTCAGAAATATAGACAGATAGCTAAATTTTAATTAATGGCATTAGTTAGTCTTCATAGTCTGATTGGCAAAGTAGTTGGCCCAGAAAAACAACCTTCTAAGGATAAGTTTCTCCAGCTGCTTGTTTTGTTTTAAATTTTTATCTACTAAAGATTGCTGAATGAAGATTCAGGATTTATTACAAAGAAAGAAAACTGAAATGAAATAGTTCAAGAATTAATATAAGAACTTCTGTATTGTCAATTCAAGAACATTTGTCAAAGTTGGCATGATTACTTCTTTAACTGCTACTTGTGTGTTCATTTTGGATGCTCCAGTTCTACAGTTTTACCTAATTTGGAATTATCCAAGAGATATTGACACCATTTTCTTGTTTATAAGACAAAGTATCTTCTTTTATATGGTGTGTCCACTCAGGATGTAGGCAATCATGCTTGTTCACATCTTCCTGTCCTTTGTAGCTCTTAATAACTTTTATCTTTTTGTTATTTTTCCCAAACCCTATTCTCAAGCTCATCAAATATGTCATGCACTGCTATCCTCTGTCCCTCAATCTGTCCTGTGAGTATCAGGTTTTCCAAGCCCTTCTTCTTCTGCCTCAGAAATTTCAACTGCCTCTTCCTGATTTTAAGTATAAGTTTCCTTTTTGTTTCCATTTTCTCCAAAACCTCGTTGTTGCTCACATTTTCAATCCATGGTATTCTTAGCGTCTTTCTAAAGAACCAGATTTCTGTTGTTTCAAGTCTCTTCTTTGAGCAGATTGTACAGCATTTACTGCCATACAGTATAACAATGTTTTTACTAACAACCATACATTGTCTTTTTGCAAAGGACTAAACATCAATTGCAAGTAGATGGAATGCATGGTTGTTAGCAAAAGAGGCAGCGCAACATTCAAATTACAAATTGGAGATAACAAAATCAAACAAGTACAAATTAAATATTAGGTTGGGGCAAAAATAATGTCGTTTTCTCACATAATATGGTTGATCCGAAACTTGAAGAGATTAAAATTGTAGTTAACAGGAAAGCATCATCTTGGGAGTCTGTTCCACAAAGCAGCTTCTCTTGAAAAGAAACTGTCTGAATGGGACTTTCTTTTTACTAATAGAAAACAAAGATTGTTCATCCCAGTATATGTGGTACGGTGGGTCTTAGCTGCAAACGTTTGGACTGTTAGAACGAATTAATGTAACTCATCAGAAAATAGAGATAGTTATACAGTAGTGAGAGGCTTGCAATGATTTGTCTGGGGGAAAGGAGTTGTAGGGTGGAAAGTAATTCTTCACCCCCACATCTCTGTACCCGGCTCAGTTTGAGGAAGACACCTTTCACTATTCTTATGTCCATTTGGATTTTTGTCTCATTTTCTCTCATTTGTTACTACACTACCAAGAGGAAAATGCTCTTAAAAAACATACCAGCAACTATTGTATATTATCAACACACAAAATAAATGATTATATGACTTTTGTAAAGCAGCCAATCCTACAAATTTTTGAGGAGATGCTAGATTATTGGGGATCTCTTGGAAAAGTTTCAAAAAACCATAAACAACTACAAAATTAGATATCAGATTTTGAAATGTTGGCAAGCTATACAATAAACAAAATAAAAGGGATTTTTCTATGAATAATAATTCTTTTCATCTTTTAATCTTTGAGATGAGGAATTTTTATTATATGTTTTATTGTTCAAACCAGTATTCTCATTTTGGTTGTGTCAGCTGTTGTACCTTAGGCTTTTCTTCTGACATATATGGTTATATTATATACATTGCTATTTGAACTAGTATGCTCACCTTGGTTGTACTTCCCATAATGTTTCAACTACTGTAACCTCCAACTGTTTTCATGAATTTGTCAATGTACTTGCTAACTTTATTGGAGTTTTGAACTGAAACCTTTATTAAATTAATGGGGTATATTATCCTCATCCATTTCCCATGTTTTGGGGAGATTTCATCTCAGTTAATGCTCACTAGTTTTAGTCACCTTTGTGTCCATTGTGTGTAATGTGACTTTTCGACATTACCAATCCCAGAGATTGAACTCACAACTGCTAAGGAACCAGATATAGACTTTAATCGACTTGGATTTACTGGAATTACTTAAATAAACTGGTGCCCTTGTTAAAAAAAAACAAGGAAAATACTTTTTGGGAAATAATTTTTGTACAGGAGCATTCTTCAAATCTTCCTTAAGTTGGGACATTTGTCGGAATCAAAAAATATTGATCCTTTGTGATTTTAGAAGAGGATGTTCTATTCATACTATTGATATAACATATGACCGAACCTTTACTTTTATAGAGTTATTGGACATATTGAACAACAACGTTGCAATAGTTAAGCATGATGCTGGTGGCATTATGCTAGGGGAATGTTTTCAGACACTGCGATTGTTGGCCTAATCAAAGTGGGTACAATCATCAATAAAGAACAGTATATATTTATATTTTGGATCAAAACATTCAACAAATCAGATGTCAAAACTGACCAAGAAAGTTCATGGACAATAATATTTTACAGTGGCCAAGCCAGGTTTTAGATCTTAATCCAATTGAAAATTTATAGAGAAAACTGAAAACACTAGTAATGGCAGAGGGGGACATTTCAGCTGGTAATCTTAGCAAAAGAGGAGTAGGTTAAAATCTACATTCATATTTTGACTCTGACCTTCTTTTTAAAAAAAAAATAGCCAGTAATTGTCAAAAATACTAAGAACATTACACACAACATTGGCAAATTCCTTTACAAGTTTCCACTCAACATCAAATTCCATTTAATATCAGTGGAAATTTCCTAAAAAGTTTAACAATCATTCCTAGTCCATTCTATTTCATAAAACAGGTTTAAGTAATGGATTGCTGCCAAAAAATCATATTTCTAATGTGTGTGAATATATATGTGTGCGTGTGTGTGTGTGTGTGTGTGTATATATATATATATATATATATATATATATATATATATATACGCACACATATGTATATATATTAATTTCTTTTGCTTAAATGTTAGTTTTAGATATATACTCATATTTGAGTAAATGGTTTGTTTAATTAAACAGTATTTTTATTTAATTACAATTATCGGCCAGAATATTTGAGAAATCTTGTCAGAAAATGTGCATCCTCCGGCAGGACTGGAACCTGCATCCCCTTTGGGGAACTCTCATTATATCTGATGTGCTTCACCAAAATGCAGCCAAATATGACTTCTGATTAAACAAAGCCCAAAGTATTGCTTTTGAACACACATTCTATGTCAATTCTCAAAACAAAGACATTTTTTTTTTATTTCATGAAATAGATTAAATCCAACATATTTTGTTTTGCTTAATCATTATTTTTAGATGTCTTTGTACATGCTAGGGTACAAAACAGAGCAGATATGGATGTTTCAGGGAATTTGTGCTTGAATATAAAATATTAAAAGAAATGAACTCTCAGAAGTTGATAATACAAGAATCGAGAATTTTTTCGTTAAGATAGCAGGATGTAGCAGAACTAAGCTGTCAATTGCTCAGAATAGCAAATACTTGGTCGTAAAAGTAAGAAAATCTTTATCCCAGATCAGTGACAGTTTTTGCTTTTTATACTGATACCAAAATAAAAGTATAAGAAATGCATGTGAAATTCTCTTACCAAAGAACACAATTAGCTATGAACAAATTTTTGAATCTGGACACGTGAAATATATTAACACTTTCAGCACCAATGTTTTTTTAGTATAAGTGTAGGCCACAATTGCAATGGATATTAGCATAAAAAGGGGATTTCAAATTCCAGCCTAATATGTTGAATTTAATTTACTACTAATGAATCCATCTTTTCTCTTCCCAGCTATCGGTTAAATAGATTTGAAGTCTTAAATAGAAATAAATCATAAATATGGCTTAAATAGATCTGAACCTAACTCACAATTCTGCGTATTGCAGTGATCAAAAAATAAGCAAAATATTTTTGCCATGTCTTTTTTGGGAAGAAAGTAGAATAGTTTCCCAATTTCCATTCCACAATTTGGAATTCAAAATTTTCATTCTCCTAGATGATTTGCAATCCAAAAATAGAGAACCTTGTTTACCCTGCTGTTTAACCCATAGCTGGCAGAGATGGATTTATGGATTTTCCCAGGATGTATTGATTTCCCAAAGGCATTTGAGCAAAAGTGAATGCAATAGACTAGGTTTGAATTTGTTGACAATTCTGCTTATTGTAGTAATCAAAAAATAAGCAAAATGAACCACAATACTTAATTTTCAATTATTATATTAATGAATCAATCTTGTGAAAACTGTTTACCATTAAAATAGCCTTAATATTAACTAATTTGATTGACTTTAAATACATTCTAATATTATTGCATAGATTTGTGAATGAAAATTTTCATCTCAGATAGATAACAATTTTAACTGATATCAAAAAGTAAGAGAAATGCATAAAAAATTATTTTAGCAAAGATAGAAAACAATTAGCCATGAACAAATTTCTTAATCTGGACAGGTGAAATATATTAACATTTTTAGCACGTATTTGTTTTTTTTTTAGTATATGTGTAGGCAGTGGATATTAACATAAAAAGGCGATTTCAAATTCCAGCCTAATCTGTTGATTTTACTTTTCTACTAATGAATCCATCTTTTCTCTCTCCAGCTATGGCTTAAATACTTTTGAAGTCTTGCAAGAATTGAGGATTTTTGAGAAGGCAACAGAATAGAGATTCTGCCATATTCATTGTCAATTGCTAGGAATAGACATAAATATTAAAAAAATCAGGCATTAAATAATGTTTTTGAACTTGTAGAAATTAACGATGATAGAGAGGAAGTTGAGATTTTTAAGAATGTCAGACTGTAATGGGATATCTGACAAATGCTGAACAGTGATCTCTTGCTTGGAAGGGAGAAAAAGGACATGAGAATTTACTTTTAAATTCCAACTTATAATTGATAGACTTCCACTTTACTTAAAGAACCTTTGAAACTATCTACGGTCAAAATAGTCAATCCGTCACCTCAATTTCTTCACCTTGTCATAGTTTTGACACTTAAAAATATCAGATGATGAGAGAACCTATTTTGGTTTAAATCCTTATGAGTAGTAAAGCAAGATCATGGATAAAAGATAAGGATTTTTTATAGGATGAATTTTTGGAGGTAAATTTTATTCTAAATTTACAAGCTACATTCACTTTCACACTAACACTCTTTGGAAAGTTGTGAATCAATCTCTTCTTCACTAACTATGGGTTAAATAACTGGGTAGACTGAGCTCTCGAACATGGGTGACATCCAATCTAAGAGAAGTGAAACTCTGAATGGAAAACCATACAGAAGACAATGGGAAACCACTACAATGACTTTCCCAAGAATACATGGCAATACACATATAAGAAAAGAAACAAATCTGTGGAGAGCAATGAACCCGGACAAACTGAAAAGATATGATCATAAAAAAACTCACAGTGATAATACTACTGATTCAAAATAAATTTAGAATAACTTTCAGTGAAAATCTTGATTGAAATGTTTGTTCGAGAAAGGACAAGAAATTGAATGAGAAATAAGTTTTCTATAGATTGCTAGATAAATTTCTACTGATTGAAAATACATCTAGAATAACTTTTAGTTAAACTCTTGATTGAAATGTTTGTTTGAGAAACGACAAGAAATTGAATGAGAAATAAGTTTTCTATAGATTGCCAGATAAATTCCCATTGTAATAATGGGTAGCAGGACCAGATTGAAATCTAAAATTCACATTTCTACCGATTCTGATCTGGTATACTCAAAACTGCACACATGTTGCCCCTATGGCAGGTGATTATGCAAAATAGTTGCCCCTTTTATACATGTTCATGTTATCACACACAAACAAACAATCATATAGTCATCATTACATGCTCTACTTTCATTAAACCATGTTTAAAACAGTTGTTTTACATAAATATATATCTTCTGATATCAAATCATGCTGTTGTTTTTTTTACCTAGATAATTGTATTATGGAGTACCCATTGTATATGCAGGCGGTGCAAATATCCCTAGGAAAGGCATGAATCCACCTCTTCTCCCTACAGCTATTAGTTAATTAGTAGGACTTTGCAAGTATTTGCATGTAAGTGAATATAACAAAACCAACTGGAATTGGAACTCTGCTCTCCAGTTAAGAATTCTGAGCTATTATCCATTAATCCACCTGCACATCCAAGCTTACAGCACCTGGTATTTCCAAGCACATTTACCCATTTAGGTACTAACCAGGCTCGATGTTGCTTAACTTTGATAATTGTATGGAAATCAGAGTTTCGATATGATATGGCCGTATGTCTTCAGTTCCACTTGAGATCTATGATGAATCCCAGAAGGCATTCAAGGCAAAGGTGGGGGGGGTCACTAGAAAAACAACCATTCATCATGGTAAGTGAAAGTTCAAGGCCTGCTTAGTGATGATGAAAGGTTACTAGCTTGGTTTTCGAGGTATTGAATACTACAAACCAGTCCTCTCTCCTATTGAGCTGCTAGAGCTTAATCAGAGGAGAAATCAGCTGCTGCCAGACTATGGTCATCTAGATTATTGGCAGTGTACCTATACACTGTTCTATTGGGCTTATGAATATTACAAACCAGTCCTTTCTCCTATTGAGCTGCTAGAGCTTAATCAGAGGAGAAATCAGCTGCTGCCAGACTTTGGTCATCTAGATTGTTGGCAATGCACCTATACACTGTTCTATTGGGCTTATGAATATTACAAACCAGTCCTTTCTCCTATTGAGCTGCTAGAGCTTAATCAGAGGAGAAATCAGCTTCTGCCAGACTATGGTCATCTATGAATTTCTGCTTAACTTTAAAATGTCACATTTCTAAAACAAATTGTGATGAGTGACAAAAAATGATATTTTGCCAAAATATGGGAGTATGAGATTATGAAAATATGAGACAGATAAAATAAATCAATGCTAATCATGTTAACACCAGTTTTTATCTAGAAATGGTAATTTTGTGTGGGGGAACCTGGATTAACATTTAAGTTGTCAAAAAATATTCTATTAGACTTGAATCTGCTAACACAATTTGAAACAAAGATTTTACTTTGGAACAATAAATGAAAAACACAGTTGTATATAGAGTAAACAATCATAAATATTTATGTCAACAATCAAACCAAAAAACTGTAAGTGTTGATCAATTTATGTTTAGACAATTAATAAAGCTATATGCAAATGTACAATGCACTAAAGGCTTTGGTTGCTTGATTTTATGACATGTCAAACACTTACACATTAAAATCAGTCTTTTTTTAAAATTATAGTTGAGCCTATGAGCATATATTAGGTTGGTGCAAAAATAATGTCGTTTTCTCACATATGTTACTATGTGAGAAAACGACATTATTTTTGCACCGACCTAATACTTTGTTCAAGGATATGTAAATATTGATATTTAAGTCTATAAGCAGTTTATAAGAGATACAAAACTGTATTAATGCAATAAAAACAAACATTGAAATTGTATATAACTATATATATGGCAATAAATATAAACATAAAATAGGTATAATAAAATAAATTGCTATAACTCCGGCTGTTCTTAATTTATTGGTTTTTCAAATGTTGTGCACAATTTACACATTTGTCCTCAATCGGTTCGGAGGAGAAAGGATAAAAAAAAAAAAGCTGTTAACCTCTTTTTTGTTATTTTCTCGTTTATTCTTTTGTTAATGTTTTGATTCACGCCTTTATTATGATTTATTTTATTGCCTGTTTGTTGCTTCACTTTTCTTTCCTTTTTTTTTTTTAGATATATTTATTACTGTATATAGTTACATATAATTTCAATATGTCTGTTTTTATTGCATTATGTCGATAAGCATTTACTGGAGTTGAGGATAGGTAAATATTGTTCATTTATATTCAAGTCTGCGAGCATTTATTTGGTAGGTGTCCCCATTTGGAGGAAACTTACCTCTCTGCAGGGTATGCAGTTGGCATATTCCAGGCTCTACCAACATGGCAAATCATGTACTTGCATTCAGGTTGAAGTAGTCAGTTTCTGTGAATGAACAAATAATCATAAATATAAGGAAAAAGGAATAGAAATGACAGAAGAGGCGTCATTTGTAATAAAAATTCATTGCTACAAGCTAGGTGTTGAAGTAACCCATTAAATATAGAAAGCAGAAATTTTTTTTTCAATTTCAGTTTTATAGCTGAATGATGGAAACTTGCATCATTTGCAGTTCATGGTAAGTCATATTAGCTGTTTTCTTTTAAGGAAACATTTGCCATTGATTGAATGAGCAACCAGTACTACTGTCAATTAAAATTTATAAAATCTTTTTATTAAGCTAATATTTCAGGAAAATAGGTTTCTCAAGTCCAGTAACTGTTATTGCTCATTTTAATACTGATGGGAGTTTCCTTCCTAAACTTATGTTTGAAGTAGTGTGGAATGTCAACATCTTAGGTTATTATTTTCTCTTCAAGTTACACAAGCTATCCATTTTTACAAATCCTCAAGTAATGTGGTTTCTGTTATTTGGAACAATTTTATGTTTATGATTCTGCAACTCCAGTCCACAAGATTAAAAAATGTGGTCTTCACCAAGACCAACAGGCTTCACTCACTCAGATTCATTATTAATCATGGATCTAAAAGATTAGATAGGCTAGTGATTGTACTGCGAACCATAAAATGTTACTTCTGGCCCATAATTTTTACAGTATATGAAAGTAATAACTATTATGGGATAGCGGTAATATTATAAATAATGACATGATATCTGGATTCAATTGAGTACTGGTCAATAATGGATATTTATCTGAATTTCTGGGTCAGTGGCTTCACTGAAAACAATTTTCTAAGATACAAAAATTATTTAAACAAATGCATCTGTATTTAAAATGTATAAGTACATAGTCGGTTAGGTAGATCTATGAGGTCAAAGTATCTGCCTGATTTTATATAGTTTTCTGACCATGATACTTGGGTTCAAATTTCACCATGGTTGGTTTGACACAAAGGTAACTTCTTGATGTCAACCTTGAGAGAAAATTCAAGTATGATGGGGACTGCCTGAAAACAGTACCCCAGGTTGACCCAAGCCTTGTGAGTGAAGCTGTATGGACTTTAATGATGATGTTAACACAAAGTCACAAGTCATCCTGACTGAGGTATTCTAACCTTGGTCAAACCTTTGATTATACAGAGTTTATGAGCTTGCTCTCTCTCTCTCTTAGAGAATTTAAGGTCTGCTCAGTACAAACTACAAGTAGGTTCTGTGGGTAGAGAACAAGCACAAATATATCAGAACAAGCAGCTGTAACAGGGGTTGGTTGCCATAGGCATACTTGGATATGAGTGGCCATATAACTGAATAGAAATATGGTTCTACAGAAGGATTCTGAGAATACTATGGATTGAACATGTCAACAATGACAGAATTTAAAAAAGAAACAAAAAGGACACTTATACTTAAAGGAAGAGATAGCTGAAATTTCTAGGGCACATAATAAGGAAAGAGGGCTTGGAAAATTTGATACTCACATGACATATTGAAGAGACCCAGAGGAAAACTTTGCATAACCTACCTAATGAGCTTGTCTACATGGATGATAGAACAGTGTTTAGGAGAGATTACAAAAAGACAATTTACTAAGAGCTACAAAGGACAGGAAATTGTGGAGAGTCATGATTGCTTATTTCCTGAAGGGACACGGCACATAAAGTAATGGAATGTGTGTTTGCTTGATGCAATTTCATATTGGATATATCCATAGAAAGATGCAAAAGCAATTATAAGCATTTCCTTTGGCTTTCTGTTTCATCCTCCATGTTTTTTTCTAGTTTTTTTGCCCCCTTTGTTTAAGAGGAATGAATTTCCTCATCACTGAAGTAATGATTTCAGGCTTGGTACAATAAATCCTAAATTTAAATTGAATTTCTATTTATCTGTGATTCAATGCTAAAACAAACTTTCCTGATGAAAATCAATTTGAAATTGAATAAGAAGAAATATTAGGTTGGTGCAAAAATAATGACGTAATAATGTCGTTTTTTGATGTATTTTTTAACGTCAAAAAACGACATTATTACGTCATTATTTTTGCACCAACCTAATAAATCAATTGATCAGTCCTGGGAAAGTGGCTTTCAACATGCAGTCAAAAAGGTCAAAATACTATGGGATTCTTTGCACTTATTGACCTGATCTGTTTTCCCCCCACACCTCTTCTTTTCTGTTTTTTTTTTTGTTTTTGTTTTTCTGTCATCCTTCTTTTAAAATTTGTTTGAAGAGGTGTTGAATTGTTCTCAGCCTGACCAAGAAGAAGTCAAAAACATTTTGATGTTTGGTCAGATTTGGGGAAATAGAACACAGAACTTTTCAGCACCACACATACTTCTATATAATAAATGCAAATGTCAGTTTGTCACATGTTTTCAACTTTGCTCCCAGAGGCCGTAGCCCAACATATACTATTTTGGATTCAGGTCAGCATCATGATCAAAGTAAAAACATTCCAGGCTGAAATTTTGGATTCACAAATTTTCATTACTGCAGTTGTTTTGGTGAATTTTTTACATGATTTTTTTTGTGATAAAATTTTGTGTATGATAACAATTTTTATAACTTTGAAAAAAAAAAGTTTGGGAACAAACAAAATTAATTGTGAAATTCAGCAAAAGTCACCCATAAAATAAAAATAATTGTTTGTATAGAAAGTAAGGACCTACATACATCAAACTGTCTTTAAATAAAATGGTGGCAGAAGAATTATTGTTGAAGTTATAAAAGGTAAGCATAAATATTAATGCAATACTTAAATTTAGCAATCAATTTTGAGTTCTTCTTTAGTTTATTGTTGCCTATCACATCTACTCTTCCCCACCTGTTGTTATGAAGTGCCAATCAAGGGTTCACTGCAGAAGTTTGTTTAAATGCTGCCTGATAGTGTGGCTTTTAAGCTAGTTTAAATAGTAAATTTATGTCCAAAATTAATCCCATAAAAAATGTTATCTTTTACTAATGATCTCACTTACTCATAAGGATTTAAATCAAAATAGAATCCTCTCTCTTATCTTCTGATATTTTTAAGTGTCAAAACTGTGACAAGGTGAAGAAATTGAGGTGACGGATTGACTATTTTGACCGTAGATAGTTTCAAAGGTTCTTTAAGTAAAGTGGAAGTCTATCAATTATAAGTTGGAATTTAAAAGTAAATTCTCATGTCCTTTTTCTCCCTTCCAAGCAAGAGATCACTGTTCAGCATTTGTCAGATATCCCATTACAGTCTGACATTCTTAAAAATCTCAACTTCCTCTCTATCATCGTTAATTTCTACAGGTTCAAAAACATTATTTAATGCCTGATGTTTTTAATATTTATGTCTATTCCTAGCAATTGACAATGAATATGGCAGAATCTCTATTCTGTTGCCTTCTCAAAAATCCTCAATTCTTGCAAGACTTCAAAAGTATTTAAGCCATAGCTGGAGAGAGAAAAGATGGATTCATTAGTAGAAAAGTAAAATCAACAGATTAGGCTGGAATTTGAAATCCCCTTTCTATGCTAATATCCACTGCCTACACATATACTAAAAAAAAAACAAATACGTGCTAAAAATGTTAATATATTTCACCTGTCCAGATTAAGAAATTTGTTCATGGCTAATTGTTTTCTATCTTTGCTAAAATAATTTTTTATGCATTTCTCTTACTTTTTGATATCAGTTAAAATTGTTATCTATCTGAGATGAAAATTTTCATTCACAAATCTATGCAATAATATTAGAATGTATTTAAAGTCAATCAAATTAGTTAATATTAAGGCTATTTTAATGGTAAACAGTTTTCACAAGATTGATTCATTAATATAATAATTGAAAATTAAGTATTGTGGTTCATTTTGCTTATTTTTTGATTACTACAATAAGCAGAATTGTGAGCTAGGTTCAAATTCAAACCTAGTCTATTGCATTCACTTTTGCTCAAATGCCTTTGGGAAATCAATACATCCTGGGAAAATCCATAAATCCATCTCTGCCAGCTATGGGTTAAACAGAAGGGTAAACAAGGTTCTCTATTTTTGGATTGCAAATAGTCTAGGAGAATGAAAATTCTGAATTTCAAATTGTGGAATGGAAATTGGGAAACTATTCTACTATCTTCCCAAAAAAGACATGGCAAAAATTACAGATAATAAAGAAAAAGGAATCTGTAGCTAGCAATCTAGCAATCATCTCTAAATTTCTAGAAATAGCTTCATGGTAATTTTTCTGATGAGCTTCATCTTGGTAACTCAACTTAACAAATTTAAGTACTAGATTGGCAGCTAGGTCTCATTATTTTAATGATATTCCTAGAAGTAACTTCACGTTTTATGCTAATAGTTCCTTCTTTTACACTTCTTGCTTGCAGAACTATCTTCCAGCTTCTTGCTTTCCAAGAAGATTGTTGATAATCATCAAAGTATTCTGCTTGTCTGACAATGACAGCATCTTGATCAACCGATTAAAAACTATAACATCAGAAGATTGTTGATACTCATTTAAGCATTCTCGTTATAAAATGATGACCATATCTTGACCATGGAGAGCAGGAAAACAACAAATTTTATCAATGTCCAGCGAGCTGTACCATAGTGAAATACTTTTATTATTTCTTGTTGATCCATTCAGTATTTTGATATTTGGTCATTGATTTTGGCAAGTAAGTTTGTCTAATATATTATCCCATTTGATAGCATATAAAAATATCCTCTAGGTATTATATGTAAAGTTGCATTATTTCAAAGTGTATAGCTTATCAGATTTTGTTTCTTGTAAATTGCAGCAATGTTATGGAATGCATTTCCTGCTGTTCTTGTTGCATCCAAGTTTTTTCTTCTTCGCTCTGTTCTAGCTACATATTTCCATAGCATCAAATGTTTAGCTGTAAATTCCCTGAAATATTTTTCATAATATTCCCTGCTGAAATTAAAAGGGTTTTATCTGACATTAAATATGGAAATTTATGCTGTATTCCTAAATAGCAATGATGCTGAATAGCACTTTCAGTTAATGCTAGTATGTGATATGTATTCTCATGGACTTTTTATATATTCCATTCCACAGTACAGTTATTCTAATGGCATAGAATTACAAATACCTATCATTACAAGAAAATGATTGAAGCGGCTTAAACATGCCAAGAGATGGCTTAATAACCAACTAAGTTGCAAATATTGAAGAGAAAATTATTTGGTTATTATATAGTGTAGCCTTCATGTATTCTAAGTTTGTATTTTATTAAAGCAATGTCTATTAAAATTACAAAATAGAAGGATTTTTGATGAATTTATTTGTCAACTATTAAAACACTTATTATTTAATGGCAATATTTCAATTGGATTCTTGGATTGTCACCTTGCTGTGGTGAAGAAGTTACAATGACTGAAAGTAATGCCATTGAAAGCTTAGTTTCTGGTAGGGTCACCAAGGGTAGCATAATTGAGGATGATAGTCCAGAAAAATCAGAATAAAATGTAAACAGTTAAAATTTGGAAAATCTCAATAATCTTCATAAAATAAATTTTTTCTTTTGATATACTCAATTTGAATAAATCTCCAAATAAAACTAAAATATTTTGCTTAATTCTGCAATTTAAAAATTTTAAATTGGGGAACAATTTTTGCTAAATATTAAAAAAATTCAAATTATTTATATTCTACTTGAATGTGTCTTTTAAAATATGTAAAATTCATTCCTGATGAAGAGGCAATTTCACAAGAGGAAATTATGTTAAAAATTTCTATTATTGTAAAAAATAAACAAATTTGCTCAATGCAATAAATATACAAAGTATTTACATTATTTACATTGTTTGGACTGTTGTCCTTATCTTTATTGTTATATTTATAATGTTTTGGCTGTTGTACATTCTAGCATTCTTCAGGTGACTGGAATTTTGAACTGAACCCTAAATAACGTAAATAATTACAATACCTAGTCTCAAAAATATAGACAGATCCTGAAGAAGGCCAGAGCATACAACAGCCAAAATTTTGTGAATATGGCAACAAAGATGAGGACAATAGTCCAAACAATGTAAATAATTACAAGACCTCATCTATATAGACGAAATATAAAATTTTTGTTAAATTTCTATAATTAGATGAATTTCCATACATTTTCGAATTCTGCGTATTTCATTATCACATGAATTATTCACTAAATCTATCTTGTGCAGCTCTTGATCTTTGTACTGAACATAATTATTAAAAAATTCAATTGATTAAATTCTATTGATTTTTCATAGTTAAATTTTTAACAACTGAAAAATATTTTGCAAGGCCAGATATCTTAATTTCTATATAAACAGTATTCCATTTACTAGAATCATAGATGCCATCAAATGATTGTTGGTATCAAAATCAGTTGCTACCAAACCACTACTTCTGTGGGCTGTGTCTCTTTAGGATGTTGGTGATCATGGCTCTCCACAATTTCCTGTCCTTTGTAGTTCTTAATAAATTTTGTCTTTTGGTTATTTCTTATAAATCCTGTTCTGCTATCCATTTGATCAAGCACACTAAATATGTTGTGTTGCTTCCCTCTGCACCTCTTGCTTTTAATGTCCTGTGAGTATCAAATTTTCCAAGCCCTCTTTCTTCATTATGTGCCCTAGAAATTTCAACTATTTCTTTCAAATGGTAAGTATAAGTTTTCTTTTTGTCTCCATTTTCTCTAAAACTTTGTCATTACTCACATATTTGGTCAATGGAATTCTCAGCATCCTTCCTTAGAACAGCATTTCTGTAGCTTTTTAAGTCTCTTCTTCATCTGTCAGATGATTGTCCAGTCTTCATTGCCATATAGGAGGACTGATATTATGCAACAGTTCAGTAAATGGTTTCATTTTTATACCCTTTGTTTATCAGCCAGTTATTGTTATAAAAATCACTTTATTTAAAATGAAGTAATCATTATCTACTTATTATAATCAAAGTTTTTGGTATTTTTTTAATAAAAATGTATTGATAAAAGTGAATGTAAATTTCTAAAATATATATATATATATATATGTATATATATATACACCCAAGTATAGTTCCAATAACCAAAAAATGCTATTCTTAAAAGAGTGCTCAATATAGAGGAGAGCAAATATAATTTATTCAAAAATTATAATATAAATATGTTATAAAATCACTACAAAAATAGCCATTTTGTTTCAACACTTCTGGTGTCTTATCAAGTGATGGTATTAAATTCAATAGCATCACTTGATAAGACACCAGAAGTGTTGAAACAAAATGGCTATTTTTGTAGTGATTTTATAACATATTTATGTCATAATTTTTGAATAAATTTATATATATATATATATATATATATATGTGTGTGTGTGTGTATGTAATTAGTTTTAAAAACCCAAATAAACTCTTGAAGAAGAAAACTGAAATAATGGGTAAATGTAGGCATATAAATAATTACTTACTTTGCTATCTAAACACAAATCAAAAATAAAATAAATATGATATAAACTTTAAATAAATAAATAAAATAAATATAATATGAACTTAAAAAAAATAATTATTAATAAATAAAAAAATCAAACAAATATTAAATATACACATCTATATGTGTGTGTTTGTGCACATGTACATACAAATAAATATATACACACACACACTCCAAATGAACAAACCTAACCCCCATAATTAATACTTCAATATATAGCACCAAGGCAAAAAACAAATAAACTACTAACCATTAAATAAAAATGAAACATTAGACAAACAATAACATATGATGCAAGCAAATATTTAATTTCCTACATATACACTATTTAAAAATTACATATACAATATTGTCCACTTTTCTTTCCAAGGACATTTTGGGGTTATAGTATCTTTCTTTTTTTTTATGCTGCTCTTATATAATTTCTTTTTTTGTTTATCTTAATGTTATTAGTAACAATAGCTTTGTATATTATGCTATTGGTTAAACATTTATTGTTAAGTGGGAAATTTTCTTTGTTTCCGCAGTTACATTTGATGGGGTTATTTTGATGGATATTGTTGTAATTGTTATTGGTTTTGTAAGTATTTTTTTATTATGCTTAGTTATCATTACCATGGTTTTGTGGTACTGTGCCCACTTTTCAAGTGCTTAAATTAAATATTTACAATTGTAATGAATATCTTTTCTTTTTTTTTTTCAATTTTCATACTTGTGTCTTTTTTTAACTTCATTGTGGACATGCACATGTTTTTACATGTGTTCATGTGTTCCTTCATAAACACAATTGTTTTTCAATTGTATATTTTGTAATTGTTATTTTTGGTTGTATATGTATCTTTGATTGTTATATATATATATATATATATATAGTGCAACATATGCGATATATATATATATGTGCGACAGTGATCTGGGGAATCGAAGAATACATTAAAGAGGCCAACAAACAGCTAGCCGACAAAGAATCCTATAAAAGCATACCTACAGATCCCCTTCCAGAATACCAAAAAGAATTAACTAGCTCACTAAACATAATGCTTCACAACAATCTAATCGACAAGGAAATATACACAGCACTTACACCCACAAACATTACACCTGCTTGTTTCTATCTCCTTCCTAAAATACACAAAAGCAACAACCCAGGAAGGCCGGTTATTTCATTGTTCAACTGCCACACGACAAAAATTTCCAAATACATAGACCATTACATACAACTGCTAGCTAAGGAAGTAAAATCCTACATCAGAGACACAACAGATCTACTGAACAAAATTAATCACATACAAACAGTACCAGACAATGCTATTCTAGTGACTATGGACGTTAGGTCACTCTATTCAAACATTAAAAACATCAAAGGGCTAACCGCCCTTCAGGAAGCACTTACTAAAAGAAAACACCCCCCCCCAACAGAAGTCATCCTAAAACTCATGGAGCATGTCCTTACATTGAATACTTTCAACTTCAATGGAGCACACTACCTTCAAATAAGAGGTTGTGCTATGGGAACCATTGCAGCTCCATCATATGCTACAATATTCATGTGAAAATTTCAGGAGACCCATATCTATCCAATCATTGGTAGCGACTGCATATTCTATGCAAGATATATTGATGATATATTCTTTGTATACACAGGTAGTGATGACAAACTTACCCAATTCCTTATGACCCTAAACACAGTGCACGACTCAATTAAGTTTGACTATGAAAATCCACAACATCAGTAACATTTTTAGACACCCGCATTTACATAGATGAAAACAGGAAACTACAAACGACACTACACACTAAAATCACCGACACCCACAACTATCTACACTTTAAGTCTTCCCACTCTAAACACCTCAAAGAGAACCTTCCCTATTCACAAGCACTTAGACTCAGAAGGATATGTTCCAAAAATGAAGAATTAAATAAACACATTGAAAATCTGGAGCATCAATTCACAACACATGGCTATAAACAACACCTAATCAAGGAAGAAATAAATAAAGCAATTTCCACACCTAGAGAAGACACGCTAATGTGCAAGATTAAAAATAAATCTAGCCACATCTCTCTAGTAACCACTTTCAACCCCACTCTGCCTCCACTATCCCAAATAATCAAACGTCGCTGGGAAATACTACATCTGAAACCAGACCTAAAAAAACTGTTTAAGGAACCCAGCCTTCTTGCATATCGTAGACCTAAGAATCTAAAAGAAATCATAGGTAATAACCACATTCAGGGGACAAGGTAATCCGTAATAAACTAAGAACAAAAACAACAGGATTTTCCCAACCATGTAACAACAAAAGAAGTTTATGTTGCAACCATATTAAAAACACGAATTCATTCACTAGCTCAATCACTAAATCTACTTTCAAAATTCTACCACGATTCTAACTGTAGAAGTCATAACATAATTTACCTCCTAGAATGCACACTATGCCAGAAACAATATGTAGGAAAATCTGAATGGCCCTTTCACTACAGAATTAATAATTATCGTAATCAAATTAAGTCGACTCCCCATGAAAAATTATTACCTGTAGAACAACATTTCCGCCTGGAAAAATATGATTTCAAAACCCATGCCAAATTCACTATAATTGAGAGAATAGAAAAGTTCAGAGCAGATAACATTAGAAAGATTTTAGAGTCCCATGAAAATAAGTGGATACAACGTCTAAAAACAAAATATCCAGCCGGGCTAAACCATGAATAACAATATAGATAGTGCCAATATATAAGTCAACAAATCAAAACCTACCCACATTTCTCACCCACACAAGACAGACATGCTTACGGAGGTGTGGAGGCCTCACACTTATACACACACCCACACAAATATACACACTTACACACTTACATCATACTCACTCACTGCCTAATGAGCCAAATGATAACACACACCCACAGCAACACACACGCTTACACATATCATACTCACTCACTCACTCACTCCCTAAGAACCAAATAACACACACACACACAAACACTAAACAGAGGCACATCCCCTCACCAGGTCCAATAAAACTGTCAAACTGACCAGAGAATTCAGAGCAGCATGTATCTATCCAGCTCTTATCTCAAATAACAACTTAAAAGAGACTGTTTGACCAACACAAGGAATGTTAAAAGATTCATGTTAAAAAGATAAAAAAATGAAAAAACAAATGAAAACTACAGACAAAACAAAAGTTCATTTTCTCCATCAAGACATTCATTTCTGTAGTTTAGTGCTAGCAGCAAGCAGAAATATTTCTCCTCCCAATGATGGCCATTTTGGTCGAAACTAGTCGAAGAATCTAAATGAAATAATAATAAAAAAACGAAAGAATATTAATCTACAACCTAGTGTGTCTAAAGATTTTAATTTTTTTATTTTTTTATTGTTCAATATATATATATATATATATATATATATATATATATATATATATTAATGTATTGTGTTGTGTTTATTATATTATATTATTATTTAATTTATATTAGTTTCTGTTGTATTTATTATGTTATATTAGTATGGAAGTTGCAAAGTAAATACTTTTTAAAATGTCTGCAATAACCAATTAATTCATTTCTCTTGTTTAATAATTTAATTTGATTATTGAAATTTATTACATAAAATTTTTCTTCTAAAAACAGTCTACATTTCCTATTATTAATATCACATGGGACTATTTTATGATTTCCCCATTTAATTTTAGTTGATATTTTTTTTTCTTTTGGACTCCATATATATTTTGATAATGTTGTGTTATTTGTATATGTCTATTTTAAATGACATTTTATGATTATTAAATCTTTCTTTGAAAGTTGTTTCAGTTGCTTCAAAATAATTTTTTCTTGCATGTTAATGTTATTTGATGTAGTCGCTTTATATATTATTGGTTAGACATTTATCATTAAGTGGGCAGTTGTTTTTATTTGAACAATTATTGTTGCTAATTTGCATATTTTTGTCATTGCAATGACTAATATTTCTTTTTAATATTTTTTTCATTATGTGTATTTATTATTTTCTCCATATCATTCATACAACTATAACTGATATCAATTGTATTTTATCAATGATTTTTTTTTTATAGTTTATTATTTTTAGGTTAGTGTTTTTCAATTAATTTAACAAAATATTTTTCCTATTTTTGTTAATATATATATATATCAGCATCTTCCTCTGACTGGATGAAAAACAGAAAATATTCTTCAAGTATTCTTTTTTTCCTCATGGTACAAAGTTTATAAAACTTTGATTTTATATATTATTTTTTTTTAAATCTCTTTCACCCCAAGCAAGGCAGTAAAGCCACTAAGACACAAGGAGTTAGTGGGTGTGGAAGAATTAGAACAGAAACATTAATAACAATGTGGGAAGAGAAAAGAATAATCAGGAGAACAGTAGATAGTGATTGACATTGCATTTAAATTTTGCATATTAAAGTTGGTTGGAAAGCATGGACCCAGGAGGGAATTCCACAAGTGAGAAGTGCAAGAACAGAAACTGTTAGCATAGAATTTATGGTTATATCTAGATAGCTCAACTGTAAATTGCTTATTATTACAGCGTTTAAATTTTTTAAAAAGTCTAGATTACCATAGTAATGAACTCAACTGAACAATTATAAAAGTATTTGTAGAAAAGGCACAGGGAGGTAACATTATGGTGGTGGGAAAGTGACTGAAGCCAAACAGCCAGATCATTGATAATATTACTGATTCTTTTTTTTTTTAGATTTTATCAAGGAGCTCTTGGTAAATAGCAAGACCACTGGGCCATATGTGGTAGCAATATTCTAGGCCTGGATGAATGGTAGACTTATAGATATGTATGATAGATTCTGGAGAGAAAAGTTGTCTTGCACAATACAGTGAACCAATTTTCTTATGCATTTTTCTTCATCATGATATTGGAGGAGGCTCAATTTCACAAACGTTTGAGAGAATAGCAACTTTCTATGACAAAAATGATAATGCAGTTTTCAAAGTTTAAAATTATTATGATATTTTTCGTATTAGTGTAAATCATATTTGAAAGTTGCTATTGCAACTGACAATCGAAATATGTAATTATTGAAAAATTTGCTCATTAGAATAAAAATTTATTCTACATTGGACGCATTCTCTTCAAAATTTATTAGCTTCATTTTACATGACATGTCATGTTTAAAAGCAAACAAAAAGTAAAGAAATTATGCCCTCTGAAATTGCCTCATTTGGTTTCTATGAAACAACAAATAAAATACAAAATTAAGAACAACAGAATTTAACACTACTGTCTTAATATGAACACTCCCCTTTCGAGATCACGTCACTTTGACAATACATTTTCTAGGTGTATATATTTGTGTGTGTGTGTATCTTTTAGTCACAATGTACATTGTCTTTAGAACTCTCTTCTGACATTTAAGCAAACTAGCATCCTACCTGTCTGTGTTGTCATTTTTAAATGCTGTACATGTACATATTGTAATGTTTTATTCATATTCTCCATCTTTGCTTTTTTTTTTCTCGTGGAGACTTTGTTTTGCAGATAATAACCTGCCCTTCTGGTAACTCATAAATATTAAATGTGTTGTTACTGTTCTAATTATCATCATCATTTTTCTTTAGATTCTCTTTTTCCTCACCTCCTCCTAGGTCCTTTGAACTTACTTTTTCCTCTGTCTTTCGTTTTTCTTCTTCCTCTGCTAATTTGAAATAACTTAAGAAAAAAAAGATATAGTATAGGTTTTTTAAGTTTCTAATTACTCAGACTCTTACAGAAGGTGGTGAAGGAAAGCAAGAAGAAAGGACTAATCAACGACTGCAAGAAGACTGAATGTATAGTTGTTAGCAAAAGGGATGGTGAAACAGGTAAATTACAAATTGGAGATACCGAAAGCAAACAGGTGCAAAAATTTAGATATCTGGGAAGCGTATTAACAAAAAGCGCAACACTGAAATCTGAAAATGCATTGAGATAGTGAAAGATGCCTTCCAAAAGCTGAGAAAAGTATTAAGAAACAGGAAAATATCATTAGAAACAAAGAAAAGAGTATTGAACTGTTATGTAATATGAGTGCTCCTATATGGTAGTGAATACTGGATAATCACCTCACAAATGGCAAAGAGACTTGAAGCAACAGAAATTTGGTTCTACAGAAACATGATGAGAATATGATAGACCAAACATGTGAGCAATGACAAAGTTCTAGAGACAATGGCAACAAAAAGAAAACTTATGCTTAATATCAGGAAGAGAGAGTTGAAATTTTTAGGCACATAATGAGGAAAGAGGGCTTGGAAAATTTGATACTCACAGGACAGATTGAAAGTAAGAGAGAGACAAAGGAAAGCAAGGCACAACTTACCTGGTTAGCTTGAGTGAATGGGTGGCAGAGCAGGGTTTGGGAGAGATGGCAAGACAAAAATTATTAAGAGCTATAAAGAGCAGAAAATTGTGGAAAGCCATGATTGCCAACATCCTGAAGGGAAATGGCACAGACAAGAAGAATTACTTAGAGTGTGCTGAAAAGTTCTTGGCCCAACCCACTTTCCAAGATATAACCAAATAATCTAACAAGGTAGGATTTGTAGGATCTTCTTGTTCAGGCTGAGAACTTTTCAGTTCCTCTTCATATAACTGTATAAAAAAAATGTGGTCTCTGATGGGGTTTGTTTTTGCATCTCCTTTTATAGGGAAAATCACCATCTGATTTGCCACAGTTAGTATCACAGCAAGATTCAATTACCCTTTTTAACCTTTTGCCTGTCCAGGGCATTTTCGTGTGTACTAACCAAACGTTCATGCTTGTTTTCAGACTTATAACTATTTGCAAAGCAACTCAGATTATTTAGCAAATGGAATGTGCTGATATATAATGTTTCACATAATAAAAACCTGTGCATCACATGTACAAATCATAAATTATTTACACTACAGTCTGTACATCACATGTGATGCAATGGTTATAATCATTTCAATAAAGTGGGAAAATAGATTCGAGACCTTACATTATCAGTCAAGCATCCTGTAGTCATATATGATGTACAAAATATTAGATTAGGCCTTTTCTCAGATGTCCTGCTCAATAGTAGACTCTTTTCTTAAGTGTCCTTAGTTTCACAACTCTTTTAAAATCATATGCTGCACAGACATGGAAATTACATGTCTTGTGCATCACATATGATGTACAAGATGGACAAAGGGTTAAAGAATGCACGTCTCAATCAGATTTTCTTGAAAGTCCATATCTGTTATTTTTATTTTTTTTATATATCTGACATGTAAACAAAGTAATTTATAAAGAATGAGTGGATTGACAGTAATAAGGAATAATGTTGGATTGAAAATAAAATCCATTAATTCCTTAGAAATTCTTCTATGTGCCATATCCCTTCAGGATGTGAGTAATCATGGCTCTCCACAATTTCCTATTTGTTTGTAGCTTAGTAAACTTTGTCTTATTGCTTTACATTGCTTTCCTTGTAAACTCTATTCTCTCATCTATTTACACACGCTCATTAGGCACAGGTTATGAGCTGTTTTCAACTGACCCTATTATTCTATCAGTGTCAAATATTTTAAGCCTGCTTACCTTATTATGTGCCCTGAAAATTTAAAGTACTTCTTTCTGATTTTAAGTATAAGTGTCCTTATTTTTTAAATTATCTCTAAAACTTCACTCTTCCTCACATGTTTGGTCCATGGTATTCTCAGCATCCTTCTGTAGAAGCACGTTCATATTGTTTCATATCTCTTCATCTGATTGTCCAGCATTCACTGCCATACTGAATGACTGATATTACACATTTCTAATAAAAATGTCTACAGAATAATTTGTAAAACATGAAATTATGAAAAGAATAATAGTGACAAAATAATGTTAATTATTCTGAATTATCAAGATGAATGTCCTTATTTCTGTTATTAACTTTCAGATAGTATATCTGTGTTCATCTTGTCTAGTTTTCAAAAATTCGCACATTGAGAGCGCTCTTAATTCGATCTAACAAAGGAGAGAAGTTACTTGATTATCAATAGATTCAATGATTCATGTTTACTTATAGTGTATGTAACACTATATATACAGGTTCCCCATGTTTCTTTATTCTAACTCTAAGGCTGCTAGAAAAAAAAAAGTCATTTGATTATGATAAATTAAACCTAAGGCTAAACTTTGATAAGATTGAAATATACTGTTATAAGTATGCCAGAGAAATGCAGAAGTGAAAATTATATATTTTTCTGTTGTAAAGGCTGCAGCCTTCTTGAAGTACATTTTATATACTAGTGTTGCTTCTCAAAAACAAAGTTATCTTTCACTTACCCTAAGTAGAAGGACTTCTCTCAACAGCTCATTGTGGAAGGGGACGTAACTCTTAGTGCTTGCAACACCACATTCAATCAATTCTGAGTCTCTTATCAGGCTGACCGACAATGTCATCTCAACTATCTCTGGGAAAGGTATTTACTAAACTAATTTGAATCCGGACAAAGCTCTCTCTCTGATATATGCCTTATGCGTTATAGACAGAGTCCTTGATCTCATCCACTGCCAACCTTAGAAATAAACAATCCTTGAGTTTTACTTCAGAAAAGGCCCAAAACTCAAGAATCATGATATTAGCAATTTGGATATGCTCCACTAAAGCTGAAAGTCTTTCTTTTAAGAGCAATGGTGAAACTTTTTAATTTAATAATGTTGTGGACCCAAAAGAAAACTCGAACTCAGCAATTTAGTGAAAACATATTATTAAACAAAAGAACGAATACAAAAGTGTTGCACATCCAACTGACGGCAAAGTACAATAGTCAACTTGTCAACTGTAGACAGCTCCCTCGAGAGGCATAATCTCCCCGTTATATATAGTAATAGGACGAGTCCATTTAGACCATAAAGGTAGGTCCCATAACAAATAAGGAAAAAAAAAAAAATAAAAACTTATGCTGATAAGTCCTACAGTAAGAACAAATATTTTTATCAATTTGATTATAATTTGTTATAATTTTTTTAACTGCACCTAATTTATAAATTAAACTTCATCTCAGGTCTGTATGTATGGAAAGAAACTATCCATAGTTTCAGATATCCACTGGGACTTTTCAAACATATTCCCTGCAGCTAATGATAAACTACTGTAATTAAACAAATGGCAAACATTAGCACAAAAAAAAAAAAAAAAAAAAAATAGAAAATGTTAATATAAATACTTTCATGGTAATTGTTCTGATGAACTTTGCTCTATGGTACCTAAACTTTATGAATTTAAGTGCAGTCCTAGATTTACATTTGAAATGGCTAGATGTAACTAAGTTCTATGCGAACAGTTTCTTCTGTCACACTTCTTGATTGTGGAACTCTCTCCCAGCTTCTTGCTTTCCTGTTAACTTTGATCTTCAAAAATTTAAATGTAATGTCAATCATTATCTTTTAATTCTTGTTCTTTTATTGTTCTCTTTCCTTAATAGTGTTTTTTTCCCCCTTATATTATCCAACTCAATAACTCCTAGCAGTTCTACTGCTTTGCTTGGGGTGAAATGACTAAAAAAAAAAACATTTTGCTAAAAAATTACCAATTTCCATAGGAACTTGAGGAAGGTTGAAAAACATTAATAAAAATAACAAAGATGCAGATAACAGTAGAAATAATTTTTAAATAATGCTTTATTTTGAAATTTTAATAAATTTAAAATCCTTTGATTATTAAATGTAAGATCCCTTTGTCATTATCAACATCAAACAGAAGTATGTTTTTTTTTTTTTAATTTATATCATCAGCTCTACTAAATGTTTTGGTCTCAAAATTCACTCTTTATTATGATAATGAAAAATAAAAAAATAAATAAAAAAAAATTAATAGCCAAGAAAGGATATAAAAAAAAAAAAATGTTATTAAAAACATCTGGTTATTTTCCGGCTGACACAAGTAGATGCAAAAATAGCTGTCATTGATATATGAATCGACCCCTTCCCCTTGAATATATCATCTTGATACTGATAAGTTTTCTATGAGTTTCACCTTTTTATTCTTCAGTTTGACTGCCTTTATCTGTTGCTTTTGTGTGAAAATAACCTAAATGCACTTCATGTTCCCTGGTATTTTGATATGCCATATTATCTATATGCATATGCAATTGAAGCTGGCCTTATCATCTCAGTGCAGTGCCTTTCATTATTTCCCTTGTTAACATCAACTGTTGATTCCTCATGAGGGACTCAAAGTGTCAGTTTGCAATGAATTTATCTATAAAGTTTCAAGGTTTTTTTTTTTCATCTTTTCTTATCATGCTGTAATTCTCACCATTTCTTAGTCCCAAAAGGAAGTAACTAACCCCAAGTTCCTCCCTGGGAAAAAATAATTCTAAATATATACTAGTAATTAACTTTGTTTATAACAACAGAAAATTCTATCAAATGTCTTGTCAATTTCTCCTATTTAAAATGGATTGTTGTGTTTTCTATGGCTTATTAACAATGTTTTTTGATAGATTTGCTTTCTATGGCTTATTAACCATGTTTTTTTGAGGGAATCAAGAAACCAAAAGAGAGTTCCACAGATAAGAAGTGTAAGAAAAGAAACTATTAGAATAAAACTTATGGTGATATTTGGCTAGTTCGACAGTAAAACAATGAAACAGTGAATTTAGTAGTATGCTTAATTTCATGCAGTCAAAAGGTAACAAAGGAGAAGAGGTCAGAATAATTACCATGAAAAATATGTCTAAAAAAAAATAAGGAAAACACTTGACAGCAGTGAGGTAATTTGTTCTTGTGATATTGGAGGTCTCATTAATGAACCAGAGAGATAACTTTATGGAACACCTAACACAGAAATTTTTTTTTAACAAATTAAAATTTATTGAAACAAAACAATTCCAGTTGACCACTGATGACAATTCCAGAACAACGTAACAATAAACAATTTTTTCTAACCTCTGCCAGCCATAATGATGGAGGAAGCATTACCTCGAACCATCGCCAGTGAGACACGCTGCAAGAGCCACTCCGTTTTGCAAGGCTCGTCCCTTAATCGAGATGCAATCGCGCCAATCCTTCGAAGGAACGCCATCGAATGAGGGCTAATAACCCCTGAAGTCTCCACTGCCACGGGAGTAAAAAAAAAAAAATCTATCAGCAAGAGAAGAATATTAAACTATTTTTTTCATCTCTGCGTCCCAGGCGATGGATCCTGGCTCAACCGCGGAACTGATCAAATTACCGACCGAAAATGTACCCGCACAGGTCGCATCCCAAATCAACGACTTCCCCATTTTAAAAGGGAAAATGGTAATGCCATCCGGCCGCTTTCCACCACCATGGTCAAGGCCTATGGGTTCGATTTGGGAAGGGAAATTGAAACTCACATGGACAAAGTAACAAAATTCAGTTAACCACTACATGGTGTGTCCCATAGGACATTAGAAATTTGAAGCTTTAAAAACAAATGTCACTTATCTGCCTCTTCAACTTAATAGAAGCTTATGACTTTTACAATTGCTGTCATGTCATTCTGTGGTGGAATGTTTTTTTGGGTTTTTTTCTTTCCTTTTTTCTTAATTTTCTTCATTATAAAATGTCTTTTCATAAACTCAACATATTTATAAATCTATATCTTAGCTTCAGTCACTTCCACACTGCCATAATGTATCTTGCTTGTGTCTTTTCTATAAAAATTTTCATGGCAATTGTTCCCATGAACTTTCCTCTATGGTAGCTTGAGTTTAAAAATATGAGTTTGGTACTAGATTGGTAGTTAGGTCTCATTTTATAGTTTAATTTGTTAGATGTAACCATAAATTCTATACTAACAGTTGCACTTCTCCTTTGTGCAACTCTCTTCCAGCTCCTTGCTTTCCACTCAACTTTGATCTTTAAAAATTTAAATGCAATGTCAGTCGTAAGCTTCCATTTTCTTAATTCCAGTTCTTTTATTGTTGTCTTTCTTTAATAAGGTTTTTCTTTTTCTCATATTTTTTTTTTTACTTTTAGTAACCCCTTGTGTCATAGTGGTTTTATTGCATTGCTTGGGATGAAATGACTTTTTAAAAAAATGTTACAATGAAAACATCAGCAGTAGGATATTGAATATGGCAATGAACTGAAGTGGTATCATGCAAAAAGATCCTTCATACTGGACAATGGATGAAACCTAATTATTCAAAGTCAGATAAAACTGCAAGAAGTATGACACATTTGGCAGAAGGGAGAGGCATATTCAACATTTGATAATTTGCAGCAATAAGCACTTAAAGGTTTTAGGTAGTTTTGATCAACATTGCTTTTCATGGTTAGTAGTAAGGAATAGTAAATGTAAGACTAACTTATACTTAAGTAAAATAATAACAATAATAATATTTATTAAGAATTTATTACAGGAAATATCAAGTTTTACAGAAACATTGTTGACATTTATGTATTTAGTTACATAAAAATAATATAAATTTTGATGCTATATTTGATTTGTTGTTTGTTAATGACAGCATTTTAGAATACATTGAATGCAATGCAAAGTTTCCTCAATTGAACAAAATGGTGTTATTTCCTTTACACATTGTTATCTTTCTTTTACATTGTTTTTAGATCACTTTCTTCCAGTCATTTTAATGGGCAATAGTAAAATTCTGAAATTTAGAATGATCTTATTCCATTTCAAAAATGAAACCTGTGAAAAGGAATATTTTAAATTAATATACAAAATTAAAATGCTTTTGACAAAAAATCTTAATGATTTTATGATAATTATATAACAATAATGTAATGATATTCCATAGACAAATCTCCAGTTTATGCTACTTCATCTCATTGCATGGTTACAAACTATAAAACTAAATTGAGCTTGAAATATTGTGTAATTGGTTTTAATTTTTTGTAAAATACTTGTATGTGATATAATGAATAATTTGCAATGAAAAAAGCAATTTTTGATATTTTTTAATACACCTCTCCTCTGCTGAGCATGTATCATCTTGTTTCTCCTAATATATACACAACCAAATTACCTATGATAATACATGGGGAACATCCTAACAGAAAACTTTGTTTATATATTACTTTTCACCTGTTTCATCTCTGTTGTCATGTTACATTTTTTAGTAAAAATTTGCTTTGGTAAATCATTAAGTTATTTGTTAATCATCCTCCCACAAACAAATACCAACTAACAAGATGGCAAGTTAGAACATTTTATATTTTATGACAGCAATTCAAAGGCAGATTTTTTTCTTTTACAAATTATCAAACCTTTATATACAAATTAAAACCAAAAGATTTTTGGATTGTAATTGTTTCAGCTCTGAAATTATCCAGTAACCATCATTTCTATTCTAATAGTTTCTTTTCTCACACTTCTCACCTGTGGAACTTCTTTTTGATTTCTTACTTCCCTGATAAATACAGTCTTCAAAAATTTAAATGCCACATCAATTACCATCTTCTGTCTAACTGAATCTTTTTCTTTTATTTTCCATTCCTGATTTCTCCTTATTAAAGTCTTCTCATTCTCGTTCACTCCCTGTAACCTGCTGCATGCAAGTGGCACTGCTGCCTTACTTGGGGGTGACATGATAGAAAAAAAAAGAATTAAAATTTTAGAAGAACAAGTCTAAATTCAAAACTGTGGAAAAGCCAATGGGAAACCACCTCATTATCATTCCCAAAAACAATTGTAGCAATGCACTTATTTTTATATGCCAAGTCCTTTCAGAATGTGGGAAATCATGGGTCTCCTCAACTTCATCTTCTAACTCTTTAATATCCTTCTCTGACCCTCTTCTGCTTCTTGAAACAAGAAGGCTTATGGCCATATCGTTAATACACTAGTTCTCATATGATCACTGAAGTTAAGCAGCATCACACCTGATCAGTACCTAGATAGGTGACCACTTGGGAATTCCAGGAGCTGTAAGCTTGGATGTACAGCTAGTGTAATGTATAACAGCTTGGAATTGAAAATCGGAGAGCCAAGTTCCAATTCTAATCAAGTTTGTTATACTCACTTATGCACAAATATAACTATCTATTGAAAGAGATTGAAATATGCATCAGAGAATTACTGCAATCACAAAGGACCTTGAATAATGCAAAAAAATATCCATAGATGTATAGAATATTTTTTATCAGAAGTATTTAAAATAAAATATTTTAGGTTTTTAATGAAGAAAAAATTAGGTTGTAATTTACAAGAAAAAGCTTTTTAGAAAACTGTTTCTGAATTCATATTTATGAAGCACATAAGGAAATAGAAAATTCCAAATTTCTTTCTATAGTTATACTGGATTTTTTTTGAATATAAGAAATTTTGAATGAAAATTAAAGGCAAAAAAGCAAAGTGCTGTATTATAAATAAGTACATGTTTTAAGAAATTTTTACTTAGCTTAAAATCCACTTATTTGAAACAACATGGGAAATGTTATGAATTCGAACCTTCTCCCCTTGCTATGGGTTAAACAGTCAAACTTATATCAGTAAATCATTATCTCCCAAAACTTTTTATAATCTAAAAATATAGCCAGGCTTTAAATAACCTGCAAATAGTGATACACTGTAAATAAACAAATCAATCAAAAATGATAAAAAAAAAAATTCAATATTTTTCAATTCTGGGTTCAGGAAGGTCAAATGAATACAAATATACAAAAATTGATCCACCCTCACAAAAAAAAAAAAAAAAAAAAATTTAAATGCCCAACCCTCTTGCCAAAATCTGACTAAATATCATGAATTTCTTTTATCCTGCTTAGTTGGGTTGAGAACTTTTCAGCACCCATTTAATGTATAAAATTACAAGTACACATGACCAAGAATATACATTTATAAAGACACACATAAATAAATACGTTTATGCTTTATTAAAATTTACATTCATTGATATGAATTCAGAAACAGTTTTCTAGAAAGCTCTTTCTTGTAAATTATGACCTAATTTCTTCTTCATTAAAAAGCTAAAACATTTTATTTTAAATGCTTCTGATAAAAAATATTCTATACATCCTTAGATATTTTTTTTCATTATTCAAGGTTGCAGTAATTCTCTGATGCATATTGTGCACTAAAGGAGAATTATTTTCAAAGCAGACGGCCATGAACCACATAAGAAAATAGAAAATTCCAAATCTCTTTCTATAAATAGTTATACTGTATTTTCTTGAGTGTAATATGACAAATTTTGAATGAAAATTAAAGGCAAAAAAGGGGATGATGTATTATAAACAAGTACACATTTTAAGAAATTTTTACTTAGCTTAAAAAGCACTTATTTGAAACAACATGAAACAGGGAATAAATTACATTCTTGAGTATACTATGACCCCCATAGTACAACCATCTCTATATTAGTGTTTTGGTAAAGTTGTACCATATAATCCATTAAAATCTCAGTGGCGTCAGACAATAAACTATGTCCAACAGCAGGAGGTTTTGAGGAGCGTGGAACCACCTCTTAATTGCTGGTATTCCCAGGTCCAACATGACCCGGAGTGGTAGCACCTGTTAGGATCCTAGCTATTTATTTGTATTTGCGATAGAAATAATCTGTAAAAATGTTATAAAGTTTAATGTACCTAGTTTTAAGTATAGTTATTGAATAATTCTTTACCACAAAATTTGCTACAATTTTTAGATAAGTAAAAAAACTACCTGAAGAAGGCTTGAGCGTACAACGTCCGAAACGTTGTGATAAATATGGCAACAAAGATGAGGACAATAGTCCGAATAATGTAAATAGTGTACATAATATCTCATCTCAAAAATATAGGCAGATACTGAAGGGCCGAAACGTTGTGATAAATATGGCTACAAAGATGAGGACAATAGACCGAATAACGTAAATAATGTACATAATACCTCATCTCAGAAATATAAACAGACTCTGAAGTAAAAAAAAATATTTTCTTTTTTCCAGCGTATTACCCTTTGTATTGCTAATGATGGAGGACATGCAGAAACTTAAATAAAATTTCAATAAAACTTTAAAAAATATAGATTTACTTCTTTCTAATCCTTTTTACAAATTACTTCTATTGCAAGTACAAATAAAGTTATAAATTTTTTAAAGTGCACACAAACTTTATGCACACCCTGTATATTAGTTAAACGTAGCTTCCAACAAATATCTGTACAATTTACATAACCCTATACTCCAATAGCCAAATTGTTAGAACATCAATATTCTAACTATGAGATCTGGGTTCAATTCTCACTGTGGTTGTTTTGTCAAGGAGGTGTCTTCTTGATATTATCATTGGGAGATGATACTGAAAACCATGTGCTGATCGAAGCCTTATGAATAAAATTGGGTAGATGAAACTCTTTGGAAGCCATAAGTGGTTACACCAGCACCAGTACAAAATCATAAAACAGTGTGGATAAGGATTAGAGCATACCAGCCTTGCTTAGCTACCGATCTTACTAGATAATGCACTCTCAACAAGAAACCATAACTAAATTCTTCTCAGCAGAGTTGCAGTATAAACTGCAGATCGTCTGTATGGATGTTGAAGAAATAAGTGCCTGAGCAGGTGTCTGAAACAGGGATTAGATAATGACCCTAGAAGACAGGCATACTCACAAACAAACAGCCAGCCATTACTTACATATCCCAATATATTCAGTCTACTATTACCTTACTACTCACAAATTGATTCCTTGAGGATGAAAAACCCTTCTATACATGTTAAATGTGGCCCTGTACTAAATTATTCTAAGGGCTAGAATATATTTACTACAGCCAGTATTTAGCCACTGGCAACTTTATACTGCTTTTGCTATGATTAGAGTTATATACACTGCGTGCCAAATTATTATTGAGATAACTTTTTTTCTAATATTTCAAAAACCGTCCAATCAATTCACACAAAATTTTCACACAATGTTGGCAACACTGACCTGCGCAATCACTGACATTTTCATACTGATCTGCACAATGTAAACAAACTGGCGCCATATTTGTTATCAGCACGGTGATTTGAGCGTGCCAAATTATTAGAAAGGTTTAGTAAAATTCCCAGAATTGAGCAAACGAAACATTTATTAATGTTGCACGTGAATGCTTATGATCAAAAGAAGCTAATAAGATAATCAAACAAATAATAACAGATACAAACAAAGGCACAGTTTTAAACAAATTAATAGGGAATGTGCTATCCCTATTTTGAAATTACTTGAAGTCGACGATCCATAGAATTTGTTAATTGTAGGATGTCATCTGCTGTAATGCCGCGAGATATGTCAAGGATTGCTTCCCACAACTCAGCGTTGCTCCTGAATTGTCGTCCGTTGGCGTACAGTCTTTGCTTCATGATGCTCCAAAGGTTTTCGATTGGGTTCAAATCCGGAGGATTCGCTCACCACTTCATTTTTCGCTAATGTTTTTCCAATGATACCACCCCAGATCATTATGCCTCCACCACCTTGTTGGCATCTCAAACGCTGATGGCGATTCTGTCTGTTCATTACCCAGCCTTTGCACCATCTATCTGGCCCATCAAGTGTTGCTCAAGTTTTGTCAGTGAACAAAACTTTAGAGAAGTCAATCTTCATATTGTCCTCGGCCCATTTCAATCAATTTTGAATGTTAATTCTCGTCAATGGAGGCTTCGATACAGGTTTGACTGTTGTTGCTATTTCCCTCAGATACTGACACCGAGTACTTTTAGACACAGTAGGATCCCCAATGTGACTGAAAAGCTCTTGACTGGTAAGTCCAGGGTTATTCGTGGCCTCTCGTTTAAGTCGTGACATGAGACAACGTGAAATAACCCTCGGCTTGGCTTTATCTGCCCTTTTGCGTACTTGTGTAGGGTCGGCGGTGAAATTTTTCACTGTTTGATGACACTTCCCATATCATTTTAGAAATTTATAGGGTAGATTTACCTTTGAGAGTTCTGAGGTGATAGTTTTCTTTTCAGCATCACTTAAACTGCTTTTATGGCCCATCTTTTCACTAAATTCTTACACTTTTTTAATAATTTGGCACGCTCAAATCACCATGCTAATAACAAATATGGTGCCAGTTTGTTTACATTGCACAGATCAGTACAAAAATTTCTGTGATTGGGCAGGTCAGTGTTGCCAACATTGTGTGAAAAATTTGTGTGAATTGATTGGACAGTTTTTGAAATATTAGAAAAAAGTTATCTCGATAATAATTTGGCATGCAGTGTATTTAAGCACAAAAGAATAGTGAATTGGGAAAATATTAATAATAACAGAAGGTACTTTTTTTCTCAACTGTATCTAAATTTGAGAATGAATAGGCTAATATTTAATTTAAAACAAACAATCAGCTATTTTTTTAATGAAGCTTGTACGTCTTTCTTAGCAAGGACCAACCTTCTTTGAACCTCATGGACTAGTGCTAGAGAATCACAAAGAAACATATGTAACAAATAACAGAAACCACATCACTTGAGGACTTTCATGAACAGCATCAACTAAAATAGATAGATTGATTGGTTTGTTTAATGGTATATTGACTCCTTTTGGGTCATTTAATGCCAAAATTTATTTTTCTTAAGAGCCTTGAAGTAATTTGATAATTTTATTTTCTACAAGTATGTATTGTTGGTAATTTTTTACTATGAAAATCTACCGATGGCATTTTTACTATAAAAATCTACCGATGGCATTTTTATTATAAACATCTACCGATGACATTTTTACTATGAAAATGTATTTTTATACTTTCATAGTGTTTTTTTTTTGGGGGGGGTGTTCACTATTTGCCCATAGCCAGGACCTAACAGGTGCTACCATACCCAGATCAGGGTGGACCTGGTAACAACATCAATTAAGAGGTGGTTCCACGCTCCTGAAAACCTCCAATCTCCTGATCAGAAGCCTTGCTGCTGGATGTAAAATAGATAACTCAAAGAGAAAATAATGACATAATGAAGATATTAACATTCTACACTACTCCGAATAAAAGGTTAGGAAGGAAACACCCAATACTGGAATGAGAGATAACAGTGGCTGTAAGAAACTTGTTTTCTTGAAAAATTGTTTTAACAGAAATTTTTTATAAAATTAAAATAACAATAGCCCATTGGTCAATGAATGCTATATGTTTCCATATAAGGAAATGGCTAATATTACCATTAACATGAAAGTACTAATTTACACATGCTGTCAATATTTAAGTTTGCAGTCCTGTTCTACTTATAAAATGTCAAAAACTATATTGGTTTGTACTTTTTTTATGTTCAATATTTCCTGAATATTAAACTAAAAGTAAAATTAAATGACTATAACAACTTATACTTTGCCTTGTCCCTGAGTTATAATTGTCACTATAAAAAAAAAAAGTGGACAAAGTAAGGCACAAGGTGTAACAAGATTTTTTATATGCCAAGAGTAAAAATCCAATTTTGGGTCCCAAATCAATTGAGTGAAAAACTCAACTTCCAGCACATGGTATTTCTTTTCAGCTTTAGAAACAGTACAGTGGAGTTGATGGGAAGTTTCTGGCATGTTACCAACAGAGAGAGATTGATTCCATGACCTTGGAGTACTCATTATAAACAACCCCTCATAGATTCAAAATTCAATTGTCAGCTAAGAAACTGATGGTAACTGTATTCTTGAATGCAAAAAGGTGTGCAGTTCATGGGTATCATACTGCAGGATTCTTTTCTTTTACTGCTTAATATTGAAAACACACACAGACACATATAACGATTAATGATGCCTTGTAAAGACTTCACCTCAACTTGCATAAACATACACAACAAGGGACCAGAAATTAAAACCAATTGTAGCAAGTCCAAATTGTAAAAACACATAGATTAACTTTATAGATATAAAGTACTGAAACTAGTCCTCCAACACATACTAAGTCTTGTAAGAGATGACCTGTATCTCTTAAACCAACTCTCTAAACAAGTGAACAGAGACTGTATTATTATTGCATTTTTGATATAGTAAATCATTACAGCCACACCAATACAGATAAGAGGCAACAGGATTCTGGTTAAAAAAAATTTCTTTAAGACTTCAGTTGCATTTTCAATTGCAACATTTTGACCTCAGTGTCTACTTTATATATATATACACACACACACGCACACACACACACAAATAAAACACAGAAAAAAGTAAAAAGCTGCCTCAATATAGAGGTAACTAATATTGCTTAACTACATTCAATATATATATATATATATATATATATATATTAATTAACTGATTTAAAATATAGTTTTTCGCTACACAGTAATAACCATGTTTCAAAAATGGAAACTAAAAACTTTAAATTTAATTATATAATTAAATTAAAAGCATTAGTTCCATTTCATCTTTATTTCTCTATTGGAAAAAGAATAAGTACAAATTCAGCAAATGAGAAGATTTTCTATGAACATATTAATTTCTATAATAAAGCTCTAAAAGATAGTGGCTACAAAATCTCAAAAGTAACTTATATAAAAAAGGCAACTGGGAAGCATAGAAAAAACAGAAGTAGAAAAATAATTTGGTATACCCCGCCCATACAACCAAATGGTAAAGAATAAATTAGGACAAAAATTCCTTGCATTAATAGTTAAACACTTTCCTAGAGAAGGTAAACTAAATACTATTTTCAATAAAAATATACTAAAATTAAGTTAAATCTGTACTGAAAACTTAGAAAAAATTATTAAGAAACATAATGCTAATATCTTCAAAAAACACTTTGACCAAAACCAAAGAAATTTAAACAATATAAAAATAAAAAGATATGAAGATAAACAAAAATTAAGTAACTGTAGAAACCCTCACAACTGTCCTCTACAAAATAAATGTCGCACGGAATCATTAGTATACCAATGCAATATCTCATCTATTAAGAAATAAAAATCTATATAGGTTGCGCAAGCCATGAGTTCAAAAAGAGGTTCAATCAACATCAAACTTCATTTAGGATAAATAAATACAGAAATCAAACATGGTTCTCAAAGTATTTCTGGCAATTAAAAGAATCCAATAAAACACCTACAGTAAAATGGAAATTAATAAGAAAAGCTAGAATATGTAGGTCATTAGATGACCCATGTCCTTTGTGCATACATGAGAAACTATGTATTACTAAATTTATAAAAAATAAAAATTTACTGAATCAGAGAAATGAAATTGCTATTTTTTACTGTCATTGTCAAAAATTTTCCTTAAATAATATTTAAAAATAAATTTAAAAATAAAATTAAAAAATGGGAGCTGGTAATATATATAATTATATTTGATAAAAATAAAAAATTTAAATAATGTAAGTAATTCTATTACATTTACTTGTTTTTAAAAAAGAAATATAGTCTATTAGTAATTAAGAGTAAAAAATATTTTAAAATTGTAGTTTAATAAAACATATTTTAACACAAACAGACATGAAAAATCTTTGAGTATACAGGAAAAAAATGCTGAAAAAAACCCCCCCAGACAGCATGCATTTAACGGATATCAGAATTTGTTGAAAAATAAACCCTTACCCTCCCTAAACTTAAATTTAAAGTTTTATCTTCCATTTTTGAAACATGGTTATTACTGTGTAGCGAAAAACTATATTTTAAATCAGTTAATTTATAATATTTATGCTCTGTAAATTTACATTGAGCACTTTTTTGTAAAAGAAATAAAAATAAAAAAAGAACACCGGATTATATATCTTACTGTTCTTTCTTTTTATTTATATATATATATATATTATATATAATATCATACTTGTTAATGTGACAGGATCAGAGACTTGAAGGTAATCAATAATTTCCTGATAGTAACCTTATTTCTTATTCATCCTCTTTCTTTCTCTTGAATAAACTGTCATTGCAAATAACCAGAAAAAAAAATCAAAGACAACTTATTTTTATGATTAAAAAGGAGTGGCAATCATTATATCAAAAAAAAACTTAACTACATTCAATTATACAGATTTCAGGAAGGCCAAATAATATATCAGCCGAAAACCTGTGATAAAAAAACCCCAAAAAACAAAGATACTCATTCAGAATTGTCATTTAATCAGTCTTATACTAGCAAAAAGAGTTGAGGGAAAGTAACTCATGGTTGGGAAATGACACTCAAGCAACAGAAATGAATGACAAATGTCAATGAAGTTTCACATTAGTCCCAAATGTTTTGTTTTGTTTTCATAGACTACGTGTCTGTACAAGCATACATTTAAAAAGTAGCATCTGTTCAACTTTTGAATGAAGTATATGATCTCTAAGAAAATGCCTTGAACTTCTTAAAGCTACAACAATGAAAAAAATATTTAAAAGTATAAAACTTTCTGTCAAAACATGGTAATCAATTCCTGACAAGTTCAATGAACTCAGACAGAAAAGATGAAGCATTCTATTAATCAGTAGAAGCAATTCCTGAAAATGGTTTTCCTCACAGACTTAATAAGAGGCACTAAGTAATAGATATTCTCCAAGACCCAAAAATGACCAGATTTCTTTGGATCTTTTCAAGAATAATAGGTAACTTGCTGTCTTGATCTATAGGCCCTAACAGGAGTTGAATATACAAAATAGATAAAGCATTTGGTAAACAAGTGACAACTGTGAAAGCAAGTCATTCCTGTCAAATGTGAGGGAGAATTCTTTCACCAAGAAAGAATTAAGTTTAGAAATAAGAATGACCTAAAATAAAATGTCAACTAAAGCACCATTAATCTTAGAAGCAGTTGTATACAACTGACAGTTTAGATATTTCTGAACAGGTTTGGGACTGTGCATGACATCCATATAAATATCTCAATCTGATGAGGTTATTAAATTAATTAAATTAAAGAAAATTAAGTTTTTAGGTTGATGCTTTGGTTTTTTAGCAATTTGTGGCATTGGTTAAGACTACCTCTAGCATAACCTATTCTATGTTCAGTTTTCTTTTTGTTATTAGTTTTTTTTTAGAGGTAAATATCCAGTTATATCAATATATTTAAACAATTTACACTATGGAAAGAAAAGATTTTTTTTTCTAAATATATACTAAAAGTATACTATTATTTTACTAAATAAAAGAAATTAATTTCGGTGATCAAGAAATTGAAGTTAATGTTTTTATTTTAAAGTTAATCTATAAAAAATACTTGTATAGTAATAAGTCTTTTTAATGACATTTAAACTATTTTTAATGTCATGATTTGTTTCATGAGGGATATTTCTCTATCAGTTTGAATATTTAGTTCATTTAAAATTTTTCTCTTAATAGGTTTGGTCTGCGGAAAAATCAAAATTTTTCATAAGTTCATTCACATGTCTTTGACATTTCAAGGGAGATAATGAACTATAAGAATGTAGGAATGTTTATCTCCCTTGGGTACTTGATATATGTACATACCTGACCATAAAAAATGATTTATATATGGATTGACTAGAATCAAAGTATGTCTCTGCACACTGTAGACTGTAATTTTTGTAGCATTTGCTTCTCAGACATCTAGTCTTTCTTTGAGTGCGATACAGTGCCTTGTTCCTGTTTGAGAAATTCATTGAATAACACAAGTCAACTCTGCTCCTAGGTATTAGGTTGGTGCAAAAATAATGACGTAATAACGTCATTTTTTGACGTTAAAAAATACGTCAAAAAACGACATTATTACGTCATTATTTTTGCACCAACCTAATATTTCAATACTGCATGGCAACAAATTGGGATGGATTTCTGAAATATTTGCTCTTGGTCCACATGTACATGTATGAACACTCCAAATGAATCTGATCCCAGAGCGGAGAGATGAGTAAATAGTGAGAATATCATATCTATACATTCTGTCTCAGATTAATGTATTATTAGTCTTTAGCACTTGTGAATATAATCAGTGTGTAGTATCTATGCAAAGTTAAGCACATAAAATATTAAGTTGGCCAGAAAGTGATGTCTCACTTAGAAAGCAAAAAGAAAACGACAAAATTTTATGGAGCAACACCAACATTTATTCTTCGAAATAAATATCATTCTCGATGATCTTCTGCGAGCGATCAGCCAGCATCCAAATCTGTCCCAGGTACCAGTCCGCTGGCTTTGAATCAAAAAACTGTAAACAAGCTTCCTTCACTTCATCAGAAGTGTTGAATTGCTGGTCGCAGAGGAAGAGCGGCATTGAGTGGAATAGGCCATAGTCACTTGGAGCAGTATCCAGACTGAATGGTTGATGTGAAAGAATCTCTCAACACCATTCATCTGTTTGAAACTCTCTTTAGTCAACTTGGCCTCAAATTGTTTTGCAGGTCCAACCTTGATTGACCAAAACAAGATACTCCTCGTTTAGTTTGTCATACATATGGTACACCTCAGTATCTGTCTATATTTCTGAGATGTTGGCAATACAGTTTAATATTGATGGTGCACCTGTGTAAGAAGCCTGAAATGCAGTATTCCTTGAAAATGCCACCAGACAAATCAAGATTTGTTGTTTTCTTTCCAGTTCCTAATTGAGTCAGAATTTTATGAACAAACTAATATCGGAACTTTCTATTCATGTATCCATCACATGATCCGGTTCAAATAACAAGGAACAATTTTTGGTATGAAGGTTCATAATTTGCAACATAAATTACATGAAGTTGATCTTTAAGGTCATATGAGGTTATTAAAGAACACATCTTTTAACAAAATGAGGGGAAATAATGAGTTTGCCGAGCATCAGAAAAATGTTTTGTGACCTCGCAAATGATAACGCAATGAAGATGCAATAATAGTGAGGACATAACATGTCATTTTTTATTGCATACATAAAATAGTTAAATATATCATAAAAATTTTTCAAATTATTATCAAATTGAAAAAGGCTTATGGCCACATCACATTGAAACACTAGTTCCCATATGATCACTGAAGTTAAGCAATGTTGAACTAAGTCAATACCTAGGTGGCTGTCTGCTTTGAAATATAAGATGCTGTAAGCTTGGATGTGCAGGTGGTGTAATGGATAATGGCTTGGAATTGTTAATCAGAGAGCTGAGTTCCAATTCCAGTTGGGTTAGTTATATTCACTTACATGCAAATACCCTTGGGAACAGTATGAAACCACCTCTTCTCCCCCAGCTATGGGTTAATTAGTAAGACTTGTATCACTAAACAATTATTATAAAAAAAAAAAAAAAATCTTACAATCTAAAAATATTTTCTGGCTTTAAATAACTTGCATAGATTTAATTAGTTGTAGAAAATGATTTAATGAACAATAATTTGAAATAAATTTTTAAAAATGATTTTTAATTAAAAAATTCTAAAAGAAATTGTAGAATATTGGTTGGCTTGCAAGTGGTCTGACACACAAGTAGACTAGTGTAGCCACCAAGTTGAAAACTAGCCCCGAGTCATTTAATGGAGAGATATATGGGTGAATAGAGTCCACTCATGCAAATGTTAGCTGGCTTGCCTTTACAAGGAGATACAAGAAGGCAGCCATGTTAGCAGGTAAGTCATTTGACTTCTACAGAAATATATTTTAAAATTATCTCAGAAAAATAAGTCACCAGTTATTTAGAAATTTATGGTTGAGTTATTCATTACAAAGTACATACCTATTTTTTGCAGTTCAGATCATAAAGACATAGTATTATGATTATCACTTGGTTTCTCTATTCTTTGCTTATTTTCTGTTGTCACTGTATAAATACTAAAGAAGAAAATGACCAGACAAGTAATTTTAACAAGTTGCTATCAGGAAGGACCAATGTGATCAATGATCATTTCTTTATTCCTATCAAAGAGGAAATCAAACTTTTATAATCTTGTAGCTTATATTAATCTAACCCTTGATTTTGTTGGATATTTGAAGCCGATAAAAATTAATGAAACCCATAGCAGAAATGAAATATTAATAGAGAACATACTGTGAAGATGATGAAAGAAAATAATTTCCTGAATGTGCCAACTCTTTCCTGCCAGTTTAGATTTTCTTTGGAATAATCCATTTCTTTATCTCGGTCTCAGAAGCCACCAAACATCACTTTAGAATTTATCATCCTGGCAGAAATTAGACTGATGAGGAACAAGAAAATGATAATTTCTCTTTGTGAAACTGATAAGTTTTCCAATTTTTAAAAATGAGGAGACAGATGATACAATCAATAATATTCCTAATTTTGATAGCAAATGCAAGGCAGTAAAGCCACTAAGACATAAAGGGCTACTGAGTGTGAAAGAATAATAAAAAAAAAGAAAAAAAGAGAGACATTATTAAAGAAGGAGAACAATAGAAGAGTAATCAAAAAAGACAATAGATACTGATTGACATGGAGATGGAAGAGAGTTCTAGATGTGAGAAGTGCAAGAAAAGAAACTGTTAGTAAAGAACCTATGGTTAGATCTCACCAATTCACAGTTGAATTGGTGAGACCTTGCTGCTAATCTAGTCAGTTCAGTTCAGTGCCATGCATGATACACACTTAGGTGATCATGTATCTTTCGATACATGACTGACGAGGCAGATTCTTTCCTGCAGTAGGTTGCCATTTCTTTCTGCTGTAGACCAATTGCCATCCAAGGCTATAGAACCCGGTCTACCCTGCTATTTACCCATAGCTGGGTGGATGGAGAAGCAGAGGATTCATACCTTTCCCAAGGGTATTAGCACATAAATGAATATCAGTTCAGTTATGTGCCATGCATGATACATGCTTAGACGATCATGTATCTTTCGATACATGACTGACCAGGCAGATTTCCCCCCCCACAGTAGATTGCCATTTTTTCCTGCAGTAGACCAGTTGCCATCAAAAGTGGTCTGTCCTGCTATTTACCCATATCTGTGAGGAGAAGCAGAGGATTCATACCTTTCACTTCATGTAAGTGAATGTAATGGATTCGACTGGAATTCGAACTCGGCTGTCTGATTCCTCAATCCGAGCTGCTATCCATTATAACACTGTGCCTCTTGAGTTAATCCACCATGCCAATCTAGTACTGCACTTAAATTCCTAAACTCTAGGTACCATGGAGAAAAGTTTATCAGAAGAATTACCATGAAAGTATTTATAGAAAAGACACAGGGAAGCTACATTATGGTAATGAGAAAGTGACTGAAGTCGAGACATCAAGTATTTAAGATTTTATTTACAATAAACTTTAAGATTGACACCAAGATGGTATTTATCTATACTCATACAAGGAGAGAATGTAGTTGAAACCGACTTTCAGTCTGGGATGCTACATACATTTGTGTGTGGGCAGATTAAAAAGATAGCTCATAATCATTGGCATAATGTTACAGGCATTTGTGAGTAATTTTGAACCTAACTTGTTAGTACAATAGGAAGGTGCTGTCTTGGAGAGAACTTGGTACAAGTCTCACTTTATTTGTGCTGATCCTAACCTAAGAGCTGATGGGAACTTGAGATGTCACTCATTGTTAAATTTTTTTATTCTAGTAACATGTAGATAGTTACTTTTCCACTGTATATCTTGTTTGCATAAATTTTAATTTCTTTATGGTATATTTTAAGAACAATAATAAGTATCATTTTTCATTCATTTTATTAACAGTGACAATTACTGAAGTTTTTATTTGATTGATATTAGACAAAAAAAAAAAAAAAAAAAAAAAAAACAGAAAAAAGTAAAAAGCTACCTCAATACAAATATACAGGTAACTAATACTGCAAAGATTGATCATTACTGTGTGCTAAATGTGTTGCTACATTTCATCATGCTGTACTAAGCATACCTTATATTATATATATATATATATATATATATATATATATATATAATCAAGTTTATTCCAAGAAGAGTAATCAGGAGACAGTGATTGACATTGCATTTAAATTTGAAAAGGTTAAAGTTGGCTGGAAAGCATGAAGCCAGAAGTGTGTTCCAAAACTGAGAAGTGAAGGAAAGAAACTGTTAGCATAGAACTTACAGTTACATCTAACCATTTCAACTATAAATTGACGAGAACTCGACACCAGTCTAGTACTGTGCTTAAATTCAAAGAGTCTAGGCACCATAGCAAAGAGTGCATCTGAACAATTACCATGAAATTATTTATAGAAAAGGCACAGAGAATGATCATGACATATTGTTGATTCTTCTTTGAATTTTATCAAGGATCTCTACATAAATAGCAAGAGCACTGGACTATATGTAGCAGTAATATTCTAAGCATGGACTAATGGTAGACTTATGGACATGTAAGATGGAATCTAGAGAGAACAATGTCTAGCATGATACAGGGAACTAACCTACTTAGCAGCTGATGTAGCAATGGATTCATTATAGTCTTTCCACTTCATATCACCTGATATCATTAGCCTGAGAAGGCGTAATGAGTCACTCTCTTGGAGGTCAGCATCAGCCATGATGATGGAAGGCAGAAAGAGGCCTCTCACATGATTAATGAAGAGCAGTTTAGTTTTGGAGGTGTTAAAATTAACAAGCCATCGTTTACCCCAGTTAACAACAGACTGCAGGCCGTTTTTTACATTGGCTGCAAATTTGATATTTCAGGCTGGTAAAAGAAAATAAATAAATATACTGTTTAATAAATAAGCAGAGTGTCTACTCAAATATGGGTATCCACTAAATAATAATGTTTAAGTAATACAATCTATCAGATTTATATATATATATATATATATATATATATATATATAGTGTATTGGGGCAGCAGATCATTATTCAAATATATATTGTTAAATATAACAGTCTATTAGGTTTGCTCATGAGGCGTTCTAAGCTCCGTATAGTTGCTTTAATTTCGGGAGAAAATAAAAACAAAAACTGTCCAACATTTGGATATGTTTTTTATTATACTGTTCCTCAATCTAAGCTTTCAACTCACGAGTGATCTTCAGAGTGGTTATATAGACATTTAAACAAAATTATGCACCATCAAAGATAATATTCTGCCTTGAGGTGCCCCCTGATTAGTAACATATGTAACAAGTTTGATTCTTACACATATTATTGTTGCTATACATCAGACTATACTAAACTTATAACACTCTCCAATCAAAAACTTTTACATTTTTAAAATAAGCACAAATACAATTAAAAATTTCAGACAGGCATTGTATTCTTAAAAATAATTGTAAAAGAAACATTTCATGATTATTTCTCTAAGTTATGAATATTTGCACTGAAAATAACGTGCTTTAAAATCTTTTCCACCATTGAGAAAAGCAATTTATTCAAATCAAATGTTTTTTTCATATTGATATTAAAAAGCAAATTCTTACAAGTTGTGCATGGTTTCCTTATATAAACTCATCCTATATTGTTATCTCATTTGCACAGAATATTTTTGCCATGAAGAGATGATTAGAAAACAGTCTGATTGTAAATAATGGCACGTCAACATCTATGTGAAGGTGCTGAAAAGTCATTAATTGATCAATGCTATTCCATATATTGCCCCCCAAAAGTTCATCATACTCAGCACATGATTTCTCAAGTTTGTTTAACTCTTAGAAAAAAAAATGTTTCGCTATTTTTTCAGCATCTTATATGGTTTTTCTGTTGCATATGACATTAATTCATTTTACACTTACAATGATGGGAAAATATGGCATATGAATTTCTACATATCAGAATAATGCTAGGCAAATGAATGATCATTGAATAACCAGATTAGCGCTTTGCTGTATTGTAAGCTCTGCACTACCCAGAGGTTAGAATAGCTTATATATGTAGTAAGCTGGAATGTTCTATTCTGCCACTTAGGCAATCCCATTCTCTGAGTCGTGGTTAGCTGCTGGTTCTATTGTGGATATTGTAATAGATAAATATCCATTATTCACCATTATGTTTGCTTGAGTACAGAGCTGTGTTAAATTACAGCTCGCTCGCCAACTGGATGCTAGTTTGGAACCTTCCTGCAAAAGTGAGTATCACATTGACTGTATAATGATAAAGTTAAAAAATTGTGTTTCATCATCTAGAACAAACTTTTTCAATGAGGACCAGATAACTGAGAGAATGACGAGCGTGGCCAGATCCATTTTGTTCAATACAATGCACTGAATGCATAATAAATAAAGACAACAAACATTTATTTACAAAGAAAGTGACAATAGCAATAAAATAGTTATATCCCACCAGTGCACACATATCCGATTCTCACAAACTAAGCAGCAAAAAAGATTAGTGAGATTTGTGAAAATGGCATTTACCTTTTAAGTCATAATTGATATTGGCTTTAGAATTGCTGCATCCAACCAAGAGAATTGCTTTCAAATGTTCATCAGTCAATCTCGTTACATATGCCAACATATATACTTTAGATTTTATAATAAGTTCAGGTAAAATATATGACATAATTTGCTGAAGTCAGTCCTTTTTATATACAGCACTTTTCAAACCAGTTTAAACATGGCAATGCAAGTTAAAACATGATTCCTACAGCAGGCTCATAATCACTTTTCTTAGAAACTTCATTGCAGGTATTTCCACAAAAAGCGCTTGAATATCAAGTCACAAAAAGTTTCAGAATTTTTTATTTCACTGATTTTCCTAAAACTTATATTATTGTCAGATGCAAAAATCAGATTGGCCAAATTTTGGCATTTTTACTTTTATGTTAATTTTTTCTACATGGTAAGCTTAACTACAATCTATTTATAATTCCATATAAATAATTATCATTCAGCTCATTTGTAGCCAGATGAACCAACATCATGGGATGAATTCGGCCCTCAGACGAGAGTTTGGTGAGCCTTGCTCAAGGACTTTATCAGACTAAAGTAATGTTTTTGTCGATGGAATTACATTTTTATATCTCTCCCCTCCTGCACATACATAATTACATCAACAAAAATACTTTAGACTAATGAAGTTCATCTAGGCTCTAGAGCAATGTTTCTTAACATTTATAAACAACAGCACACTTAGGAGCAAATGTAAATATCACGACACAGCCCGTCCTAGGTATGACGATAAACTACATACGCGTCTTGGGTATGACAAACTACGTCCAACACTAAAGCCTCCGATCAGGAGGTTTTTAAGAGCATAGAACCACCTCTTCATTGCTGGTGTTTCTAGGTCCACCCTGACTTGGGGTGGTAGCACCTGTTAGGGTCTCAGCTATGGGAAAATAGTTAACCCCGAAACTGAGGTAAAAATCATTATAAAATATTACCAGCTATACATTTTTGAAAAAAATAATATTACCAGTTATATGTTTTTGGAAAAAATAATATTACCAGAAATATGTTTTTGAAAAAATATTACCAGCTATACATTTTTAAGGAAAAAATATTAACAAAAATAAATTTTTGACAAAACAAAAATATTACCCGGGAGGGGAGAGTTGTTGGCATTAAATGACCCATTGAGGTTGATATGTTGTAAAACAAACCAAACCATATTGTCTCAATTTGATCTTGCTGATGTAAACTCCATCTTCTGGCTTTCTCCTTCGATATTTTGGATAGGAGTCATTCCCTTGTTAAAAATTAAATTAAATTAAATTCAAGGGAAAAACTTTCAGTTTAATCAAAAATGAAATATATTTATCCAAATACTCTGGGTAATGTAGTTTCAGAATATATATATGGTTATGTGGGGTCTATCTCCAAAACCCTAGGAGGAGTTCAATAACAGACAGACTGACAGAGGCTATAACATATATATACACACACAGATTCAAATACTAATGTAGTACCTTTATTACCCTCAAACATATATATATATATATATGTATGCTGTGACAATATTTTGCAGCCCATTAGCAGTTGATAATCACTGCTCCATAATGACTTCATTAGTCTAAAGTAATATTGATATCAATGATAGTCGAAGATCACCACTTTTCATAATGTTGAGTCTATTACTGAATATTTTATTAATATTTACAATTAATATTATTATTTATTATCAATATATTAAATTAACTTATGTAATAAATCTTGATATAATTTTCTTTTATATATAATCCTTGTTTTACATCTCCTACACAGTTGTTATTCAACTTTCACAAACAAAACATCGGTAAAGTAAAAGGGACACTAACTTACATCTTTTGATCTTTTCTGCTAGTTTTAAAGTTGTTTTGCTATTTTTAGTATTTTAATATGACATAGATTAATGCAAAAATTCCAATTTTCAGTTGTAACAATTATTCTGAGGTGAAACTCCTTTTTGGACCACTAAAATATTACCTATTTGTTATTTTTTTTTATGTGGAACCCCAGTAATGTTACATGGTCAGCAAACTTTTGGGGTGAACGAGTCTCGGAGGAGGGCCATGATATCAAATGTACTATAATAAATTGTCTCAACCTCAAACCACTCTTTCATGGACATTGTCTTGGTATTAATGTTTTAAGAAAAAATAGTAAAGTTAATGTAACATTATTTAAACAATGTTCCTTATTATAATAACAGGATAACAACACAATCAACAAAAAATGCAAATTCCTTACTACAAACAAAATACAGTTAGAAATAGAAAATTATTTAATGAGACACTTGTTTTGTTCCTGTCATCGACAAAAATCTCACCTGATGTGAAGAAGTTATCAAACAATAAGCAGAAATATCATCCAGGTGGGTATCACCAAACCTTGTTCTTAAATGACTTTTAGTACATTTTATTTTTGAAAAAAGTAGTTTACAGGTATATGTACTTCCAAATAATGATATCATTAGTTTCGCATTATTCAATGGCAGTTTGCTATTTTCTGCTTGGCAAAAGCTATTTCGTGTAGAAGTCAGCAGTGTATTGAGAATGAAATTTTCATTTAAAAATTTTTCGTATTGTAAATCAATTAACTCCAGCTGATATTTTTCTACCACTTGCTCCAAATCTGTTACCCAATAATTTAAACTGATTACCATATTGCCGGAAATTAGTGAAACAGGAGGAAAACTCACTTCTCAACTTTTGAATTTAGCTCACAATATCTTTATACCTCCCTTGTGATTTTGGAAATTTGGAAAATGAGAGTAGTTTCCTTTCTGAAGTTGTGATTCCAACAGTCAAAGTTTTCTTTCAAATGCATTAATTTGACCTAAACATCTCAAATATAAGCTTGCTCTTTCGTTGAAGCTTCAGATTCAAAGTGTACATGTGGATTGTGATGCCCACTAAAAACGTTAAGTTGACAATCTACTCTGGATCCTGAAAGTAAGTATTATCTTGGTCTTTGCTCTCCAAATCATAGCAATCTCTTCTCTCAATGCATTTTCTGTGGCTAAGCCATCGAACATTTGAAAAATACGTAAGGTCACTATACTCTACTTCAACTTGTTTTAAAAATTCTGTATATGTACTCTATAATAATTAGATAATTAGTGCCCATGTGTTAAGTTGGTTGACTGGATACAAAGCCTTCACAGGCTGATTGTAGCCTGGGGGACAGATTGCTGACCCCTGGTTGAGAGGATGAAATCTGTTTCACAGAATTTTTTCCAGTTTCCATTGCCCAACTTTCAATGATATAAGTAAAAAAAAAAAAACAAAAAAAAACTTATGGAATGACTAAATCATGTGTCAAAACCTTTCTTTGTTTTTTTTGATTATGTGAACATTGTTTGAAAATAATTATTCAAAAAACATTTATTCAAATTATAAATTGTTTGAATGAAAATTAATCAAAAAGGACAATTATGCTAAATGATAATTATTTGTAATGAAAAATTCTTTATTGCAATAAAAATGTAAAAATTAAGAGGAAATACACAAATGATAATTATTTGAAATACAAATACCATTAATGAAATAATTTAGTAAGAAAAAATCCTTATAACCTTAAGTTATATGATACTGCATGCAAATAGTCAATTACTAAAGAGTACTTGTTAAAGGATGCCACTAATTTTTTTTAAGTTTTACATTGCAATATTTCTTTGCAATCTTGATATTCTTACAACCTGCTCTTACTTTTGCAATATGAATTTCTTGCAAAAAAAGCCCTGTGCCATCTTTCAAGGGCATTATTAATTCATGGTAAATCTTAAAACAAGATTACATACGTATTTCAAACATAGGCATTTTGAATAATTATCATTAAGTATAATTGTCCTTTCAATTAATTTTCATTCAAACAATTTACAATTCGAATAAATATTTTTTGAATAATTGTTTTTGAAAAATTATTTTCTAACAATTTTCTGAATATTTTTTCTTTAACTTATTAACTGTAAAAATAAGTTAGCAATAATGTTTACAAAGAAATAAAGAATATTAATCTTGAATAGATTATATCTGAAGCACTACCATTATAATATTGGATATTCTTTTAAAAAAGTATTAAAAACAAAAGCAGGAGGTTGTTCAGTTCAGGTACCCACAGTTTTATATCTAAAGTTAAGCAACCTTGCAGCTTTAACATTTTTCTTAGTGTATAATTATAATTGACGTTTGTTATTTTGTTCCCACCCAATATGCATATATGGTTCCATCAACAAAAAACACTATTTAATCTTAAGAAATCCTTTTCTAAATTGAAACAGATAACAGAATTCTTTTCTATTTTATGACTGGTATATAACTAAAGAACTTTCAGGATGACTAAAAACTTTTTCCTTTGTTTACTTTAATGTATTTCCTGTAACAATAAGTTATCAAAAATGATCACAAATAGAAAATATTTGTCTTCTGCATATCATAACTGAAGCAACAGATGTGATGTTTCAGGCTAGAATTGTGTGTTAAGATTCAATCAACCAGTTTATTTTCCAATAATCTTCAGGTTATTGAAATGCTTTTCTTTTTTTTTTTTTATCAATAATTCACCCAATACAAGGCCCAAGAGCAACTCAAGAGAGGGTTACCAAGTGATATTTTAAGGAAGGAGGAAGAAAGAGAATATTATGAAGATAAGTAGGATAGATACCAGTTGACCCTGGAATTAAAGAGACAAAGATTGTAGTTGTCAGGCTAGTATTCTCTCAGGAATTTGTTCCACAAAGTAACAGTTCAAAAGAAGAAGCTGTTTGAGTAGCACAATGGATAATGGCTTGGAATTGGAAAGCTAAGTTCCAATTCCAGTTGGGTTTATTGTATTCACTTACACACAAATACCCTTGGGGAAAAAGTATAAAATCACCCCTTCTCCTCACCCCCAGTTATGAGTTAATTAGTAAAACTTGAATCAGTAAATCATTATTATCACCAAAAACCTCTTACAGTCTAAAAATATTTTCCAACTTTGCAATGGGTTGATAAGCCATAAAAAACAATCAATTTATCAAAGGAACACAAAGGGAATGGGAATGATTTGACAAGGTAAACATGGCATGCTGGGATATCGCTGTGAAGACCCAAAGCTGATAGCACTGAGGAATGTAACTCATCCAAAAATTTGCCATGGTTGCAGCAATATAGTAGAGAAAGGCTGGTAATGTTTTATCTGTGGGTTGCAGGGTAGAGAATAATTAATCACCCACAAAGCCATGTAAGCCCTTTTGAATTATATCAAGGCTGGATAGTGAGCGTTAGCAGTCTTGTATTGAGTATCCTTCATTGATTATATTTCCTATACAATGGGATCCTAATCCATCCTATTGTTAAGTCCTATATGTTTTCAGTAAAAACTCACATTATTAAACTAAGTGTGGAAATTATTTTCTATACTTAGAATGATAGATAAGCTGATTCCTTAAGTTTCCATATTTACTAATGAGGCACTTTGTCAATTATTGTTAATTGGTCAGTATAGTCACAACATTTTTAAAAAAGATTAAATCTTTGTTAAATTTGACAGAATCATTTTAGAATTCTACTTGTTCCTTAGCACACACGTTACATCCTTTAATAATTTGCCTGTACTCTGCCCACAAATTTCAGATAAGCATTAGACCAATCCTGTTTGACAGACTGCATAAAAGATATATCAAAGTCACTGAGTTGGGTTTTTTTTTACAGTTTATCAACCCTTTGCAGGTTATTTAAAGCCAGAAAATATTTTTGGGTTCTAAAATTTTTTTGTGATAATGACTTACTCATAAAAGTCTTACTAATTAACCCATAGCTGGAGAGAGAAAAGATTAATTCATGCCTTTCCCAAAGATATTTGCACCTAAGTGAATATAATGAACCTGAGTGGAATTGGAACTCAGCTGTCTGATTTCCAATTTCAAGGTGTTATCCATTTCACCCAAGTTTATAGCACCTGGTATTCCCATGTGGTCACCCATCTAAGTAATCACCAGACTTGACATTGCTTAACATAGATGGCTGATTGGAAACCAATATTTCAATATAACTTGGCCATATGCCTAAAGAGAAAATAGAGGTGATAAGATGATTTATAGAATCACCTATTTGACTTAACCAGAAATACCCTTGAAAATTTCCATTTCCCACAGAATTTCCCCTACTGTTAAATATTTGAGCTTAACAACTTTAACTAAATATTACAATAACAATCATAAATATGAGTGCTGGTCATTATTTTAAGATGTAAGAGGGTACAAATGAAAAGATTAAAAATTGACAAGGCTTTTCATTTCACTGAAGCATTTGGAAAGATTTTCTGCATGCACAATACTGTATTCATGTAAAATCGAAATAGCAAAAATAAATGAATTTCCATAAAGAAAGAAAAATATTTGGAATATTATTCTTTTAAAAAGTAATATGTAAACAATAAGAAAATGTCTTTAAAATTAAAAAATGAGTCAATCTTGAAAAGATTACAGAATAAAACCTTCATTTTAGTTGTTTCAACACTGTACAAGGTTGACTTGAATTTCACCATTATAACCATTATCATTACTCTAACTTACTTGTAGATCAGAAAAAGAAACAACTCTTCCACTAGACATTGAGAACTTTGTTTCCCTACAGTTTCTATAAAAAAAGAATTAATGGTCTGTAGTAGAAACTCAAGTTTTTGTGCTTCTTTAATTGAACAGACACACACACGCCTACAAGACACCACAATTCAACCTTAAATTCCATAAAAGTGAGAAAGTATTTTTAGATTCTAAGAATCTTTTGGAGATAATAATAATTTACTGATACAAGTCCTACTAATTAACCCATTGCTGGGGGGTGAAGAAGGGGGGGATTCATACCTTTCCCAAAGGTATTTGTATATGTGAATATAATGAACCTGACCAGAATTGGAACTTGACTATCCAATTTCTAATTCCAAAGCATTATCTAGCAAAACATCTGCACAGCCATGCTTACAGTACCTGTCAATCCCAAGCAGTCACCCATCTAGGTACTGACCAGGCTTGATATTGCTTGACTTTGGTGATCATACAAAAACTAGTGTTTCAATGTGATATGGCCGTAAATTGCATTTGACTGGAGAAGTTATTCAGTGTAAGAAGCAACTACCATATTTGATAGCATGTAAGACACTTTCCCTTTACAAAGAAAGAAAAAGAAAAGAAAATTTAAAAATCTCTCACTTGCCTTATATGTGAAGTTGAGTTTATCTTGTAGGCTGATGCTTATCCAGACATTATAGTATTTGTGCCTAACGCCATAATACAGTCACATTAAATGTCAAAGTTTACAGAGACTTCTTATATGCGATCAATTACAGTATTTGGTACAAGGTGACAATTGTGGGTCACCCGGTGAGGATCCAACCGTTTTTAGTAAGAATTGTCTAAAAATGTTACTAATCTCTAAGTTTAATTATGTACAAGAGGACAATTGAGGGTCACCTGGTGAGGATCCAACTGATTATAGTAAGAATGGTCTAAAAGAATGTTGCTAACCACTAATCCATGGTAAGGTTTCCTATTTGTGAAACATTTCTTAGGAAAAAGTGTAAAGTACATAATAGGGCTTTGCTTCACAAAAAGAATAACATTCTGGAAGATGAGATGGTTAAACACGTCATGGTGCGGCACATTTTTGTTAAGGGCCATACTATGCAGGGCACCTAGTGAAAATTGAAGAAGAAAATAGTCTGTGAAACTAATCCAGTAACTCAAGAAGTTGATGGATGAATAAGAATTCATTTTTATACAACTATATAAAGCCATTTGCTTTCATCTAAATGAAGATTCTTTTTAAAGATCACTTTGAATTAGTTTTAAATGTCTTCTGTTTAAATTTATGTCTTGTCTGTGAAAATGTTGATACTTGAAAACCTAAGATGTATTTCTCATTACAGCACTTATTAAAATGTTCCTTTCTTTCTTCGAATTGGTATTTTTCAAAAATGGTAAAGAACAATTTGACTAAATATCTTGCTTTTACTGTCCAACAGACAAAGAATTTCCCAATAGCATAAAAAGAAGTATTAAAAAAAATTTGTTAGCTTCTTATCAGATTAGTGAATATCTGATGATACAATGTCTTGAAGATCTATTGGGACTCAAACTCTCTCAATACCTCAAATAGAACTTTTATATACAACCTCTTACTAAAGATACTGAAAGGTCTGTTGTTCCTTCTATATATTTAGTGATTAAAATCCAAAGAAGAATCAACAATATTATTGGTTCTGATCTGGCAGCTAGGCTTCAGTCAACTTCCCACCGCCATAATGTAGCTTCCCTGTGTGTTTTCTATAAATCATTTGGATGAACACTTCACTATGATACCTAGACTTTGAGTTTAAGTGCAGCATGATGTTGACAGAAGAAGACAGATAAATTGGTTAGATAAAATCAGAGAAAAATCAATATCTACTGAATTTTCATTAAATGTGGATTTTTTTTAAATAGTGATTTTTTACGCAAATATTTTAAAACTTATTCAAATTGGATGAAAAGTTTATTTTTAGTTAAGAGATTTAAAATATAAACTTTATTCATATAAATTAGACAATTTTTTTTATGTTTTCCACACCTGTGTTGGTATACCGCCAAAAGTTCACTAAAAACAAGCATAACTTGATAAAAACAAACTTTTGTTGTCAAAATGTTTGTTATTATGAAGAGGAAAGAACAAAGTATATTTTTATTATTTCATTCATTTTTTTAAAAACTTTCTAGCATAAAAGTCACCAAAGATTAGTATTGGAAATGTTAGCATATTTTTTTGCAGTAAAAAACACATTAATTTAGAAAAGATTTCAATTGCTTTTATCAATGATATATATTAAGGACACTATTGCCTTAAGAAAAAAATTTTGATGAATGATGAATTTTTACAAGATTTGTTTTCATTTTTATTTACATTTTAATTAAAATAAATTAAGTTTTAATTTTTTAACATTTTAAAATTCTGTAATAAATTGTTCTTTACAGGCAATAATATTATTAAGTGAGAATTATATTGACTAATCATAATTTGAAAAGCTTATTATGCCATCAAGTATTGTAGGTTTTTCTATTTTGCTGCATTGAATTAAGCACTGAAAATTGGTGATTGCTTCAAAACAATTTGTTTTTTTTTTTAAATTTTAATGTAAGCAACCCTTTTCATGATGTCACAGATCCATTACTTTCTGCTATCCAACTCACTACATCATGGATCACCAGGAATCTCAGTAAAGTCATCAGAAGTAAATCACATGAAAAATGTTGCCCTAGATATTTGTCATAGAAGTACTCCAGATCAACCAAAGAAAAAAGACTTTCAAAAGTGTGGACTGAAATGTCATGAAAAATCCTTTCAATCCAATTGGTTTGATAGTTACCCCTGGTTGCATTGTGACAAAGAAAGAGACTTTGCATTCTGTTTTATCTCTCTAAAAGCTGAAGAAGCTAAATCTCTCTCAGTTCATTCCTTGGTCCAAAGAGATGTCTTTACAAAGATAGGATTTTCTAATTGGAGGAAGGTCCATGGAAAATCAAAAGGATTTAGAAAAACACCAAACCTTAAATGCTCATCAAGAAACCATGGAACATTATGGAAATATTACAACTACCAAAGCAAATGATGGTGTAAATATGATCTCGTCTGATGCCACCATGAAACAAAGTCAAAACTGTCAGATGTTGTTAAAGATTATCACAAATATTAGATACCAAGCTCGACAATCACTGCCACTTTAAAACAGTTGGATTAACAAATCAGGAAGCAAAGTTGATTCTAACTTTCACCAACTTCTTTTACTAAAATGCAAAGATGACAAAATGTTAAGCAATTGGTCGAGTTGAAGAACAGAGAAATATACCAATCCTGAAATTCAAAATGAAATGATTGAGGTAATGGCACTTGAGATCCTTCATAATATCTCTAGCAAAATACAATCAGCCAAACATTTTACAATTATGGCCGATGAAACAGTAGACACATTGAATCAAGAGCAGGTAGCAATATGCTTATGGTGGATCGACAGGGATACCTTGATGGCTCAAGAAGAATTTGTTGCCATGAAACCCATGGAATGTTGTATCACTGATATACTTGTTCAAGTAATAAAAACATGCTTACTGAAATTAATCTAAAATTGAGAAATGCAAGAGGACAATGCTATGATGGCACTGCAGTAATGGCAGGCAAAGAATTTGGTGTTGCCGCTCAAAAATCCTTTAATTCAAAGTGTTTGTACACACATTGCTATGAGTATGCACTCAATCTATCCATCAAAGACACCTGTACAAAAGTTCAATGTTTGAAAGACAGTTTTAATAGTGCAAAGGAGGTTTGTAAGTTGGTGAAAAAAAATCTTTGCAAAGAGAAACATACTTGAGAATAAAGAGGATCCACGCCATTTGCCCAACAAGATGGACAGTGTGTGGGACCACTCTCTCTTCCATCATTTCCAATCATAATGAGTTGATGGCATTATGGGAGCAATCTCTTTTGATCACAAAAGACACTGAGATGAAAGGCAAAATCATTGGTGCGTGGATGAATATGAGAAAGTTTTCATTTCTTTTCGGTTGTCTACTTGGTAAGAAAATATTTATGCAGACAGATAATCTTAGTCAAACAATTCAATCTTCAGGGCTTTCAGTGGTTGAAACCCACCAGTTATCCAAAGTTTGTAGCAAGAAAGAACTTGAAATCAATGATGCAGAATCTCTAAGAAAACGGAAACATCCAAAACGTCTGATTTCTTTGGCTACGTACAATCAAATGAGTAGAACTTTCCCTCTGCAAAATAAATGTACAAAATAAAGTTCTTCAAAGCATATGATTTAGTCACAACATCTATCACTGACAGGTTCAACCAATCTGACTTTGTAGTATATGGAACAATGTAAAATGTTCTTTTGAAGGCTTTGTGTGGTGATGACAAATGAGACACAAAAGATTGATTGAAAACAATTCTCTTGTTTCAATGTATGACAGGGATATTGACATGTCCCTGTTGAATATCCAGCTCAAACTTTTACAAAATTTATTGAAGGTTGATAGAGCAAATGCAGACTATCCAACAGTATTTGAAAAGGTGAGATCCCTTAGTGCAGCTCAAAGAAATATTATTAGTGGAGTCTTAAAGGTCCTCAAACTCATTTTCTTAGTGCCTGCTAAAAACGCTGAAAGAGAAAAAATTTTTTCAGTGATTAAGAATTAAAACATATTTACAATCAACTATGTGTGAAAAGCAATTTGGTGGTTTGATGGTAATTCATGTACACAAATACACAGCCAATTCAAGTGACATAATAGAAGCTGTAAATTTGTTTTCCAAAAGGAAATCACATCAGAGTTTCCTATTTGGGAAATTTTCAAGACACAATCATCCCAAAATCACTAAAACATGCAGCATTGGAATACAAACAGGAAAATAGCCTAAAATGTTCTTGTTGTAGTTTTATTTTTCAGACCCAAATAAAAAAGAACTAAGTAAACAAAAAAAAAGTAATTTTTTTTCTTTCATTAATGAATCTGTATTTTCCCTGTAGACATTCAAAATAAAATGAGAAGTTCTTTCATTTCTAACACAGAAGGTTATCTGTTATTACAAAAGATAATTCCTGCCAATCTAGAAGTAATGGAAATTTTAAATGTTCTTACTGTTAACTATGTTGGTGGCCTTTAATAAATTATGGCTAAATTTTAAATTTCTTGCCCCCACCCCCTGACAAAAAAAAAAACATTTGTCTCTGGTATAGCCCTGTCAAGTCTAGGGTTAACTTATTTTTCCTGTATAACCCTGTGAATTTCACTTCTTGCCTTTTCTTATGCTCATGTAACACTGTACAGTAACCCTCTGCCTTGAGTGACTCTTGGGACTTGTATTAGGTCAACATTAGTACAGGAAGTGCAAAAGTAGGTATACAATAATGAAAAACCAAACATGCACACAAAACATTGTATTGCTTATATCAATAATAAATAGATCAATCTTTCAAATGTTCAAATTGTTGGCCCCCGGAATTCATGCGCTCCTCTAGTCAAGAGTGGATATTCATGCACACTATGCTATTCACTCCCTCCGTTTGATATTTGAAGCTGTGTTTGTTGTTATTAGAAATTACTATATAAAATTACTCATGCCGTATTTTTGGTAAATAAAATTAAATTTATTAATGAATAAAGCTAATGTGTCCTTGTCACTGGCTCTGTTTATTTTTTTTGATGCCATGTGAAAGTTTCTTTTTTTTTTTTTTTTTTAAAAAAAAAAAACAAAAATTGCTTTATAAATCAAGGAAAAAAATAAATCTAACACTGAGGTTTTTTTTACTGGTATTTAGAGAAATAAAAAATGTAGACAAAATTTTTCTATTGCTAAGGTAAAAATAATTTTATGTCATTTCACTTGTAATTCAAATCAAAGCCCATTGAAGGCAACTAAATAAACCCATCCTCTACTCAATGGTGAAAAGCAGAACTTGATTATTGTCTGTTGATATAGCTGCTTACAATTCTTTAAATAAAAGCGTGGTATTGGCATGAATGTGCAACAGAAGTAATATACAAGATGCACATGTATATCATACAGCGGTAAATGTATTAAAAAAAAAAACAATGAGAAAAATGTTATTCAGATCTCTTGCACCAGATTTTCACAATAAAATTTGTTTTCTGAAATGGATCTGGTTATGTAAATAATCAATTTTTGCCAAATGTGTACAGAACTGTAATCTGTGCTTTCATTATGGTTTTTGACACAAACTATTCTTTTGAACTTTAATTTCATTTCTTACAATTTCCTTTCGTTATCCCATACCTATGGACTATAATGGGTATGGCCCAATACTTATAAATACAGTGGAATATACTGTATGTTGATTCACTGTGGAATTCATTTCCCGATATGCTTGTCAAACTCTCTGGCTACAAGCAGAGAGGAACCTAGATGAGTCTATGCTGAAGGGCAGAGTCTCATCTGAGGTGATAGACAGCTAACCGACCCTGTTTGTACGGGGTCTATGGGGAATTTTTGACCAGGCCTATGGGCTCGGTACCCCACAATAAACTTGGCCTTGTGTCGCATCCGACCACATGGGGTGGTAGGTGAATATCTTCATTGTGGGATTTCACTTGGCATTCACACTGATTCACTTCTAGCTCACCACTAGCAGTTGGCGAATCTTGTATGTTGTACCTGTCATAAATATTATCATTACATTTCCAACCTTCGTTTTGGTCATTCTTTTTCTGTAACCTTTACCACAGTTACAACACCTTTCTAAACACAATGTCCCATGTTTTAAAAATATGTCAGATGTGAATATTTTTAACATTGCTTTGTAAAGTAAACAATACAGGCTGTCTTTGACAAATCCTAAAGAGCATTCCAGGAAATCAAATCATCAAAATAAGAGTCAATAAAATTCTAAACATTGTAAAAGTTCAACACACAGCATCTTAGAATTTCTGATATTGTATGAATATCTTTGGCAAAGAATATTCTAATATTGCATAGATATTCTTTGGCAAAGAAAACCATTTTAGCAGCAAGTGCTGTGAAGAGGAAATCTTCCTCAGTCTTCAGGTACCAACATTTTTACAAACAAGGCAAATTTAAAAAGTAGGCATTTAAAAGAATAATTCAAAGTGATCTTTTAAAACTTGTATGGCCTTGTGTCATACTAAGTTAAACAGCAAGTATCTACAGATCAGATATAATAGATTTAGCATAGGAAGTAAGGAGATTTACTTGACCCACCACTGAGTCAGGTTGTGACACAAGGTCAGTTTTTAACATGGGGACTCGAGTGTTTTCACTTGGGCCAATGGTCCAAGCTGGTCATAGCTTGTTCCAGCTTGTCCAATCTGGTCAAAGCTGGTCTAAGCTTGTGATAACCTTGATAGAACCATCACAGGGACGAATCCCTATGCCAGGTAAGGAGGTAAGGAAATTGAACATAGAATAGGCTGTGCTAGATGTAGAAATTGCTTCAAAGTCAGAACATTAACCTGAAAACTCAAGTCATGTTCTTAAATAGCCTCGTCAGATTGAGGCCATCATATGGATATCATACATGGCACCAAAACCTGTTCAGAAATATCTAAACTATCAGCGCTATACAACTGCTTTCTAAGATCAATGATTAAAAATGGCTTTGAGTGAGTGAAGCCTGTATGTCTTGCCAAAGACCATCCTTCTTTGAACATTGTGGACTGGTGCTACAGAATTACTAACAAAGTACTGTACCAAATAACAGAAACCACATCACTTGAATACTACCAACAATGACAACAACTAAAATGGATGGCACATTGCCACTCCAAGAGAAAATAATAATATAATCAAGATGTCATTTCACACTACTTCAAATAAAAGATTAGGAAGGAAACCCCATGAATAAAAGCTACTAGACTTGATAAACCTATTTTTCTGAAAAATTCTCTTAAGAGAAAGATTTTATAAATTTTAAATGAGAGTACTGCTGGCTGCTTAGTCAAGGAATGCCAAATGTTTCCTAATAAGGAAATAGATAATATTACTATTTTCATATCAACAGCAAAATAAGAAGAAAGAAAGAAAGCTAAGTGATTAATAACACCAAAAGAAGGAAGAGAAAGAAGAGAAAAAAGACCAAGAAAAGGAAATAATGGTTGAGGCAAGTATTCAAAATTCTTCTATTTGTAAGGAGAAAAAGATAGTTGAACGCAGAAATTTTACTCTTCATTCTTTTACATTTGTGTGTGTGCGTGTATATATATATATATATATATATATATATGTATGTATGTATGATGGTATCTCCTTTTGTTTTAGAGGGTCCAGAAGCTCTGTACTTAGAAACAAACAGCCAGACTAGCAGGACCTGATTTGATGATAGACGTGAAAGCTTGGGCACAACCAACCATACTTTCAGAAGAACTGAATATAGAGAATTGAAGCATAGTAAGCCACAAGATCTCCAAACAACCCTCCCCAGATTTGAGTTGTCATTCTCCTAGACTGGTTACCAACCAAGGCTAAGGAAGCCAATCTTCCCTACTATTTATCTTGCAGCTCAGGCTAGACAAAAAATATTCCTACCTTTCCCAATTTTATTTGTGCCTAAGTGAGTATAACAAATTTGAGTGGAATTATAACATGGCTTTCTGATTTCTCATTCCGAGTCACGATTAAACCACCTGATCATCCATGTGTGTGGGCTTAGAACATTTGAATTCCAAAAATGAGGCTTATGTCCAAATCTTGACCGGCTGGCTGAGGAAACAATCCCAATGTGGCAAACCTGAATATTGCCTAAAAATTATACCTGGATACAAACCTTGTGAGCAAAATTGGACCGTTAGGCAGATAAGAATTGGAAGTCATCAATTGTGTTAGTAAGTTGTCATGACCATTGGTTTGAGCATACTGGCCTTGTTCCATGAGTGATCATGTCAATAATTAAATGCTCTCTTCCAGCAACTAAATGAAACCTGCTCAGCAAACCACAGGTGGGCTGTGTGGTTACTGAAAACCAAATTTGCCTGAACACATGTCTGCAACAGAGTTTAGCTTGGTAATGAACAGACAGATATACACAGAAATGAGCAGTCAGCCAATACTGTTCTCTAAAATATATTGGTGAAACTTGCAGAAATTTAACAGAACATATTTCAGGACAGAAAAAGAATCTTATACACAACAATTTATCAAATGCATAAGTCATACATAGAAATAAGTTCAACCAAAACTTCAATTAACAGAATGCCACACTTATTAAAAGAGAAATTAACTTACTTAGACAGAAAATTCTTGAAAATACTGCTATTAAACTTTACCAAAATATACATTTCTCCTTCAATTTTTTTACAATTATCTCCTTCCCTACAAGATATACTCCTTTCCCAAGACAACATACATGAACACAAATTTAAAAAAAATTAAAACTAAACAGTTTAATTCAAACCCTCTTATTAAAATAAATACATAAATTCCTCAAACTAAAATAAATAATAATTACATTGAAGAAAAAGCAACAACAAAATATATTCACTTTCGTTAACAATTTCTGCCTCCACACTATCATCTTATATATATATATATACCCATTTCTGCCTCCACACTATCATATATATTATATATACATATATATATATATACCCATTTCTGCCTCTATACTATTATCATCATACTTATTATAAAACCCAGGTTGTGTGTGTGTGTGTGTGTGTGTGTGTATGTTTATATATTGGATCGGATTTCCTACATTTTTCAACCGATTTCAATAAAACTTCACAGGACTACGGAAAATTACCATGTGGTGGTTCTGACAGTGCCAAAAATTGGAAAAACACAATGGTTTTTTGCACAAAATCAATTTGAAAACACGATTGAGAGGCATCATCAGAATGAAAGGGGGACAACTCATATCGAGTTATACTTATTATAATACCCAGGTTGTTTGTGTGTGTGTTCGTTTATATATGGGATTGGATTTCCTACATTTTTCAACCGATTTCAACAAAACTTCACTTTTTTTTTTGGCAGGTAGTGTTTCTTGCACACATTTTTCTTTATTTTTACATTCAGAAAATTCCATTTGCAAGACAATTGTTTATAATAAAATTCTATTCAATCGGAAGACTCATAACGATTGAAAACAATGTTTTTGTTTGAGTTTGACCAATTTGTAAAAAAACGAAACGAAACAAAACAAAAAAAAAACAATTAAGACGTGTGTCCATCAACCTTAAACAATAATCTTTGTCAATTTTATTTTTCAGTCTTTATGATGGTCGATACTTGATGTATCTCTGTTACATCCCCGGGCAACACTGGGCTCTACTGCTAGTATATGATAATAGTGTGGAGGCAGAAATGGGAAACAAAAGTGAGTAAATGTTACCCACATGAGGTAATTTTGGATTTTATTGCAGTATAATATATATATATATATATATATATATATATATATGTGTGTGTGTGTGTGTGTGTGTATGTATGTATATAGTGCTGTGCATGTGTGTATAGAAAAAAAGGAAAGAATACAGTAGGTAAATAATCCAAAGTTCTGTAGTATTTTTGTTTTTATTGTTAAAAACAGTGCTCAATATAAAAGTAGAGCCTAAATTATAATTATTTATTTTTTAAAAATATGATTCCTTTGCTACATAATAGTTCTCATGTTTCAAAAACAAGAGCCAAAAACTTCAATTATTAAAATTAAATTGAATTAAAGTATCAAGCTCTGTTTTAATTTCAATAATTATATTAAAGTTTTTGGCTGTTGTTTTTGAAACATGAGAACTTTTATGTAACAAAGGAATCATATTTTTAAAAAATAATTATAATATATATATATATATATATATATATATATATATATATATATATATATATACATACATACATACATACACACACATTGTATGTATATATATATATATATATATATATATAAATATACACACACACACAGTCATAGTTGATTTTTATGCCCATATTGAAACATGCACTATACTTGATATTGAGCATTCCCTATCCCCCGCATAAATATTACAAATTTTAAGCCCAGAAATAGATGCATTTGTATCAGTATAAATTAACTATTCCATATCTATTTCGCTTTTAAATATTTTAAATGTTTTAAAGGCTCTGACCAGCTTTTAACCTTCTTGTCATAGACAAGTGTAAAAGTGAGGATTTGAATAGTACCTTACCTCTGCTGGTAGATTGAAAAATTATAATAATAATAATAATCATTATTTTATTTTACCGAGTTCCATTTTTTTATTATTATATGAGCCCTTGTAACAAAAGCATCCTTACTCCCTTGGGAAATTTATTTGTTCAGCTGAAAGTTTAAGAAAGAATTCCAAAGTTAGAATTTCCACTTTTCAGTCAGTCATCTGGCAGCCATTTTAAATATTTAATGAAATAATCTGATTTAAGATATACACATATATATATATATATATATATATGTATGTGTGTATATATATATATATATATATATATATATATATATATATATATATATATTTTAATTTGGAAATGGTTTCCAAAAGAGAGTAGATTATAAGTTTTCAAAAGATATTATAGTTTAATGCATGTTTCTTATATTTTTCCTCATGTCTTTAGGAGTATTTTTTCAAAGTATTAATCAGTATGGAAGCAGTGTGTGCTTCAAATTCAGAAGGACATTGTCAATAAACATAAGCAAGATGCAAGAGAACTAAGTGCTTAATGGTATTTTTAAAGAACATTTCATTCCGAAAAAAAAAAAAAAAAAAAAGAAAGTTTCTCTTAATTTTCAAGTCTCTGAGCAAAATATTCAAACAAGATTTCATAGTGTTTTTTTAAGTAAATTTCAAAAGTTATATTCAGACTATTGTCCTCATTTTTGTTGCCATATTTATTACAATGTTTCAGCTGTTGTATGCTCTAGCCTTCTTCAGGTGGTTGGAATGTTGAACTGAACCCTTTATTTC
>OZ010583.1:17589544-17834544 GCA_963932145.1 Acanthosepion lycidas
TTACAAGATAAAAATTTTAAAATAAGAATCCCTTACAAGATAAAAATTTTAAAATAAGAATTCTTTAAAGATAAAAATTTTAAAATAAGTATCCCTTAAATGAAAAAAATTTTTGGAAATTGGTTGGACCCAAGAAAAGTTCAGAATCCTCTTATATATATATATATCATTACTTTAAACATTATATTTTAGTGAATACCTGTGTTAAATAAACTTTCCTATTTTTTTAAACAGTGTAAATTTATGTCTACTGACTTGTTCATTTGTGAACCTTAATGACTACAAGCCTTCTGGCTGGGTTTGAACCTGCCCCCACATATACTCAAACATGTATATCTACTAAAATATAGCATTTAAAGAAGTAAGAAATAATGTTTGATTATGAATAAAATGCTTAGAAATGATGATTGTGGGTTGCTGGTTTCCAAGTACACCCGTCTGCTAGGGTGGCAATCTAAGACCTATTGCAGATTTCCAGTCAGGCGTATTTGTGTTTCTCCAGTAGCCAACTATGAATTATACTAGAACACACTCTAGTTATAGTTTCCAGGAAAGAACAGATGATCTGGCATGATTGTTACTTGAACAAGACTAGTATAACCTTCAGTTATAATGATTTTTATCTTTATTCTTATGCAATGATTGGAAACTTCTTTGTGTGGAGGTGAGTAGCCATAGTCAAATGCAAAATAAGTAACAGAACTGTCCAACAAAGAGAATTAACAAATTTTGCAATAAGCAATAACAAGAAAAAGAAAAGAACAGGGTAAAAATAATATAAAGCAAGCAAACAACAAATACAAGGCAAATTAACAGTAATAAAGCAAAGCAACAATAATATGGCAAAAATTTAACAAACTAAGAATTGGAGTTGACTCACAAAAGCAAATTCGGACAAGTGAATGTTGCATTCTGACTTCAAGAAAAGACAGACTGGGACTAAGTCAGATGAAACTGAAAACCAGCCTATTTTATTGGCTAGGAAAAATATCTCTGTATGCATTTGTGTGCATCTACCTATAAATTGGGGAGGAGAAAGTGTTTTGCTATTATTCCCAGGGATTGAAACTAATAATTTGTCTACCCTTTTTCACTCACAAGGCTTGATTCCTCCTATGGTGTGGTTTTCAGGTACTTCCCTATACTGCCAATTGCTAGGATAATTTCCCCAGGCTTATATTCTCAAGAAATCATCTCTCTGACAAACCAACTATGGTAATCTTTTAAAAGAAAACCCTGTCATGAATTCTTTACTATTTACTTAGCATATTGTAAATGCTCACTATGCAGCCTAAATGTTGAATGTTGTTAAAACAATTTATAGTTAAAAGATTGGTAAAACCTTTATTTAACCATCAAATTCCTTCTCCTTACAATCAGTAATCTATTGTTTGTTAATGTAGTAAATTAGTAAACCTATGCAAGCTTGTAACAAAGTATGTGTAAAAACAGTGGGCAACAATAAAAAAGGCCAAAAATTTGTCTATGTATTAATGTAATCATTACAGTGAAGGAATATTTTAATGTATTGATTTAATAAATCCAACTCATGATCTTGTAAGCTAAATAAAAAATAAAACTAGCATGAGGTGCTGAAAAATCCTTAGCTTAACCAATTCAGCAGAATCAGGGTCTGTGGAAGATTTCTTGGCTAGAATTTTTCAGAATTCTCTGATAATTTACACATTAATATAAATTTCTTTATTTGTATTTCTCATTGTTTATTGGAAAAAGAAAATTAATAATGTTTCCTTCATGTGAATTTAGAGAAACAACATCGTTAACTAAATCAGATAAATTCATACAAAATGATTAAAAAAAAATATATTTCACTTTCATTAGTTTGTGTCAAGGAATAAATAATGTTTTAAAGTATCAGCTCATCAGGATGACGACGAGACACCTGCTTCTCTTTCAATTTTAATGGACACTGCATTATGAAGAAAAGGCTTCAAGAGTTGCTTGAAAGATTCAAAAGATCTTCTGCAAATAAAGAATTGTAACTTCCCAATGAAAAAGCAGAGTCACAAAAAGTACAAAATAAAAAGCAATATGGATATGACTCATTTAATAGAGTTCTGAATTTTTTAGTATTTTGTGAAGCTTCCTTGTAGAAGTACAACCGAAATCATGTCCACATGCATGTTCTGCAAAAGACGAGAGAAAGATAAATCCACACCTTTCTTTGTTAATCAAATATTTATTTCCAAGAAGTATGCTTCACAGAATTTCCTTTATCTGTTTTTGATATAATACCAAAGAATTCTATGTACAATTTGAAGCATGTGTCATCATCTTGGAGAAACATTCGGTTGCAAATATAATGTTTATCTCATCTAGTATTCCGTTTTTAAAATTGTATAGAGATTAGGTTTCAAATAACTTTGAACAAATATTAAGAGTAATGGTAGTATTAGCTATTTCCCTACAAGGAAACATTTGGCATTCACTGAACAAGCAGCTAGTACTGCTTTTGGTTGAAGTTTATAAAAATCTTTCTCTTTCCAGTATTGATGTGGTTTGCCTTCCTAAACTTTAATTTGAAGTTGTGTGGAATATCAACATCTTGATTATATCATTATTTTCTCTCCGATTTATATGTGCTATGCATTTTAGTTTTTGTTGAAAGTCCTTAAGTGATATAATTTCTGTTATTTGGTACAATTCTTTGTTTGTGATTCTGTATCCTTAGTTAACAATGTTGAAAGAAAGATTATCTTTGTCACAATCCTCAGGCCTCACTCAAAGCCTTTTTAATCACTGTTTAATCATTTAATTTTTAATCATTGATCTTAGAATAAAACACCATTTCGTAGAAACAGCAAGTAACATACTTAACAATCTTGCATAAATGGATGACAGAACATGAATTGAGAAGGATAATAAGGAGATAAACATTGCTTAGAATTAAAAATAGGAAGTTGCGAAGAGCCATGATCACCCATGCCCGGAAGCAACATGGATATAAAAGATGATTATTATATAGAAAGCTGCAATTCACTTGGCAAATTTTATTAAAGATACTAACAGGGACACCAAATGTAGTAATGGGCTGTGGAGCTGGATGCCATTCTTGGAAATTCCAGCCCCAAAGTAAGATTTATGGCATGTGGGAAGAATTTTTTTTTTTTTTAACATAGTCATTACAGTTTCACAGTACATCAAAGATTAGCTCTATTATTTCAGATGTTTTAACTTAGGCCAAGTGTCAGTATTTTATGGACACTTTGGCATGCACAGGCCCCAACATAAATGTTTACTACCCATTTCTCTCAACCGTTCTGGGTGCTAGCAGCTTATCCAATACCAGGATTAGAGGAAGGAACTAAATTCCAAATTTTCAAACTCAAGAGATAAAGGGCATCAGCAAATGGGTATTTTTCAGTCCAACGTTGCTAGCAAATGTGACACAAGGTAAGTTTAAAGTGGGTTTAACAGCAATACCATGGAAAAATTGCCCAAGCCCCCTCAGCACTTCCCCTTTTGCGGATGCCTCAGCTGCCAGGCAATAAACCCAGCCCTGTCTCAAAGGGGAGGTACTGCCTGGGTGGAAAGACCTCCTGAGGCTTGGGCTGAATATTTTTTTTAAAACTTTCTAGGTCAGTGATTCCCAACCGATTTTGCGCCATGCCTCACTTTGGTATTTCTAAAATTCTGGTGCCCTCCTGTAATATTTAATTCTTACATATTCAAAATTTTACTGCAATTCATGTGAAGGAAGCAAACTGAATGCTCAGATGTGTTGATTGGCTAACAAAACATGGACTATTCCAGTGACATGCATCAGGCCCCCTCTTTTGTTGACCGAGACACGCGAGTGTGGGGAGAAGGGAAATACCCTATATGCCAATTACACAGGTACATACATACACACAAAATATCTTTATGTATGCATACTGTATATGCATTGTATGTATTAACATGCATTAACATTAACCCTCTCACCCAGACTCACTAGAAAACAATTCACTGTTAATAACTCATTCTCAAATTGCCCCCTTATTCTGTTGGTATAGTAAGCCAAAGGTGCACATCCTACACATGCCCCACCAAAATATTATCATGCCCCACATTAGGAATCATTGTTCTAGCACATGTCAGACAATATTAGTTTGTTTTTTTTCCTGATTTCACTATCATGCAGGATTCATCTGGTTTACAAGTTTAGCGTGTTTTCCCACTTGCCATGGATCTTTGAAATGTAAGTACAGACTCAAGACTTAGTGGAAATGGGGCTGACACTAAGCAAGCAGTACTAAAAATTGAACATGTGAGAAACAAAGTTTTAGAGAAAATGGAAACAAAAAAGATACTTATACTTAACATCAGGAAGAGACAGTTGAAATTTCTAGGGCACATAAGGAAAGAGAGCTTGGAAATTTGATACTCACAGGGACAGATTGAAGGCAAGAGAGACAGAGGAAAACAATGCGTAACCTACCTAGATAGCTTGAGTAAATGTATAGTGGAGCAAAGTTTAGGAGAAATAGCAAAATGATAACATTTATTAAGAGCTGCAAAGGACAGAAAATTATGACACGCCAAAATTTTAAATGATCATCTTTTAGGAAAAAAAACATATATATATATATATATATATATATATATATATATATAAATATAATGTATGGTCTGGTTGTTTTTGTTTAGTCACACATCAATCCCTACAGGTTATTTAATGCCAAAATCTAAATATTTTGTAGGCAATTTTATGGCATTAACTCCAGATAATATGCACATAATTTTATACTTTTAGGGTAAACATACGTTTTATAGATATATACTTTGTATATGTTCTGTTGTAGGCTTTATATGTTTTGGTATAATACTATTTTTTAAGCTGGTACATTATGCAAATGGTTTCTGCATTTTCAAATAGATTTTCACGTTGTTTCCCTTGTAGTATTTGTGTCTTACAAAGGTTAATTGAGTTCAATCAGTTAAAATGGGTTTCGCTGTGAGTGCATCTTGGCATGTTTTACATATTGATTGAACTTCATTCTTCAGCAAGTATAAACGAATGAGGTATGTGTGTTACAAAGACATTTGTTTCTATTCACCTACAATTGGTTGGATTCTGAGTTATTTGTGTTGTTAGTCCAGGGCTTTCATCATTTCTGCTGAATGGAAATGTTTATTTTAATTTTTAGGCCCATATAAGGGATTTTGAAATTATTATCAAGGGTTTCATTTTGGCTAGATTTTGCACTGGTATTTTCCTCTAGTTCTTATGTGCCTTGGGATCCAGCATATCCACTATTTTTAACTATTGGATAATAAATCCAGCCGGCATAGCAATTTTATATGTTGTTCATCAAGTGCTTTTGTCATTTCTATAACTGTTTATTTTAATTTTTAGGTCCGTATAAGGGATCTTGAAATTATTATCAAGGGTTTCATTTTGGGTAGACTTTGCAGCTGAATCTGCTTGGTCATTTCCTCTAATCCTTATGTGGCTTCGGATCCTTCATATCCATTATTTCTTTACTGTTGGATAATAAATCCAGCATTCATGGCAATTTCTTATTTTGTTTGTCAAGTGCTTTTGCCATTTCTGTAATGGTTTAATTTATTTTTTAGTTCTGTATAAAGGATCTTGAAATTATTATCAACGGTTTCATTTTGGGTAGACTTTGCAGCTGAATCTGCTTGGTCATTTCCTCTAATCCTTATGTGGCTTCGGATCCTTCATATCCATTATTTCTTTACTGCTGGATAATAAATCCAACATTCATGGCAATTTCTTATTTTTTTTTGTCAAGTGCTTTTGCCATTTCTGTAATGGTTCAATTTATCTTTTAGTTCTGTATAAGGGATCTTGAAATTATTATCAAGGGTTTCATTTTGGGTAGACTTTGCAGCTGAATCTGCTTGGTCATTTCCTTTAATTTTTATGTGGCTTCGGATCCAGCATAACAATATTTCTTTACTGTTGGCACAGTAATTTTATTAGTCGCGGGTTGTCAAGTTTTATTCATTGCTGTTATAACTAATAGGGAGTCAGAGAATATTACATATTTTTGTTTCTAGAAATGAAATTGGGTGCTAGATCTATTGCACAAATCTCTGCATTGAAAAATTCCTTTTGACAGATGATTCTTTTTTATTTTTTTGTCACACTCTGTTCGCATCCTGGGTATGAGGATAAACTACATCAGGTGGCAAGGACTCTGACCGAGAGGTTTTGAGGATTGTGGAACAACCTCAAACTGGGGTCAAAACTCTATGGCAGTGTAAAAAATAGGTTTTAATACAAGCAATACATTTTTGCAAAATAAAAAAAAAACTACCAGCAATAAAATCTTGTCAGCATTAAATAACGCATTCAGATCGATATACCCTAAACCAAACCAAATGCACACACGGTTCATTTTTGCATTTTGTTCCATCTGTGAAGATGTATGAATGTATTTTATGACATCTCCAGTGTTTTAGATTTATTTTAAATATTCTTATGGCCCAAGGAGGTATATTTGGTATGATTGTATTATGGATTCTAGATAAAGGTATTTCTGCTTTTTGAATGATTGGCTCCATCTGGAGTCCAATGGTTTTTATGGCTTTCTCATTTTGTCGAAAGAGGTTTCTGTAGCTTGGATTGAATTAATATTCTGTATAATTTGAGCAGTATTTGCCAGTCTGCTCCCCAATTTTTGTGGGCCACCAACTGCTGAGAGTTGTAATGTTTTACTGCATTTTGCTCTCAGATATTTTAGGTGTGGTATGAATGTTTGTTTCTTGTTCATAATTATTCCTAAGAACTTGATTTCTGTCTCTTCAGCTCCCTGTACTGCTCCATTAATTTGTTGGATTCCAAGTACCAAACTAATTATTCACCATTCTCTCCAAGGTTTTACATAAAGAATTTGTGAAAGAAGTCAGTCTATAATTTCCAGGGTCTGAATTGTTTTTTTCTGGTTTTGGAATCGGTAGGACAGTTGTTTGTCACCATTGTTCCGAGAGCTTCCCCTTTGTCTAGATATCATTGTATACTTTTAGTAACAATTTCAATGATTTGGCCTTGCTTAGCCTCCATATAGGTGGGTGCTCATTGATCACCTGTTTCTCAGAATGATCAAGAAATGGTCGCCATCACGTATCGTCATGAATACTCCAGGTAAAGTATAGGTAAACTGCTGGATTACACATGGTTAAGTCAGTTGCTGACAGTCTTTCAGTTGTCGGATTGTTGTGTGTCAGTGTTTTTGGTTGAGTCATCAGAGTTCATTATTTGCAATAAATATTTCTATAATTGTCTCTCTTTTGTTTGTCTGCTTCAATCCCTAGAAAGCATTGTAAGTGGCTATTATATCCCCTAGGAAAATAAAATGTTTGAGTAATTGCTTTATCAGAGCTTCCAGCTTGTCTTGGTCAATCTAGTTACATGGCAGGATATCCAGAGAGCATATTCTGTACAAAGTGGCTCTCACAGCAATTGCCTGTAATTCTGTTTTTAGGTCAATTTTGTTCTGGTGTATACCATGCTTTTTGTTTTTTTAATTAGGACAGTTACACCTTCAGAGTCCCTAAATCCTGAGTTGGTAATGTGATTGTATTGTTGATAATTTCTAATATTAAAGTTGTCTTTTTTTATAAATGTTTCTTGGATAGAAATAACTGCAGGATCCAACATTGTTATTCACATGAGTAATTCATTGTAATTTGGCTTTAAATTACAACAGTTCCATTGAATTATTCCATACCTTACATTTGTATTTTTATTTGAGATTTATACTCTTTTAGTGTTTTGATTTTTTTTTAAGCATTTTACCCCAAGTAAGGCGGGAGTGTGACTAGCACACAAGGGTTTACAGAGAGTGGGAGCAAGAGTAAAGAGGTGTGAAAGAAGTAAGGATGAAGAGAAGAACGGGGAATAGATCAAGGGATCAGAAGGTGTCGATTGACATTACATTTGAATAATTGAAGATTATAGCTATCAGTGAAGCAAGTAAGAGAAAGAGAGTTCCATAGATGAGAAATGTGAGACATGAAGCTACTGGAGTAGAAGAGATGGCTACATTTAACAGTTTTGACAGTTAAAGGGTGGGACCTAGATGCCAACCTAGTGGCACATTTAAATTCATGCAGTTTGGGAACCAGCGAAAGATCATTGGAGCAGTTACCATGAAAGTATTTGAAGAAAAGATGGAGGAAAGCGATGACACGTCTGTAACAGAGCAACTGTAAATAAGATTCCACATCAGGGCCAATCACATTGAATATCTGTCTCTGGATTTTTTCGAGGACTTTAAGATGAACAGTGGGGGATTCAGACCATATAAGGCAGCAATATTCTATGCAAGGGTGAATGGTTGATTTATAGATTTAAAGGATAGACTCGGGTGAAAAAAATTTTCTGGCATGACACAGAGAACCAACTTTCCTTGCAGTAGATGAAGCTATTGATTCAATGTATTTTTTCTGTCTGAGGTCAGCGGACAGTGTAAGACCAAGCAGGTGCAGAGAGGTGCTCTCGTGGAGTTGAGCATCAGACATTCTAATGGGAGGCAGGGAGGGTTCTCTGTGGTTGGTAAAAAAGAGAAGTTTTGTTTTTGAGTCATTAAAGTTTACCAGCCATTTCTTGCCACAGTCAACAACAGACTGGAGGTCCTTTTCGAGAGCAAAAGCCAGGTTAGTTTTGTCAGTGATACTGGTTTTGCTATTGAGGCAGTAGTAAATAGTAGTGTTGTTTGCACAGATGTCTATTTGGGAGCTGATGACATCGAGAAGACTGTTAATGAAGATCAGAAACAGTGTAGGGCCCAGGATAGAGTCTTGGGGAACACCTGCATTCGTGAGAAAGGAACAGGAGGAGAATTCATTAAGGATGACCTTCATTACACAGTTTGACAGGAATGATTGTATTAAGTCAAATAATCATCCTAAAATTCCATGAAGCTTATGAAGAAGGGCAGTGGTGCCAAACCACAAAATCTAAATATTGTAAGACAATTTTATGGCTTCAATATATTTTTTTGGTGGTGTATGATCCATTTTTTTCTAGGATATTGAATGGTTTCTTGTTGGTCGGTCATATTTTTTGTAGGGACTTTCTGCAGATATTTATTTTGAGAGTTGGACGGTTTGGTGATCTTTGACATTTTTGTTTAATAGAGTTTGTTTTAGATGGAGTTTTCGAGTTTTGTATAGGTGGTATTTAAGCCAGTGTTTTGGATTTTGATACAAGTTCTTTTGATTTATTTAGCAATTCTATTTGGCAGCTTCTGGTCATGTATGTTCTTTTCAGGTGTTCTTGAAATTTCGGCTAGTTATTCGGTCATAGTGGCATCAACTGCTTGATGAGTGCTCTATATTTGTCTGTTTTGTTGTTATTGTTGCTAATAATTGGTTTCACCTTCTAAGCTACACTGGCATAGGTATGACCTTTCATATATTATTCCATTATTCTTCTTGCTTCTGGGAAAGATATATTTCTTCTGTATTTCACCTCAATGACTTTTTCCCCCCATTTATATACATAGTTAAGATTTCAAAAAGGCTGGATGGTTCTCTTGACAGAGGATTTACTTTCTTGAGTACAATATTCCTGCATGCAATCTGGGTATTTTTGACTACATTTTCCACAAACTGGGTGTCCTCTGCTGCTCTTCTTGTGAAGCCAATACTCATGACTTTTGAAATGCCTTAAGGGGGATTGGGGATGTGTTGTTCAACCTTTTCCATTGTAAATATTATTTTTATTTCTTTTGGGATTGTGGGTTTATTAAAAGTTAAGATATTTGTTGATTGGCTGCCTTCTTGTGTCTTCTTGAAAAAGCAAGCCAGCTAATTTTACCTCATTTTTATAGGAGAGTGCCTCATGTAGCAGGTGGGTTGGTCCATCTTGCTAGAATGTATTAGGTTGGTGCAAAAATAATATCGGTTTTTGACGTATTTTTAACGTCAAAAACCGACATTATTTTTGCACCAACCTAATACCTGCCAAACACATTTGCATAAGTGGTCTCTATTCACCCATATATCTGTCCATTAAGTGACTCAGAATTAGTTTTAACTTGGTGGCTACACTAGTCTACTTGTGTGTCAGACCATTTGCAAGCTAACCAATATTCCACATTTATGGTTATCTTTCTATAGATGTTTAACCCTTGCATTACTACGGCTGTATTTATTTCCTTTGGTGTAATCAGGGACACCTGCCTACTTCTAATAACTCTTTCGATACATGACTGACAAAGCAGATTTTTTTTCTCACAGTAGGTTGCCATTTCTTTCTGTGATAGACCAGTTGCCATCCAAGGCTATAGAACCCGGTCTGTCCTGCTATTTACACATAGCTGGGAAGAGAAGAAGAGGATTCATACCTTTCTCAAGGGTATTAGCACATAAGTGCATGCAATGGGTTTGACTGGAATTCAAACTCAGCTCTCCGATTCCTCAATCCAAGCTGCTATCCATTACTCCACCATGCCTCCTGTTATGCAGTTGTTTCAAATTAATATTTCAATGTTCACTTGCATCATCACCAGAACATTATGAATTAAAGTAACATTTTCTGCTGATTTTATGGGTATACCAATAAGCATAAAAAAAAATAATCAATAAAAAAATAAAAATGATGGGAACCAATTCAAAACATGTCATGCAAAAAAAAAAAAAGAAAAAAAAAAAAAATCAGTGGAATGATGTTGAGTGAATAGAATTATAAAGCATGGATAAAATTAGGTGTGAAGAAACAAGAGGTTTAAAAATAAAAGGTACCCTAGATTGGCAAGTCATGTTAGGAAAAGGCAGTTACAATTTCAAGACTGATGGCTTGTCATTCAGAAAATTAAGCTTTTCAAGCTAAAATCTGATAATTTTAGTTGATTTCAAAAAGTAGTAGCAATATCCATTTTCAAAACAGACTTTTGAAAACTGCAAACCAAAATATCCATATGACTTCCACTTCCTTTTAATTCAATTTAGATCAACCTCAAGGAATCAATTTTTTTTTTTTTTGCTGCCATACAGAGTTCCTCATCTAACAGAAAAAAACATTTTGCACAAAAAACGTTTTCTCTCAAGTTTCTATAATCTTGTGCTTTCCAATTATTTAATCATGAAGTTATTATATAAAACAAAATGGAATCAGCTGTATTGGGTAATGTATTATTGAAAATTCTAAATCACATTCTTTAGTGTTTAAAACTAATGAAAATAAAACAATGAATTAAATACCTAAATACAAATGTTTCAATGGTACATTGGTACAAAAGAGTCTGTCACTAGACAAACACCAAAAACTAACATCATTTTACATATCTCGAATTTTTCTATAATATAAAACACAAGACAACTTTATGCATTTATTGGTTACATGTCTTTATCTTCTCTATTTGAGATTATAAGATATTCCATTATGGTAACAAGAGGCATTACTTGATACCAATATGTAAACATACCTTATGTTAATATTACAAAATGTCTTGTTAATAGATACAGAGAAAAATCAAGATTTGTGTAGAGTATACACTAATATTGTAAAATTTAACATAAATGGGAATTTGTAGCCAGTTTTTAAATTTAACCAAACTGTAAAATCAATATTTTATAAGGGTTAGCAGGAAGCGATAGAGTATTAAAACTCTGTCATCTTTTACCTCAAATGGCTTTTGGGCCTTATACAGGGTTAACATTACTGTAAAAAACAAAAACAATATCCAAACTATATCAGCTATGATAATGGTTCTTCTCAAAGATACATTATTAAAAAAGGTATTTAAATTTTAAACAGTCCATAGCAATATAATGCTATTAAAAGGGACTAAAAATTAATTTAAAAAAAGTAGTTTTCTTCTTTATCTTCATGAATAAATGTAATTTAACTTTTTTCCTTCTTTTCATGTTAAATTCTGCCTATTCTTAATTATATGAATAAATGCTCAAGACAAAAGCAGAAATTAATGCGTCAAATATTTGTTTATATTGCAGAGCATGAAATCAAATCAAAATGCTGCTCAAAAAAATGAAGTCAAGGTTGCAAAATTGGAAAAAAATAAAAATAAAAATGTATTAAGAATTCAATATTTTCCAAATCATTTTAAATAAATAGCAGGTTTGAAAGTGGAATGGAAATTTTGAGAGACACAGCTTGTAACTAATTTAGAAATTACTAATTTAGAAATAAAATTACTAATGTAGAAATAAAATTACTAATTTAGAAAGAAAATTACTAATTTAGAAATAAAATTATTAATTTATAAAGAAAATTACTAATTTAGAAATAAAATTACTAATTTAGAAATAAAATTACTGTAATGAGCTTGATTGACTTTTTTCAAAATTTTATTTTCTAAAATCAATTTTATTTGTTCAATAATTATTGTTACAACATCCCATTATTTAAAATTTTATTATACAAGTTAATGTTTTCACAATAAAGTTAGCATTAATTAACCAATTTTGGTCAAATGTTCAAGATATAAGCAGATCTATTTGACAAATGTAACATGTCAATTTCTGCATATATCTGTTTTTATAAATATTTATGATAATTTATTTGGTGGGATGAGATTTTATTATGTAACTCGAGTTTAGTTTCCATTGTAAATAAAATATACATAATATTAGTGGGATTTACTTTTTTTTTAATTTCCGATATATAAAGATTGTTATTTACTTTATATTAAACTTAAAACTTGATAGTTTAACTAACAAAGAGAAACATGTAAGTTGGGTAAAAAAGTACTGATTTCTCAACAGTTATTTTTAGTGATGAATGTAGAGTTAGATTGGATGGACCTGATGACCAGGCCAGATGTTGGGTCCTTCGGGGAAAATAGTCAACCAATATGACATAGAAGACAATAGGATGTTGATGATGAAGTGATGTTTCTGGATGTATTGTTGTCAGTAAAATTACAGGTGCCTTTAAAATTGATGAAGATCAATGCAGAGAATTATTGTAAATTCTTTGGAAAGACATTTTTTTTTAGTGGAAGCGCATAGTAATCCAGAAACTTTCAGCTGTAGAGTACAGTCATATAACACATTTTGCAAAGCCACTATCTACCTTACAAAAAGGCTTTCAAAGACAAAAAAAATGTCCCCAAGGCTCTCCAAGAGAAAAGATGCGGTTCATTATTAACTGTCATCCAATGGGACACCTCAATGTGTCATCATGGTAATTTTGGTTGCAGATATATTAGAAGGCACAACTCTTTACATCTGATACGATAGGTTTGGGTTGTTTTACGGTATATCAATCTCAATGGGTCATTTAATGCCGACAACTTTTTTTTTTCCTGGTAATATTTTTGTTTCATCAAAAATCTATTTCTGTTAATATTTTTTTCCTCAAAAATGTATAGCTGGTAATATTATTTTTTCAAAAACATATAGCCAGCAACAATATATTTTTAAAAAAAATGTATAGCTGGTAATATTTTTTCAAAACATACAGCTGGCAACATTATTTTTTTCAAAAACGTATTATCAGAGGCCTTGCTGTTGAACCTAGTTTATCGTCATTCCCAGGACATGGATATAGTTTATCGTCATACCAGGACGCCCTGATATGATATTTAGGGACATGGTAAATGGAAGAAGAGGACAATAACTGTTATAATTTGGTTTGCAAGTTTAATTCATTCACTATATTCATCAGAAATTGGATTCTATCATTTATTTATGTGTTTACAGAATGGGCTTAAAAAATCCAATTACCAGGAATATGTCAAAAGTCACTTACAGTATTTCTTTGTTGAGAAACAAAAAACATTCTGGGAGGATGGAAATGTGAAATTGCTGAAAAGATGGCAATGGAAGGTATTGTAACGAAATAGTTATTCAATTAAGTTAATGTTGAAAAATAAAAAGAAGTTAATTTTACTTGACAAACTAAATGAACATCTGGTTACTATGCATGATTTTATCTATTTATTTTCATATGATTAGAGAGATGATAGCAAACTTATTTCCAGCCAAAATATACTGAATAATTATAAATCCATTTCAAATGGTAAAGTAAGGAACATTATAAAATTATACCAAAAGATCCATGATTTCATGATATTTATAAAAGCACAGATAAGAAACCTTTGATATTAAGCAAATAATAATAATACTTTCTAATGAACCAAAATCAATATGAAGCTACTTAAAATATTTCATAAGATACAATCAAAGTTTATCTTACATTAGATTTATTGCTATGACATATTTGGTAAAGATATTGGAATTATCCAAATCCTATACAAAGAGCAAGCCACCTATACATGAATAGAAAATGAATTCAGTAAACACACAAAAATAGAAAAGGATGTAAGACCCTAATTTATCTTCTCAGTTGACTTATTCAACCTACACAGTGAGAAAATTGTAAGAGAATAAAATGTCCTACCAGGAGTCATTATCAGAGGACACAATCTTGATAACAAATATAGAAGAAAGGACTAACCATCAATTGCAAGAAGGTAGAATGTAAGGGTGTAAGCAAATGGAACAGTCCAACATGCAAATTACAAATTGGAGATAACAAAATCAAACAAGCACAAAAATTTAAATATCTAGAACATGTTTTAACAGAGGATGGAAAGTGTGACTCTGAAATCTGAAGGCACACTGGGATAGCAAAAATTGCCTTCTAAAAGCTAAGCAAGGAAAATTTTGTTAGAAACAGAGTACTGAAGTGTTACATAATATCCGTCCTCCTATATGGCAGTGAATGCTAAAAAAATCTTCTCACAGATGAAGAAGAGGTTTAAAGCAAATGCATTTCTAGAGAAGGATGCTGACAATAGCATGGACTGAACATGTGAGCAATCAGAAAGCTTTAGAGAAAATGGAAACAAAAAGGACAAAAGTAAGAGTTGAAATTTTCTCGGCACAGGTGAAATAAATGGGCTTGAAAAATTTAACATTGAAGCCAAAAAGAACAGCAGAAAATGATGCATAACTTACCTAACGAGCTTGTGTAAATGGATGGCAGAACAGCATTTAGTAAAGAAAAAATTTACTTAGAACTACAAAAGAAAGGAAATTATGGAGAGCCATGATTACCAAACTTCTAAAGTGACAGAGCACATAGAAGGTTTTTTTTTTGCCTATCATATGGTGATGTTTTACTTCAGAATATACAAATAAAGACAAAAGGAAAACTTATCTTAGTCAGCACATTTCATCCTCTGGGGGACTTTATCAAGGCAAATTCAAGGATTTTATTCTCTAACAAATATTTATATACAATGTTTTATTGGTCTTTCAAAATGTTTAAACTTAAGAACTCTCATAAATATTCATCAGGTTTTGGTCGAAAAGTCAGGCAAGTGACGCAATTCAGAATCTAATAAACAAAAGCAAGTGATGTTCTTGAATTTTTTTATGCAATTAAAGTAATTTAGTAATTAAACTGTTTCAGTTTAGGATTAATTTATGTGTTACATATTTTAAACAACATGAGGTTATGACTAACTGTTTTCGTTTAACTTTTTTACCTTTTTATATTCATGTATGTTGGTTTTGGAAAGTATTAATTCTTTCAAGAATGGAAATATTTGAAAAAAATCCAGGGAGCAGATTAATATTTTGATAAGATTCAATAGCAGCACTCTCAAGAATTTTTCTTTCTCAGAGGGTAATATATATTATGACGTTAGTAGGTCGTATTGTGTGTGTGTTTTTATCTAGTTTATTGTTGTTAATAATGTTATCTTTCTTGTGGTTGTATATTTTGCATACCTTTCTCTTAGAATTGGGGATGAAATGATAAGGATATTAGAGGTTTCTGAAAGTGTTTTCTATATATATTTCTTTGTTGAATAAGTATTGGCAGCTGCAAATTCTTAGTGATCTTAAATAAAACCCTATTACTATTCCAGGAATAATTGGAATATAAATTTGCTAATGTGTATAATATGGGAGGCACGGTGGAGTAATGGATAGCAGCTTGGATCGAGGAATCAGAGAGCCGAGTTCAAATTCCAGTCAAATCTATTACATTCACTTATGTGCAAATACCCTTGAGAAAGGTATGAATCCTCTTCTTCTCCCCCCAGCTATGGGTAAATAGCAGGACAGATCAAGTTCTATAGCTTTGGATGGTAACTGGTCTACCGCAGAAAGAAATGGCAACCTACTGCGGTCAGTCATGTATGAAAAGGCTCATGATCGCCTAAGCATGTATCATGCATGGCACATAACTGACTGTATAATATAATGCTTTTAGCATTTCTGGTCATCCCTATTTCAGCTATCCCATAAAACATTTATACATTTGGGTAAAGAAATATATATTAAAACAAATAAGAAAAATAAGTTCGCAAATTTATAGCCCATCTCAGAACATGAGGAACACTAATAATGCAGTATAGATATTACTACCTCTCCTTTTTTTCAGTTGTCATCTGAAAAACTCCCAAAACAATGGAACATGCTGGTGACTGTGATCCAGTTTAAGATAAAGCTACCAGTGATTAATAAAAATATGAAATCTTATGTCAAACTTCATTCCAACTGTGTAGCATAAAACTTGACTAAAAAAGGCAGTATGTAAACTGTTTATATAAAAGCTTATTTAACAAATGACAACAAAATTAACAAAAATGACTGAGCCAGTCTTAAAAAATTAAAATGACTATTCTGGAATCCTTAACCAAAATAAATGTACAATCATTCTTGTTAATAATAATGAGGTAATCATAAACACTTGTGAATATCATTTTAACTATTAAAAAGGAGACAAAAAAAATAAGGAAAGTATTTCTATTATTGCTGTCTCGACATTATTAGCAAGAGAAAAAGTTGCATAAAATTAATCAACCTTCAGTTCAAAGAACCAATAAATATAGAACATCCCTTGGGATTTCTCCAGCACAAACAGATCAATATTTGGAACATAACAAAACAGATTTCATCTTAGTCATTAAGCCAAAAATAAAAGACTCATAATGGATAGCAAGATAATTGAACACTAAATTGGAAAAAAAAAGACTATGCAGATTATATGTCTAATACAGCTCTTTAGGAAACAATTATTCAATCATATCTAAATTCAATAGTTGTTTTTTATATATAAATTAACCAATAATAAGCATATCTATTCTAACATGTAATAAAAAGGAAAAGACTGTTCAATAATGCTGGTAAAAACTATTTACTCAATGTGCCAGGACTATTTAGACATTTTTTCTGTGACCCTTCTTTCTCTTTTTGGTACTTGTTCCCTAACCTATTTGTATATTTACAAGTAGGTTACTTACTTTCTTTTCTATTCTTGCCTTCAATGTACCCTGTGTGTGTTTAATTCTCAAATCCTTTTTTCCTTACTATATATACTTAAATCTCAGCCATCTTTCTGATTGCTATTAATAGTTTCTGTGTAGTTTTCTTAGAATTTATTCAATTTTTCATGGTATTTTCAATATTCGTTGGTAGAATGATGCTTGCTTGAAGACTTTTCTTTCTTTGAGAAGAAATTACTTTTCACTAATATGTAGGTGAGAAGATATAGCTCTCCAGTATTCTTTTCCTTGTTTCTAACGATTATTTATCACTTAGGACCTTACCTACTTCTGAAAATTATCTTTTACAATTCCTACAACAACAATTTAGAAAAATGGAATATTCCATTTTTTGAGAATAGCTTTTGTTGTGGGAGTATGATGGTTGAGTGCTTAAGTGGAAAACATGTATCTCCTGGTATATTTATCTCACAACAAAAATTGTGGACTCAGTAGTGAGTCCAGGTAAAGCAATGAAAAAAACTATATATAGAAACAAACAATAGGTATTTATTAAAAAAACAAGGGTATAAGCAGACAATAGAATATTGTAGCATATTGGAAAACAATGAGTAGAAATGAAGAAAACATTTAAACTAGTGAAGCTGTTCATGTAGAAGTAAATTTAACAAGTGTGTGTGATAGACACATGTGTGTGTGTGTGTGTGTATATATATATATGCATGTGTGTGAGAGAGTTCAAAAGTCAACAGAGAACCAAGGGAAGTGAATGCACCTCAGCAGCAGTGTTCTTACCTATGTGTGACCTACATCTTATCCTCCCCTGGGTGAAATAGGCAAAAGAGGGTGACAGAGAATGTTATTGCCTATTTATAGACGTAGGAGTGTCCTCTAGTGACAGTTATTTTTAGGGCAGTAAGTGGGGTAACTCCACACTCTCATATTTCTCACTTGAATTTGTTTAAAATTAGGTAATTCACTCTTAACAGATTAATTCTTGATTTGATATATGTTAATAATCTGGCTTTTCTTCCCTCAATTGAAATTTATTTAATCCTTTGCATACAAAGTCATTTCAGGAGTATTCTCAATGTCAAAGAATAGGTATAAAAAAAGAGTCTAATCTTTGGTGTTTTCAGTATATTGGCACCCAGTATCAGAAATAACAAAAGTTAAGAATATATTGGAAGCACAAAAAAACTAACATTCAAGAAATGTTGTTAACTGGCAAGATTAAAAAAAAGATAGCTTTTGAGTTGGAATGGTCTCAGTCTGCTGTCTCAAAGAGATAACTGTCAAGATGCTTTCAATCTACTGTCTTGAAGATGACAAGATGAAATTATCCAAAATGGTCTAACTGCAATTTCAAAGTTAAGACAACAGCCAGAGATAAATGTCAGATTAATAGGATCTTTATTTTAAATTGATTTACTAATTGTGGTGGAATTTCCAAAGTCTGGAATAATGGTTGTGGAACTATTGATTAATGACACTCTGGAGACTCTATCAGCTTGAATATGACAGCAGAATACTGATTCAAACCCATTACTAACTTAAGCAAAAATAGAAGCATTTAATCTGAACCAGAGAACATCAAAATTGGTCTTTTCTTCAATGGGACTAGGTCATTTTCAATGATGAATCATAATTATTTATTTCCTTTTAGTGATACAATGGCAAGTGCATGAAAACCTTGTAAAATTTACTCAATCTGTAACAGTCTAGAGTTTTACATCTGTAATCTGTATTAAAAAGATCTGTATCATGAGATGGTCAGATAATGCTGTTATCAGGATATCATTTTCTAATCTCATATATGGAGGACAATATTATAACAAATGTGTTGTAACCTAAGGAAGGTTACTGACTAGAATAATCACACAAAGATTGGTAATGAATGATGATATTTAGGACAAGAACAACACATATAAGATTCACCAGCAGCACATTGAAGTAGTAGTCAACTGCTAGAAGTGAGTCAAATGAATTCCACAATGAATCTCCAACTGCAGACCTACATACAGTATTTACTACTGCATTTATGTGGATGGGGACATAGCCATTATCATCCATAGGTATGTACAAAAGAGCGTTTGGTTTTAAAGGAAAGGAACAAACAAGGATTAAAATTTTGACAGCATGCATTTGTCAAATTTCGGAATACATACATCATTTTTTAAAAGGTAGCAAAATTGTTCAGGTGTGATTCTTAGTTTGCTTTATCTCTTTTTGCTTCTAATCATGTCATTTGTCCTATAATTAATGTTATTAATTAATTATAATTAATGGTCATTCCTGTCTTTTTACTTTCATTGATTACATTTTGCAATAGCTTGTTTTTCCAGTTTATCTTCTGAATGTTTATTCTTAAGGTTATGCCTCCCAATAATAAATCCAGGTATGACTCCTAATTCTCTGAGAAATATCTGTAAAAATTAAATCCAGTAAAAAAATAACCTTGAGATAGTCTTTCTTTTCTAATGTACACCATTAATTTTTTTTCTCAATTTCCATTCAGGTTTCTTCCAAATTCAATTTACTGATTATATTTTATATATCCTTTCCATGTAGATCAAGCTTTTCAAGACTTTCTTTGTGTCTTGCTTAATTGAATACTTTTGTGTAATCTATGAAATACAAGTAAATGACTTTCTGTATTTCTACTGTTCATTACGACTTGTCACACTTTGTTAATTTATATAGAGCCATGATACAGCAAAACAGTCTGTCTGTGGATGACAATATATATATATATATATATATATATATATATATATATATATATATATATATATATATGTCTTACAAATATGTGGGAGGTATTTCTATTGCATGCTGCATGATAAAAATATGGTTTTAAGGTGTGCTATATTTATGGTTAAAAGTACTCAATATCAAGGATCGAGCATATGTAAATATAAAAGTGGACACTGAGGTCAACACCAACTGGAAATAATTTCATGCTTCAATGAAATCCTGCCCTGAAGATTGCATTCAAGCATGAAACAGATTGTCACCTATTGGTGTTGACCTCAGTGTTCACTTGTGTGTGTGTGCGCACATATTTAAAAAAAAAAAAACACTATCTAAACACGGAAAAGTGATAGAGAAAACTTACATAACATTCACCAATGTGTTAAGAAAAGACACCCCCAAAACTACCAAAGGAAACTGTAGAAGTCAAGTGACTTACCTGCTAACATGGCTGCCTTCTTGTCTTCTTGAAAAAGCAAGCCAGCTAATTTTACCTCATTTCTATAGGAGAGTGCCTCATGTAGCAGGTGGGTTGGTCCATCTTGCTAGAATGTACCTGCCAAACACATTTGCATAAGTGGTCTCTATTCACCCATATATCTGTCCATTAAGTGACTCAGAATTAGTTTTAACTTGGTGGCTACACTAGTCTACTTGTGTGTCAGACCATTTGCAAGCTAACCAATATTCCACAGAAACAAGGAAGAAAGCACTTGTGATTCTCCAGAAATTTTACACAATTCCCCCTTCCTTACATGAACACTTGCTATGCTGTACACACTTTTGGTCTACAGCAAAATTGGGACAAGCAAAAGAATTGTTATATAGAACAGTTGAAACAGATAATGAAGAGACCAACATTAACCTGGAAAGGGAGAAAAAAATGCAACAGATTGGAAACTATGGTCACAAATGATTTCAACTGATGCAGACCTGTTAAGAAAAGTTGAAGAAATAAAAAGGATGAATGACTTTCCAGCCATATTCACTACCACAGAATCTGCTCTGAGAAAAAACATGATGGCTGCTGTCTGAGCTGTGACAAAGAACAGTTGAAACAGATGATGAAGAGCAACATTAATCTGGAAAGTGAGAAAGAAGCAGCAGCAGAATGGAAAATTGGGTATCAAACCATTTCAACTGCTGTAGAACTGTTAAAAAAAGTGGCAGAAACAAAGAAAATAACACAGATGGAAGATCTGCCGAACCCCTATCCACAAAATTAAATACCTCTAAGTAAGTAAAACATTCCATCAGAATTGAGTACCTTTAGGAATAGTAGTCCCATCTTTGCAAAGAACTTGTTTCAATTCTGTCCTCATTTACCAAACCAGAATAAATGTCTAGATTCTGTGAAATTCTGGAGATTGTGAGAATTCTTCTAATTCCTTTGAAGTATACATCACTTTGCAGTAAATTTGGCTAATTTTAAATGGCTCTTATAAAATATATTACCTTGCCAATATATGTAAATGTATTCAACTTAGTCTTATTATTTTGCTATTTATTGAACAAGAGATTATTGGATTTAGGAATAACTTTGCATTAAACCAATGCCTCGGGCTTTGTCTGTGTTCTGTAAGAGATATTCAAGCCACACTCCTGTCAATTTTAATGCATTTTTATTGGCATCTGAGCAAGTCCCTTCAGTTTGATAGTGATAATTAGATTGTCAAACTATTTGCAAAATGTCTCCAAACAAGACACCCAATGCCATAATTTCAGCGTTTACGCTTCGGATTTAAACACTTCATTATATTCATACATACAAACTAATTGCATGGACAGTTTGAATATATAATTTGATGTCTACTGTCACTGATACACACACACAATAATGAACAGACAGTGCAACTTTCTCTGTCCATAAAGTAAATACATAAAACCAACACCTAGTGGATGCTGATCTGATTTGAACCTCTACTTGGAGGTAAACAGGCAAGTGGTATATCAGGCATTTTATTGCTTGAACAGTTAGTATTGTAAGTGAAGTCATCCAGTTCCCCTTCATGGTGGTCATACTCTCATGTGATGGAATAGACCAACATGGGAATGACAGAGTTTTTCAAAAGTCAAGCATCCAAAAAGATATTGGATGATAGCAGAGGGAGGATTGTGCATGTATGACATCTTCAACAGTATTACTTTGTCTCACTTTTCTTTTGTGGCTTGAACAATACCTGTGCTGACATGTCACCAATTGCTCCAAACGTTAACCAACTTTTCTAATTGGATAAAGCAGATATTACAGGTCTTCAAGAATGGCATTGATGTAGTCCCTGTATCGCCTGTACTGACCACCAACTACCTTTTCATCACCTGTCTCCAATTTACAGGTATTGGTATACAGGTAGGCAGAGGACATGGACCCAACATCATTACCAACTGACAAGCAGGTTTTGCCAGTTAAGCAAGCTAGACTGGGGGCTGAGGAATAAAGCTACCAAATTTTAATGAAACATGAAGAACTATAATGTGATCAAGCCATCCAGTCAATACTTTTCCTTAGGGAGGTGTTAGGGTCAAGAACTGGCACCAAAATGTGTCTGCAGAAGGGGTCCATGTGCATGTGAGCCCCACTTTAAACTAAGCTTCATGCCACATTTCTTTGAGTGGACTTATGCATAATTCAATTTCTCATACAGCAAGGTGCCAAATTATCCTTCTGATACAAATAGTTACATCTAATATAATTAAATTTTCAAATATTGAAACTGTGAACATTATTTAATGGTTGGCTTATTTCCAACTGAACTCTATTACAGACACTAGCTTTGTTTTTATACTGCAACTATGCTGAGCAGATCTGAGTTACAGTTTTTGGGAGAGAGCATGATCAATTCTTTGAACAAGGCCAGTACACTCAAAGCCTCAGTCATGATGACGTGATATAGCACAACTATCAACAGCTACTAAACAGTTATGTCTACTAAAATTTCACTCACAAGCCTTGGGTAAATGAATGATATGGTTTCCAGGCACTTTCCAAATGTGTTTCCTCCCTAGGCCTATAACATAAGAAAGTGACCTCCCTAATCAATGAATCATGGTAAGATTTGAACTCGGATCTCATAGTCAGAAAGTAAATATTTTAACCACTTGATCATGTGCATATATTTTTAGATGTTGATTATATACTAATAATCCCAAATTTTTATTTAATATATCAGTATTATAGTACCTAGACTTAATTTAAGTATAGTGCCAGACTGGTGGCAAGGTCTAGATGTAACCGTAAGTTCTTTGCTAACAGTTTCTTCTATCGCACTTCTCACTTGTGCAACTCTCTTACAGCTTCTTACTTCCAAGTTAACTTTGATCTTCAAAAATTTAAATGCAATGTCAATCATTATCTTCTATCTTCTTAATTCCTGTTCTTTTATTTTTCTCTCTCCTCAATAGTATTATTTTCTAATATTCTCCAGCACTTAGTAATCTCATGTCATAGTGGCTTTGTTGCTTTACTTGGGATGAAATGATTAATAAATAATATATATATATTGAAAAGTACAAAATTATCTGCCCACCAAAAAATTACATACATAATATTTATGTCATGTTATGATGAGCTTGTCAGAGTTAACTCCTCCTTAATTGTCCAAATTGTTCACTAGGGGATGCTCTCCCTACACTATAAATACTATTTCTTGCCTCGTTCTCTTTTTCATTTCTTCATTTTCAGCAAACACATCTACAATGTAAGCTCTTGCAAAAGATTGCATCTTCCCATTTGTGGAAGAATGCCAAGAAACACACATACACGTACATACGAACATTCACCAAAATACAAACTCTCTACATTCACACACAAATGTTAATGTCTATGTCCATTGTAAATTTTGTTGTTTAAAATATATACTTGTTTATATATATATATATATATATATATATATATCAGTCTTGTTTGTTTTCTTTACACTTCTTTATGGTGGATTCAATCTCTGAGTCCACCATGTTCTTGTAGTGGACCTTCTTCTAGCAGGAATAAACGCACGTGTTCCTAATTTAACAACACTTAAACACACGGTCCACTACAAGCTCATCTCTCAGGCATTTTTAGTGATTTGTAAGTTGTTATAAGAACTTATTTTACCATAATAGACATACTGATCACTTCAGGACAGGTACCACTTTAAAGAATGCACTTCATTTCTTTCCCCACTACCCACCCTTTTAAAGAATCCACCTCATTCCTTTTCCCTTGCCTCCCCTTTTAAAGAATCCACCTCATTCCTTTTCCCTTGCCTCCCCTTTTAAATAATCCACCTCATTCCTTTTCTTGTGAGGTCTCAATGGTGTTAAAATGTCAGAGAGACTCTTTTTTTTTTTTTTTTTAAATACAAATGTATCCGAATTTCAAGAAGAAATCAAAAACCTTCAGACAGATGTTTTATATACACAACAATGAACTATCAGATTTGTTGAAGGAAACAAATAAATATCTGAATAAAATCAGTTTCAAAGATTTATTTGTTTGACCTAAGAAGAAACCTGTGATGCAATTTGCAAATGGGAGGTTAAAGATGTCAGTCCAAGAGTGTCCCAAGGAAAATCACAGAATGAATCCCTAGCAGCATTGCTGGTAACAGAAAGATGTCTTATGGATAAGGGTTTAACAGATGCTTGGAATAGCTACCACAGAGTGGTCCAAATTAACAATATTGCAAAGCTTGGCAAGAGTAAGAGGAGGTAAGAAATAGATCCAGTAGAGAAGCCTGTTGCTCAGTTTGGCTAGGGAAACGAGTCGAGAAGTTCATGATTTAAGTAAGGGTTGGGCAATGGTAAAATTTAATGACTGATTAAAAACTATGATAACATGAAAAAAAATATTACTTATTTTATATTTATAAATAGAAATTTTTATAATCTACAACTTTTCTACTAATACCCATTTGCTCTAAAATACTTGCATTAATTCATGACCACTGACAATCCCTTAATTTCTCATTGTAATGGATTTCTATAATAATGTAACTTGTACTGCTTTCTATAGTATAATCAGCAGCAATTCATTTGCATTAATTCATGATGACTGATAATCCATTAATTTTTTCACAGATTTTCAATGTGCAATATGCAGAAACTTGCTCAAACAGAGTTACACTCAAAATTTGGTGTTTACCTATCAACCTATATCATTTTTTTAGTACTGTAAACAAAAGTTAGAAAATGGTCTAATGATAAAGTCAGTGAGAATCAATAAAGAAAAACTCAGTCAATGCTAAATTGCAACTAGGATTATAGTTTTATTCCACACCCACTTTAAGTATGAGAATTCATTGTAAATGCACTGTATTGTTATAGAATGCAGAAGCCAGCACTGGTCAGAATACCTTGTGAGCATGGTATTCTGAGAGTGATGGATTGCTTTTGCCTAAGTCTTAGATACAAGACCAAAACAGTGAAAAGTCAGGATAGAACCACAAGAATTTTGAAGAGTCAACATGCTTTCTGTACCCAGATACCTCAGAGTGGCTAGCCCATATGTGGCAGAATGCTAAGCCAACAAATACTCATATGTTTTAGTCAATATCTTCCTGCCACTACTTCCTAGAATCAATGCTACCATGCCTGTCCATCTCATATAATAAAGTGAATTTGAAGAAGATTGTGGCATTCTGGTCAGAAAAATTAAACCCAGTGGCAATACAGTGTACAACAGTATTTTCCACCTGTATATCATACACACTTATAATTTGACAAGGAATAATTAAGGGGAAAAAAAGTAATAATAATCAACTGATGATTCATGCATATTTACATACTGTTTTTTTTTTGTTTTTTTTTTTATAATTTAACATTATTTTGATTTGTAGTTTTCAGGGGGAGAAATGTGTCAAAGGGGAATGTTTACATATGCTAGTCTAGAATCATTAAGCATAATCTTTGAAAGTAATTCCTGAAAAATGCCATGTAACCATTATTGTCCATGAAATAAAAGAACGCTACAAAAATAAATTTAATGTTTTTTTTTTCTCTAAAAAGATTATAGCATACAGGTAAGTGAATTTTGAAAAAGTTTTATCCTATGACTAATAGTCAAATGAGTTTGTAGAAGTCAAATGACTTACCTGCTAATATGTCTGCCTTCTTGTCACTCCTTGTAAAGACAAACCAGCTAAATCTACCTCATTTATAGGAGAGTACCTAATACACCAGGTGGGTTAGTTCACTTGCAAGTTAACCAATATTCTACAGAGTTCAACTTTGTAATTAAATTTATTACTGTTCAGCCTCTAAATCAGTGGTTCTCAAATGGTGCACCTGGGCACATTTACTTTATTATACTGTGGGACTCATCTCATTCATATTTATGTGAATTAGGCTTTTCTGCTCTCACCACAATTAAGTACAAAAAGAGAGGAATTCTTCAATGTATTGATGAGGAAATGAGAGTTTACCTATGAAATATATGCCTAAACATTGAAGAAATCGCCAAGACTCATCAGGCTCATGTTTCGGATAAACACAAGAATGAACAAACTTAAGGTATGTTTTATTTTATATTTTTTATCACATTATTTCTTTTCTGCGGTATTCATGATAACATATTTTTCCAAAATTTGTATATAGTGCAACTACAATTATTGGTAGGATTTCAAAAAGTTTGAGAACCACTGCTCTAAATAAGAAATATCATGTGGGATATATAAATTTACTCATTATTCATTTTATTATAAAATAAAAAATTTTAGGTTTTAGTTAATGAAAATTTACAGGTTGATTATTATATTTATTGGCAATATTTTACATATATTAACAATTTGAATTGATCACCCTTTGCTTTCACCCATGCCTTTAATCTTTTCTAAGCTGAAGTACATGACTTCTTCACCACCTCCTTTGCTAAAATTGTACCACAACATCATAAGAGCTTCTTTCAGGTCCGATATAGTTCAGATGAGATGCATGAAACATGGCTCTCCAATATGTGCCTTATTGCAAAGTTTATAGAATTAATGTCAGGACTTAATGGAGACCAAATTGACTTGTCGAATCAACATAAATGTTTCTTGCACCAGCTCTGCATCAAATTGGCTGTGTATACAAGAGCTACATCTTCAGTTAAAACAGTGACTTCCAAATGTGAATGACATCCTTGGCAACACAACTCTCTTAAACATTTGCTGGTAAATTCTGCTATTCACTTTCACTTTGTCTTCAATGAACACCAAGACCTATTTTAAACTATTAGAAGCAACAGCAGGCTTCTGTCACTTGAAATGTGTTCTTGATGATGTGTCATAAAACCTAACATTTTGATAGTTAACCAGTCTCCACAGTGTAAAACAATCTTGCCAATCAAACAAAGCCTTCATCTTCATCAACACTGCATCTCCAACAACATTTTCTCATATCTGTCAAGTCATTTTTGTTTAGAGGTACTTGAGAGCAACGGTAGTCATCGATTCTTGTATAGTTTTAGTACTAAATCTTATTTTCAGTCCTCCTAAATAGCGCTAACTCTTGCCACCCTTCCTCATGCTTCTTTGTGGATCTTGACGGTTTCAATAAACTCTCCTGGTATGAACTGAACAGTTTCATCCTGTAATTAGATTTGGTGAGTTTGTTTGCTCCATTTCAAACTTTTTCCACTCATTAAAACGGTGTTTCTGCAAACATTCAAATATTTTATCACCTCACAATTTTTTGTACCAGCCATTTTCTGATCAACAATTCTAAGCCTTTATCAATTCCCCCACCTGCACATCCAAGCTTACAGCACCTGATATTCCATAGTGGTCACCCATCTAGGTAATGACCAGGCTTGGCACTGCTTAACTTTGGTGATCGTATGGGAACGTGTGGTTCAATGAGATATGGCCCTAAGCTGGACAAAAGAGAAACCTTGAGGGGGGAAACAAATATTCGTACACATACAAATTTTTAATTTATTGTATTTACAACTAATGAATAAGCTTCTTAGTTAGAAGTACAATAAATAAAAAATTGATATGTGTATGTATATTTGTGCACCCCTCACTGTAAGTAAGTATTATCAAATGAATAAAAATAATATTTTATAGCCATACAAAAAATATTTAAAAATAAGTTACTATCGCATCCAGAATAGATGCTGTTGCTTGGCTATTTAAATTTTGATTTTTTTCCAAACTGCCCACAGTTATTGCAGCACCCACCCCTCACAAATTTAATTGATTTTCCACTTTCTCTGTTTATTTCAACTACTGCCTATTATGTTTCTAAAAAACAAATTAATTATGAATGAATATTCCAACCTACCCTTCTGTTATAAAAATCTGAACTTCTATTTTTATAAATTTCTGAATGATGTGTAGTGGATGTGATGTAATGGAATAACCTGTCACCCCCATGAGTAACTACACTATAGGTAGTAACTACCTATAAGTATCAGTAAGTCAACAGACTATGGAAACTAGCTGGGATCTGTTGAGTATGACTCAAACTTACATGAGAAGTATTGACCTTCCAATAGTAGCACTCACTACTAGACTTACTTGCAACGATCATGTGTGTAACTATTACCTTATTTCTTATTGTACTGGTTTTTACAATAAACCTTTACTTATTTTATCCACCATATTTTCAAGTATATATTCCTATTAGCACAGAATATAACAGGATGAAAATTCTGAGTTCCTTTATTTGTGTCTGAATTTTTAAAGGTTATATAAACAGAGATTATGGTATATATTCATATATAAGCTGACTTCATGTATAGTGTGACCTGTTATTTTATTGTCCTTTCTCCCTAAAGACTTCTCCTTCTCTTTCACTCTCAGTAACCTCTGGCCTCTTAGTTGCATTGTGACTCTGCTTGGATTCAAAATATAAATCCTATACACTCATTTTGGAGGATATATTGTGAATAAGCAAAACCATTTGATCAGTGTATGGAGAGAAAGCCACTGATTTCATATAACACTCTTGCACCAGTTCAACCATGTCCTCCAGACAACTTCAGAATCTCCTGGATTGTCTCCTTGTTTAAGTTGTTGAATGCTGCCATAATCCTTGCCTTCAGTTCACCTTTGTTGTTACAAGGAGTTTTGTTGGTCTCTTGCTCAACTGTGCCACACATATCGAGGTGGTTGCAGTATGGGGATTTAGGTGGCCAGATGATAAGGGTGATGTGTGTAGAATATTGGTTAGCTTGCCAGTGGTCTAACACACAAGTAGCCAAGTGTAGCCAAAGTTCAGACTGACTTGAGTCATTTCATGGAGAAATATATGGGTGAATAAGAACCACTCATGCAAATGTATTGGGCAGGTCCATTCTAGCAAAATTGACCAACCTAACTGGTGTATTAGGCACTCTCCTATAAAATGAAGTAAAATCAGCTGGCTTGCTTGACAAGGAACCAGAAGTTTTTTTCTTCTTTTTCCTTGTTCGACCGTGTTAGACATATTTCTGTCTGTCACTGGATTATTTACATTGTACTTTTTGACTGCCTAAATTTAGTTAAGTTTTTGATTTATTTTACCGTTTTTCTAACGTTATTTTTTGACTTTTTTGTTAAATTTTTTCAGTTTTCTAATGTTCTTTTTTTCTTGACATTTGTTTTAATTTTTGATTTTTTCCGTTTCAGTTCCATACCCTCTTTTATTTACAGTTACTGCATTTTTTGCTTTTATTTATTCCTTTTTATTTAACGTTTTCATTTTCTTGTACGTTTTATTTTTCATTTTTTAAATCTATTTTCTTTCCGTGCCCTCACCCCGGAGTTTATCTGTTTATTTTTCGTCTTTACGTTTCTCGTTCGACCTTTTTTTTCCTTTGTTTATTTATTACGTGTTAATTATTTCTGTGTTTTTCTTTTAAATATTCGTTATAGTTTTGCGTTTTATCGTTTAAATACGTGTGTATAATATTTGTTTGTAAATTTTGTGTTTAATTTGTAAATTTCTGTGCTTTTATTTACTTATTTAACGTTTTTGTTTTTGGGTTGACCGTTTTTTATCGGCAGCCATATTGTAAATTGTCACGTTTTTAGTTTCGTATTTTATTTTGTATTGCGTGTTCTCTTAATTTTCCGTTTATAATTTTTTTTCTTTTTATTGTGTAATTTGTTGCTTTCTTGTCTGTAGTCCTTTTAATTTTTTGTTTGTTCTTCGTTTTTGTGAACTTTGTTCACGGTTTCTTGTCTGTCTTACGTCTTTTTTTTTGCGTTTTTGTCTGTTTAAATTTGTCAATTGCTTAGGCGAAACTTTTTTCGTCTTTAATTTTTTTTTATACGTCTCTTTGTCTTATTTTTTTTGTCGGTCTTTTTAAATTTGTTTCGCTGATAAGAGAAACTTTATTTATTTACTTTTACCCTCCCCCCCCTTTTTTTTTTACTAGTTTAAATTAGTATCACTTTTATTTACTTTTTACCGCCCCCCCCACATATTTATTTATTTATTCTCCTACAACCCCTCCCCATCCCTTTTCTCCTCCTCTTCACTTTTCTCCTGCCTCCCCTCCCCTTCCCTTTTTTCCTATCAACCCTCCCCTTCCCCTTCTGTAAAAAATGGAAAAAAAACCAAGAGCAGTGCCGTCCTTCCTAATTAAAAAAAAGAAACCGGTAATCCCGGATTTTAAGAAAACTTCAAAAAAACATTTGTTCAGCATTAAAAAGAAACCACCCAACAAAAATGATACAAATGAGTACCCTTTCCTTGTTCCTTCAAATGAAGAGATGTTGAATGCTCTTAAAAAAGCTGCGGAAACATCCGAGGAAAAAAAGAATGAAGACCTTCCAATTAAGGAAGTCGAGAAAAGACCCATTGAAGTTGAGAAGAATAAGAATGCAGAGGCCGGGGAATTGCCCTCTTGTTGGTCGTCCCCACCGAGTTGCATAATCAATGTTGCGGAGTTCTTGGAGCGGGCCAAGAGTTACGCTCACCTTGTCGTGGAAGGTGGACTCTTGGAAGACGCCCAAGAATTAAGAAAAAGTGAGAAAAGAATTGTGTCGGTCTTTGTCGTGGACAAGCGTTCACGCAAAATTTTTCGCTCGACAAAAGACACAGTGTTAAAATCACTGGAGTCCCTGTGGTTCAAGCCCCTTAGAATTGTTAAGGGAGCAAAATTCTTCATGTGGGACGTATTGTTACCCACTGCAGAAGGACCAACGTAGCAATATACGAGGTCCCTCCTCAGGTTATCGGGGAGCACTTGGCAGCGTTCTTATCGCAGTACCACGGGATTCTGGGTGCTTCTTGCGATAGCCTGAAAGGGGGGTGGAGCTTCGATATAATGTTGAACGAACAGGCCTTCCGCTCCATCCCCAACTGTCTGGTAGTAGGGCACTTGAAACTGCCAGTCATTGTGACCGGCCGCAAACCAGTGTGTTGGAAGTGTGGAGAGACTGGTCACCTCTCCTCTTCCTGCCCAGAGAAGAAGGCCTCTGGAAGTCAAGTGCCAGTCGACCAAGATCCCTCTCTAACTGCGTCGTTGCCTTCCGCCTCGCCTGTAATGGGCATGCCAGCTTCCGGGGCCGGGTCAGATAAACCTCCGGTTGGCACAAAGGCCACATTCCCCAAAGAGCCTTCACCCGCTGTTAGTGCAGTTGTGGAGAAGGGGGAGGGGGAATGGCTGGTTGCTGGTAAGGCCAGAGGGAAGCGCCAGACAGCGGGGCCTCAGTCCAATGAAGCCCCAAGGGCAAAAGACACGCACAGCCCCACTCCCTCTGTCAACATTAAGGGCGATGCCCCGGTCTCCGACGAGAGCTTCAAAGAAAAACAACAAAAATATGACCCAGGATATGCTAAAACAGAAAAGATCAAGCAGCTGAAGGATATCTTCTTCCTTGTCCCCACCTGCGACCCCAAAAAATTCTTCCCCACAGAAACATTCCACCACTTTACCATCACCCGTTAAAGCTGTCCCCCTCAGTAGAGATCCCAGCCCGTACAAACATAAATCCCATTATACCCCTCTGCATACTCCCAGTCCTTCCCCCATTAAAAACCCTGAAATGCCCCCTCCCGCACCAAAACGGCAAAGAAGACCTTCACAGGACTCAAAAGAAAGAAAGAAGAAAACAGCTTTTTCACACAGGGAAGGATACCTGCAGGATTTCCCCGGCCCAGGCAGAAAGAGCCAAAGACTACGGAAATCGTATTAAAGATTTGAAGTACCTTCTTTCAATTAGGCCCTTCGCAGACAAAGATGTCGAAGACCCTCACAATTTTCCAAATGCCCGGAGAGTCCTCACAGTTATGAGAACAGGAACCGGAGCATCAGGCATGGGCTATGTTGGAGGAGGCAATTTGTTCTTATAAAATATCTCCTCCAATTGCCATAACTGAAAGTGAAAAGCTAAATTATTTGAAAAAATTTTGTGCAGGGAGGGTCCCAGTTTTAGTTCACCCCTCCCTTTACAGAGCATTGAAACTGACTTTTCCTTGGGATATAGGCGGTCTCTCTCAAGACGGCTCCATCAACAATGATATGGGCCACGGGTCGTTGGGAGAGGCTGTCGGTATCCTTACCCCGACCATGTTCAAATCAGTGTCCCAAACCTAATTAGGTCTGATAATGGCTCTCTGGTTAGCAAGTTTGAATGTCCGGGGCCTGAGGTCGGAGTCTCGAAGGGCGAGGCTCGATCGCTATCTTCAGCGCCTCGGGGTGGATGTATGTTGCGTGCAGGAGACCCGTTTTTTATCTCGCGATTATGAAGACATTCTGTCTAAGAGGTTCATCCTCTATTCAGCATGTTTTGATGGACACTCGAAGGGTGTTTCCTGGCTGGTGAGCAAGTCTCTGGATGCGGTGTGTGCTCTTGTCTTCGCGGATCCGGCAGGCAGATTTTGCGTGCTGGATATTACCATAAAGGAGAAAGCTCTTCGTCTCATTGGGGTTTATGCGCCCAATGACCACACTCAGCAGCCTGGTTTGTTTCGGCAGATCGAGCCGTTTTTGACGACTTCTCGTTCGGTAGTTTTAGCGGGTGATTGGAATGCCGTCCTTGATCCCGATATAGATCGCATAGGGCAAAAACCGGGTACTAACAATCCAGAAGTGAAATCGTTTCGGGCCTTTATCGACGGGTTTGATCTCGTCGATAAGTATCGAAATGAGCACCCCCGGGAAGTAGCATGGACTTGGACTAGGGGCGGCAGCTCGGACACGGTGGTTAGCGCAAGCTACATCGACTGAGTTCTAGTTAAGAGAGTCAAAGTAGGGCTCTTAGAATGTCCAAGTTTCCATTATATAGTTTACTCGGATCATAGGCTGGTCCGGGTTCGGGTAAACTTAGGTAAGCCTAGGGTTAGGATGGCTGGGTACTGGAAATTAAACTCATCATTATTTGGTGAGCAAGATTTCCGGGACCAGCTTTTACTAATGTTACAGCGGGAATTGTCGAGGGCTGTGGTTGGGAATAAGTGGTGGGGTGCTTTGAAATCCAAACTTAGGTCTTTTGCTGCTGATTATAGTCGACGACTCAACCTAGCTAGGCTAGCAGCGCAAAAGTCCCTAGAAGCCAAGGTAGATCGGGCGATCAAATCCCGTGATAGTGGGGACGTAGCCTTAGCTAAGGCGGAGCTGGCCTCCTTGCTTATCAAGAAGGATCAAGCTCTAGTAGTTAGGGCTAGGATAAAAAGAATGTCTTGTGAGGTGAAAGAATATGGCCGCTTCATTGCGTTCAGAGGAAGCTTGTAGGGCATCTAGTCGGCATATCGCTAGCATCACATTGCCGGACAAGCGGACTGTGACTATAGACGCGGGCATTTGCGAGGCTTTTCGTGATTACTTTCAGGAACTTTTTACCAGGGAGCCCGGTCTGAGCCCTGCTCAGTTCGACGCCTATTTAGCTGACTTTCCCCGCCTTAAGGCGGCTGAAGCGGCTAGGTGCGAGGGGCCCATAACAGAGTCTGAGATCTGGGATGCGCTGAAGCAGGTTGCCCTGGACAAGACTCCGGGATTAGATGGTCTTCCCTACGAAATGTACTTGAGGCAGTCGCCCGTCTTTGTCCCTCTGCTGGCACTGATTTTCAACAACTGGATGAGGCAGGCATCTATTCTTCAACGCTTCACCAGGGGTGTGATCAAGTTGCTTCGCAAGAAGAAAGACGGTGGGGATGGGGTAGATAATTATCGGCCTTTGACGATGTTAAATACAGAGTTGAAGATTTTAGCCAAGGTCTTAGCTGACCGTTTGCAGGTTGTCCTCTCTAGTTTGATTGGCCCCGAGCAGACTTGTGCTGTGAAGGGCAGGACTATTCAGGACAACCTTCATTTGGTACGCTTGATCATCGAGAAAGTCGACAGTGATGCCGCGCTGATCAATTTAGATCAGTCCAAGGCTTTCGATAGGGTTGACCATCGTTTTCTGGAGGCTGTCCTTTCGGCCGCCGGTTTCGGGCCGCACTTTCACACTTGGATCCGACTACTGTATGCGTCTCCCGGTGCGCTGGTAGAAGTGAATGGGGTAAGATCGAAGCCTTTCATTTTGTCTCGCTCCATTCGTCAAGGTTGTCCGCTGTCTCCATTGCTTTACGTTCTTGCATTGGAACCTTTCCTGCGTAAGTTGAAGACGAATCTGTTCCTTCGCGCAATTTCCTTACCTGGTGCTACCACCTTGGCCAGGTACTCCGCCTATGCTGATGACGTTTCGGTTCTGGTGTCGAGTAGGGCTGAAATTAACGAAGTCGGCAAAGAAATCAAGGGTTATGAGATGGTGACGGGGGCCAGGATCAACCGCGATAAGTCTGTTGGCTTGCAGTTGGGTTCGTGGAGGGGAGTTTCTCTTCCCGGACCTTTCCTCTAGACGGACAGGCCGGTCAAGATACTCGGCATCTGGTTCGGTCACGACCTCTTGTTGGAAATGAATTGGTCGGAGGTGCAAGAGAAGGCCGAGCTCGCAGTTCATCTGTGGACTCGGAGGAATCTTTCCTTGAAGGGGAGGGCGGAAGTATGTGCCTCGCACATCTACCCGATTCTCCTTGCTTCCACTCCCGTCTAACACTTTATTGGCTTTAGTAAGGCTCTTGTTCTCATTGTGGGGAGGCAGGGCCGCCATGGTTAGTCGCGAGATCTGTTACCTCCATCCCTCTGATGGCGGTCTGAGGGTGCCTTGCGTTGAGACTTGTCGACATACGCTTCGCATTATTTATCTAGACCGGATGTGTATGCAACTGGATGAGAACGGCGAATTCTGGAAGAAAGACGTCCATAAACATTTTCCATCCTTGAGAAATGTGCGCTCGTGTGAGGAGGAGGCCGTCCGTAATCCTCGAGGCGAGAGCTCTTTCTATCGTGAATGTCGGATGGCCCTCAAGCAACTCTTACGGCGAAGGATGGCTTCTCCGACATCCAACCGTTGTCTCGTAAGGCATTATATCAGGTGTTAGTTAGGGGGAACGTTCAAGATGATCTGATTGACGAGCTTGGTCTGACGAAGCGGGAGGCTCGCTGCATATGGCCTTGGGCGCCCAGGTTGAAATGTCTCACTAACCCTGAGGCATCACTCACCTGGCTGGTGATTCGAGGGGCCCTCTGGGTCGCCAAAAGACTTCGCGCAGCGGGTTTGGTAAAGTCGCCAAATTGCGTTCGCTGCAGTGGGGAGGTGGAGACCATAGGTCACGCCTTCTTTCATTGTAGTGTCGTAGCTCCGTTGTGCAAGTTCGTTGAAGATCTCATGGTTCGCATGCTGCGCGGAAAGTTCTTTGTCCTCGAGGCCAGTTCCGTCTGTAGCAATATAGTACCGCCGTTGACTAAGGCTGAGCACTATGTGTTCCTTTGCTTACTGGGGGTTATGCGAGTCGTGATATGGATGACGCGGCAGAATTAATTTCATGGGACGAGAAGTTTACCTCTTCCCAACTGATCTTGTTCTTTAAGCATCAGCTTAAAGTCAAGATCAGGACGGAAAGGAAACGACTCTATCCATTGGAATTTAGCAAAAGGTGGGTGAGTCTTGCGCGTCTCTGCAGAGTGAAAGGTGCTAACTTGGAGTAGCTTTTTGATGCCGGTTAGGCTGTAAGAATTTTGGGATTGCCGGGGTGAACATTGGCAACCCCTCCCATGTATAGGTTAGTTTAGGTTGGTTTTGTTTTAGTTACCTTTTTCTTTTTTTTCAGTTTAACTTAGCTAGGGTGTGTATGCTCATTGGCCCCCTTTTATTTCTGACCCTATTTTTTTCTTTTGTTTAATCCCCCGTCCAGCACTGTTTTCTTGGTATTGGGTGGCACCTGCGTTGCCACCTGGAAAGGTGAGGCAGTGTGGTGGGTTTCTCGCTTGCATTGCGAATTTAAATATTGATAAACGATACACCTTGGTCGACCATCCTTTTTTGTCGTAATGACCATCGTGCTGCACCAATCTGTAGGAGTACCAATGGGCACTTGTTCTAATATGCCACTTTCTATATCTTTCATAAGGGCTTGCCTCATTGGTTCTTTTTAGTGGTATGGCACTGGTATCGGCCTGTGTTTTGCTTTAGGGATTGTTCCCTCCTTCAGGTGGATATGTGCTGGTTTACCAGACATAGCTGGGAATTGCCCATCAGTATTGAATGCTGAATCAGCAAATTGTTTCAGTAACCATTTTTTAAGGTTCTCCACATTTCCTTTGTTTGCTGGAAAGGGGTTTCTTCAGGGTGAACTGGTAGCTGAAATTTTCTGGATTGCTTTTGCTCCACAGCTGCTGTGTGATCATTGGTCATCCAATTTAACTTGCTCTGGGCTGTCATAGTCATAGGCATGGGGAAGTGAGGAGATATTATACCTACATCAATACAGGCGGCCTTGCTAAAATATATCTTATTGATGTTATTGCAGATATACAATGCTTGCTTTGTCAACATTTCTCCAACACTAAATTGAAGAGGCAACCATCCCTGGCTTCTAAGGGTTGAGCCACCTACTGCACGAATAACTTTCTTTGATGGGATCAAGTTAATTTCCTTGAGACCCATGCAATGTAGGTGCTTGGGTCCTCCAAGGCAGATGGTGGCCCCACTGTCTGGGAAGATCTTCAAACGAGTGCTCTGATTACCTGGAATATCTTCAGGATTTCTGGAGTCTGGCTTTGGAGAAAATGGGACATGTGAAGTCAGAATCTTGCGCTGTACCTCTGAGGCAGACAACAAATTGCTGGATTGATTCACCTGGTCCTTGAGAAATTGAGGCAAAAGACAATCTATGAACCATGGGGTTCAATTTTTGTGTAACTAATGCCTCCAACATGTTCAGGAGTCTATTTGGTTTTTCAGAGAAAAATTTGAGATATATATTTATAATTGATGTTTGGACAGTCTCATCAGCACAGTTGTATAACTGGATGTTGGTCTGTGTCGGGGGCATGTTTGTCATTTGAATAAATACCTCCCAGTCAATTCTGAACTTTTGGAATTGCTGTGACGTCATCTCTGAATGGAGCTGGGGGAGTTTGACTGCAGGGGCCTTTGTGTAGCTGTCTGATGTCAAAGGCTGCTCCTTTGATAGTTTGAGGATAGCTATGGCATGTCCCATGGTTGTGACACCTAGTTCTTTAAGGATTTCCTGGTCTATCATAGAGAGGCTATCCTTAGTAATGCTTTCTTTCACAAAATATTCAGCATAGGTCCTGGCAGAGTCAGTGGGAATGCCAATTTTAATAAGTAGCTCTTGCCAATCATCGGATCCTGTTCACAGCACCATGTAGAAGATTGGTTAGCTTTCCAGTGGTCTAACACACAAGTAGTCAAAGCTCAGACTGACTCGAGTCATTTCATGGAGAAATATATGGGTGAATAAAGACCACTCATGCAAATGTATTGGGCAGGTCCATTCTAGCAAAATGGACCAACCTAACTGGTGTATTAGGCACTCTCCTATAAAATGAAGTAAAATCAGCTGGCTTGCTTTACAAAGAAACAGAATAACTCTAGTAGTTAGGGCTAGGATAAAAAGAATGTCTTGCGAGGCGACGAATATGGCCGCTTCATTGCGTTCAGAGGAAGCTTGTAGGGCATCTAGTCGGCATATCGCTAGCATCACATTGCCGGACAAGCGGACTGTGACTATAGACGCGGGCATTTGCGAGGCTTTTCGTGATTACTTTCAGGAACTTTTTACCAGGGAGCCCGGTCTGAGCCCTGCTCAGTTCGACGCCTATTTAGCTGACTTTCCCCGCCTTAAGGCGGCTGAAGCGGCTAGGTGCGAGGGGCCCATAACAGAGTCTGAGATCTGGGATGCGCTGAAGCAGGTTGCCCTGGACAAGACTCCGGGATTAGATGGTCTTCCCTACGAAATGTACTTGAGGCAGTCGCCCGTCTTTGTCCCTCTGCTGGCACTGATTTTCAACAACTGGATGAGGCAGGCATCTATTCTTCAACGCTTCACCAGGGGTGTGATCAAGTTGCTTCGCAAGAAGAAAGACGGTGGGGATGGGGTAGATAATTATCGGCCTTTGACGATGTTAAATACAGAGTTGAAGATTTTAGCCAAGGTCTTAGCTGACCGTTTGCAGGTTGTCCTCTCTAGTCTGATTGGCCCCGAGCAGACTTGTGCTGTGAAGGGCAGGACTATTCAGGACAACCTTCATTTGGTACGCTTGATCATCGAGAAAGTCGACGGTGATGCCGCGCTGATCAATTTAGATCAGTCCAAGGCTTTCGATAGGGTTGACCATCGATTTCTGGAGGCTGTCCTTTCGGCCGCCGGTTTCGGGCCGCACTTTCGCACTTGGATCCGACTGCTGTATGCGTCTCCCGGTGCGCTGGTGGAAGTGAATGGGGTAAGATCGAAGCCTTTCATTTTGTCTCGCTCCATTCGTCAGGGTTGTCCGCTGTCTCCATTGCTTTACGTTCTTGCGCTGGAGCCTTTCCTGCGTAAGTTGAAGACGAATCCGGTCCTTCGCGGAATTTCTTTACCTGGTGCTACCACCTCGGCCAGGTACTCCGCCTATGCTGATGACGTTTCGGTTCTGGTGTCGAGTAGGGCCGAAATTAACGAAGTCGGCAAAGAAATCAGGGGTTATGAGATGGTGACGGGGGCCAGGATCAACCGCGATAAGTCTGTTGGCTTGCGGTTGGGTTCGTGGAGGGGAGTTTCTCTTCCCGGACCTTTCCTCTGGACGGACGGGCCGGTCAAGATACTCGGCGTCTGGTTCGGTCCCGACCTCTTGTTGGAAATGAATTGGTCGGAGGTGCAAGAGAAGGCCGGGCTCGCAGTTCGTCTGTGGACTCGGAGGAATCTTTCCTTGAAGGGGAGGGCGGAAGTATGTGGCTCGCACATCTACCCGATTCTCCTTTACCGACTCTCCGTGCTTCCACTCCCGTCTAACACTTTATTGGCGTTAGTAAGGCTCCTGTTCTCCTTCTTGTGGGGAGGCAGGGCCGCCATGGTTAGTCGCGAGATCTGTTACCTCCATCCCTCTGATGGCGGTCTAGGGGTGCCTTGCGTTGAGACTCGTCGACATACGCTTCGCATTACTTATCTAGACCGGATGTGTATGCAACTGGATGAGAACGGCGAATTCTGGAAGGAAGACGCCCATAAACATTTTCCATCCTTGAGAAATGTGCGCTCGTGTGAGGAGGAGGTCGGCCGTAATCCTCGAGGCGAGGGCTCTTTCTATCACGAATGTCGCTTGGCCCTCAAGCGTCTCTTACGGGCGAAGGATGGCCTCTCCGACGTCCAGCCGTTGTCCCGTAAGGCATTATATCAGGTGTTAGTGAGGGGGAACGTTCAAGATGATCTGATTGACGAGCTCGGGCTGACGAAGCGGGAGGCTCGCTGCATATGGCCTTGGGCGCCCGGCTTGAAATGTCTCACCAACCCCGAGGCATCACTCACCTGGCTGGTGATTCGAGGGGCCCTCTGGGTCGCCAAAAGACTTCGCGCAGCGGGTTTGGCAAAGTCGCCAAACTGCGTGCGCTGCAGTGGGGAGGTGGAGACCATTGGTCACGCCTTCTTTCAATGTAGTGTCGTAGTTCCGTTGTGCAAGTTCGTTGAAGATCTCATGGTTCGCATGCTGCGCGGAAAGTTCTTTGTCCTCGAGGCCAGTTCCGTCTGTAGCAATATAGTACCGCCGTTGACTAAGGCTGAGCACTACGTGTTCCTTTGCTTACTGGGTGTTATGCGAGTCGTGATATGGACGACGCGACAGAAGGAATTTCATGGGGACGAGAAGTTTACCTCTTCCCAACTGATCTTGTTCTTTAAGCATCAGCTTAAAGTCAAGATCAGGACGGAAAGGAAGCGACTCCATCCATTGGAATTTAGCGAAAGGTGGGTGACTCTTGCGCGTCTCTGCAGAGTGAAAGGTGCTGACTTGGAGTGGCCGTTTGATACCGGTTAGGCATTAAGGATTTTGGGATTACTGGGGTGAACATTGGTAACCCCTCCCTTGTATAGGTTAGTTTAGGTCGGTCTTGTTTTAGTTACCTTTTTCTTTTTTCTTTCCAGTTTAACTTAGCTAGGGTATGTATGCTCATTGGACCCCCCTTTTATTTCTGACCCGATTTTTTTTTTATCTTTTGTTTAATTCCCCATCCCTCCCATCGTTAGGTGGTTAGTGATATCAGTTCTCTGGTGGGTGCGGGGCGCTTTTCGTTTCGAGTGTGTCTTTCGTATTTGTCGTTGTGTCTGATTGAGTGTGTGTTTGTAGCGAGTGCATGGATTGTATGAATGTTTTATATATTTTTTTCAAGTCCCGCATTGATTTCGTCCAGTTAACTGATGTTTCTACCACAGTTAGGACTGTGGGGGGTTTTACTACTAACAAAAAATAAAAGTTTTGTTTATTTTCTTGTATATAGTTTTTGTATTCATTGTAAATTTTCATTGGGGTTTTTAGTTGTTATTTTATTCCCCTCCCCCCACAGACAATGATTTGTATATATGGGGACTAGTTTAGAATATCATAGAGTCTCTGAGGAATTTTGGTGAATGTAGTAAGAATGGTATGTAATGGATGTGTCGTTTTGGTGAAAGGAACATTGTTTGTATGTCTGGGTCAGTGATTGCGGCTAGCTAAGTTTAAAAGTTAAGACAGAAGATGACCATCCTTGCCCCCTTTCCCCAATTTTTGGCCTTGTGCCACATTTGTACTTTTTGTATAATAAATAATTACAAAGAAACAGAATAACTCTAGTAGTTAGGGCTAGGATAAAAAGAATGTCTTGCGAGGCGACGAATATGGCCGCTTCATTGCGTTCAGAGGAAGCTTGTAGGGCATCTAGTCGGCATATCGCTAGCATCACATTGCCGGACAAGCGGACTGTGACTATAGACGCGGGCATTTGCGAGGCTTTTCGTGATTACTTTCAGGAACTTTTTACCAGGGAGCCCGGTCTGAGCCCTGCTCAGTTCGACGCCTATTTAGCTGACTTTCCCCGCCTTAAGGCGGCTGAAGCGGCTAGGTGCGAGGGGCCCATAACAGAGTCTGAGATCTGGGATGCGCTGAAGCAGGTTGCCCTGGACAAGACTCCGGGATTAGATGGTCTTCCCTACGAAATGTACTTGAGGCAGTCGCCCGTCTTTGTCCCTCTGCTGGCACTGATTTTCAACAACTGGATGAGGCAGGCATCTATTCTTCAACGCTTCACCAGGGGTGTGATCAAGTTGCTTCGCAAGAAGAAAGACGGTGGGGATGGGGTAGATAATTATCGGCCTTTGACGATGTTAAATACAGAGTTGAAGATTTTAGCCAAGGTCTTAGCTGACCGTTTGCAGGTTGTCCTCTCTAGTCTGATTGGCCCCGAGCAGACTTGTGCTGTGAAGGGCAGGACTATTCAGGACAACCTTCATTTGGTACGCTTGATCATCGAGAAAGTCGACGGTGATGCCGCGCTGATCAATTTAGATCAGTCCAAGGCTTTCGATAGGGTTGACCATCGATTTCTGGAGGCTGTCCTTTCGGCCGCCGGTTTCGGGCCGCACTTTCGCACTTGGATCCGACTGCTGTATGCGTCTCCCGGTGCGCTGGTGGAAGTGAATGGGGTAAGATCGAAGCCTTTCATTTTGTCTCGCTCCATTCGTCAGGGTTGTCCGCTGTCTCCATTGCTTTACGTTCTTGCGCTGGAGCCTTTCCTGCGTAAGTTGAAGACGAATCCGGTCCTTCGCGGAATTTCTTTACCTGGTGCTACCACCTCGGCCAGGTACTCCGCCTATGCTGATGACGTTTCGGTTCTGGTGTCGAGTAGGGCCGAAATTAACGAAGTCGGCAAAGAAATCAGGGGTTATGAGATGGTGACGGGGGCCAGGATCAACCGCGATAAGTCTGTTGGCTTGCGGTTGGGTTCGTGGAGGGGAGTTTCTCTTCCCGGACCTTTCCTCTGGACGGACGGGCCGGTCAAGATACTCGGCGTCTGGTTCGGTCCCGACCTCTTGTTGGAAATGAATTGGTCGGAGGTGCAAGAGAAGGCCGGGCTCGCAGTTCGTCTGTGGACTCGGAGGAATCTTTCCTTGAAGGGGAGGGCGGAAGTATGTGGCTCGCACATCTACCCGATTCTCCTTTACCGACTCTCCGTGCTTCCACTCCCGTCTAACACTTTATTGGCGTTAGTAAGGCTCCTGTTCTCCTTCTTGTGGGGAGGCAGGGCCGCCATGGTTAGTCGCGAGATCTGTTACCTCCATCCCTCTGATGGCGGTCTAGGGGTGCCTTGCGTTGAGACTCGTCGACATACGCTTCGCATTACTTATCTAGACCGGATGTGTATGCAACTGGATGAGAACGGCGAATTCTGGAAGGAAGACGCCCATAAACATTTTCCATCCTTGAGAAATGTGCGCTCGTGTGAGGAGGAGGTCGGCCGTAATCCTCGAGGCGAGGGCTCTTTCTATCACGAATGTCGCTTGGCCCTCAAGCGTCTCTTACGGGCGAAGGATGGCCTCTCCGACGTCCAGCCGTTGTCCCGTAAGGCATTATATCAGGTGTTAGTGAGGGGGAACGTTCAAGATGATCTGATTGACGAGCTCGGGCTGACGAAGCGGGAGGCTCGCTGCATATGGCCTTGGGCGCCCGGCTTGAAATGTCTCACCAACCCCGAGGCATCACTCACCTGGCTGGTGATTCGAGGGGCCCTCTGGGTCGCCAAAAGACTTCGCGCAGCGGGTTTGGCAAAGTCGCCAAACTGCGTGCGCTGCAGTGGGGAGGTGGAGACCATTGGTCACGCCTTCTTTCAATGTAGTGTCGTAGTTCCGTTGTGCAAGTTCGTTGAAGATCTCATGGTTCGCATGCTGCGCGGAAAGTTCTTTGTCCTCGAGGCCAGTTCCGTCTGTAGCAATATAGTACCGCCGTTGACTAAGGCTGAGTACTACGTGTTCCTTTGCTTACTGGGTGTTATGCGAGTCGTGATATGGACGACGCGACAGAAGGAATTTCATGGGGACGAGAAGTTTACCTCTTCCCAACTGATCTTGTTCTTTAAGCATCAGCTTAAAGTCAAGATCAGGACGGAAAGGAAGCGACTCCATCCATTGGAATTTAGCGAAAGGTGGGTGACTCTTGCGCGTCTCTGCAGAGTGAAAGGTGCTGACTTGGAGTGGCCGTTTGATGCCGGTTAGGCATTAAGGATTTTGGGATTACTGGGGTGAACATTGGTAACCCCTCCCTTGTATAGGTCAGTTTAGGTCGGTCTTGTTTTAGTTACCTTTTTCTTTTTTCTTTCCAGTTTAACTTAGCTAGGGTATGTATGCTCATTGGACCCCCTTTTATTTCTGACCCGATTTTTTTTATCTTTTGTTTAATTCCCCATCCCTCCCATCGTTAGGTGGTTAGTGATATCAGTTCTCTGGTGGGTGCGGGGCGCTTTTCGTTTCGAGTGTGTCTTTCGTATTTGTCGTTGTGTCTGATTGAGTGCGTGTTTGTAGCGAGTGCATGGATTGTATGAATGTTTTATATATTTTTTTTCAAGTCCCGCATTGATTTCGTCCAGTTAACTGATGTTTCTACCACAGTTAGGGCTGTGGGGGGTTTTACTACTAACAAAAAAAAAAAAAAGTTTTGTTTAGTTTCTTGTATATAGTTTTGTATTCATTGTAAATTTTCTTTGGGGTTTTTAGTTGTTATTTTATTCCCCTCCCCCCACAGACAATGATTTGTATATATGGGGACTAGTTAGAATATCATAGAGTCTCTGAGGAATTTTGGTGGATGTAGTAAGAATGGTATGTAATGGATGTGTCGTTTTGGTGAAAGGAACATTGTTTGTATGTCTGGGTCAGTGATTGCGGCTAGCTAAGTTTAAAAGTTAAGACAGAAGATGACCATCCTTGCCCCCTTTCCCCAATTTTTGGCCTTGTGCCACATTTGTACTTTTTGTATAATAAATAATTACAAAGAAACAGAATAACTCTAGTAGTTAGGGCTAGGATAAAAAGAATGTCTTGCGAGGCGACGAATATGGCCGCTTCATTGCGTTCAGAGGAAGCTTGTAGGGCAACTAGTCGGCATATCGATCGCATCACATTGCCGGACAAGCGGACTGTGACTACAGACGCGGGCATTTGTGAGGCTTTTCGTGATTACTTTCAGGAACTTTTTACCAGGGAGCCCGGTCTGAGCCCTGCTCAGTTCGATGCCTATTTAGCCGACTTTCACCGCCTTAAGGCGGCTGAAGCGGCTAGGTGCGAGGGGCCCATAACAGAGTCTGAGATCTGGGATGCGCTGAAGCAGGTTGCCCTGGACAAGACTCCGGGATTAGATGGTCTTCCCTACGAAATGTACTTGAGGCAGTCGCCCGTCTTTGTCCCTCTGCTGGCACTGATTTTCAACAACTGGATGAGGCAGGGGTCTATTCCACAACGCTTCACCAGGGGTGTGATCAAGTTGCTTCGCAAGAAGAAAGACGGTGGGGATGGGGTAGATAATTATCGGCCTTTGACGATGTTAAATACAGAGTTGAAGATTTTAGCCAAGGTCTTAGCTGACCGTTTGCAGGTTGTCCTCTCTAGTCTGATTGGCCCCGAGCAGACTTGTGCTGTGAAGGGCAGGACTATTCAGGACAACCTTCATTTGGTACGCTTGATCATCGAGAAAGTCGACAGTGATGCCGCGCTGATCAATTTAGATCAGTCCAAGGCTTTCGATAGGGTTGACCATCGTTTTCTGGAGGCTGTCCTTTCGGCCGCCGGTTTCGGGCCGCACTTTCACACTTGGATCCGATTGCTGTATGCGTGCCCCGGTGCGCTGGTGGAAGTGAATGGGGTAAGATCGAAGCTTTTCATTTTGTCTCGCTCCATTTGTCAGGGTTGTCCGCTGTCTCCATTGCTTTACGTTCTTGCGCTGGAACCTTTCCTGCGTAAGTTGAAGACGAATCCGGTCCTTCGCAGAATTTCCTTACCTGGTGCTACCACCTTGGCCAGGTACTCCGCCTATGCTGATGACGTTTCGGTTCTGGTGTCGAGTAGGGCTGAAATTAACGAAGTCGGCAAAGAAATCAAGGGTTACGAGATGGTGACGTGGGCCAGGATCAACCGCGATAAGTCTGTTGGCTTGCAGTTGGGTTCGTGGAGGGGAGTTTCTCTTCCCGGACCTTTCCTCTGGACGGACGGGCCGGTCAAGATACTCGGCGTCTGGTTCGGTCCCGACCTCTTGTTGGAGATGAATTGGTCGGAGGTGCAAGAGAAGGCCGAGCTCGCAGTTCGTCTGCGGTCTCGGAGGAATCTTTCCTTGAAGGGGAGGGCGGAAGTATGTGGCTCGCACATCTACCCGATTCTCCTTTACCGACTCTCCGTGCTTCCACTCCCGTCTAACACTTTCCTGGCGTTAGTAAGGCTCCTGTTCTCCTTCTTGTGGGGAGGCAGGGCCGCCGCGGTTAGTCGCGAGATCTGTTACCCCCATCCCTCTGATGGCGGTCTGGGGGTGCCTTGCGTTGAGACTCGTCGACATACGCTTCGCATTACTCTTCTAGACCGGATGTGTATGCAACTGGATGAGAACGGCGAATTCTGGAAGGAAGACGTCCATAAACATTTTCCATCCTTGAGAAATGTGCGCTCGTGTGAGGAGGAGGCCGGCCGTAATCCTTGAGGCGAGGGCTCTTTCTATCACGAATGTCGGTTGGCCCTCAAGCGACTCTTACGGGCGAAGGATGGCCTCTCCGACGTCCAGCCGTTGTCCCGTAAGGCATTATATCAGGTGTTAGTGAGGGGGAACGTTCAAGATGATCTGATTGACGAGCTCGGGCTGACGAAGCGGGAGGCTCGCTGCATATGGCCTTGGGCGCCTGGGTTGAAATGTCTCACTAACTCCGAGGCAACACTCACCTGGCTGGTGATTCGAGGGGCCCTCTGGGTCGCCAAAAGACTTCGCGCAGCGGGTTTGGCAAAGTCGCCAAACTGCGTGCGCTGCAGTGGGGAGGTGGAGACCATTGGTCACGCCTTCTTTCAATGTAGTGTCGTAGTTCCGTTGTGCAAGTTCGTTGAAGATCTCATGGTTCGCATGCTGCGCGGAAAGTTCTTTGTCCTCGAGGCCAGTTCCGTCTGTAGCAATATAGTACCGCCGTTGACTAAGGCTGAGCACTACGTGTTCCTTTGCTTACTGGGTGTTATGCGAGTCGTGATATGGACGACGCGACAGAAGGAATTTCATGGGGACGAGAAGTTTACCTCTTCCCAACTGATCTTGTTCTTTAAGCATCAGCTTAAAGTCAAGATCAGGACGGAAAGGAAGCGACTCCATCCATTGGAATTTAGCGAAAGGTGGGTGACTCTTGCGCGTCTCTGCAGAGTGAAAGGTGCTGACTTGGAGTGGCTGTTTGATGCCGGTTAGGCATTAAGGATTTTGGGATTACTGGGGTGAACATTGGTAAACCCTCCCTTGTATAGGTTAGTTTAGGTCGGTCTTGTTTTATTTACCTTTTTCTTTTTTTTCCAGTTTAACTTAGCTAGGGTGTGTATGCTCATTGGACCCCCTTTTATTTCTGACCCTAATTTTTTTTTCTTTTGTTTAATTCCCCATCCCTCCCATCATTAGGTGGTTAGTGATATCAGTTCTCTGGTGGGTGCGGGGCGCCTTTCGTTTCGAGTGTGTCTTTCGTATTTGTTGTTGTGTCGGATTGAGTGTGTGTTTGTAGCGAATGCATGTATTGTACGAATGTTTTATATATTTTTTTCAAGTCCCGCGTTGATTTCGTCCAGTTAACTGATGTTTCCACCACAGTTAGGGCTGTGGGGGGTTTTACTACTAACAAAAAAGTTTTGTTTAGTTTTTTGTATATAGTTTTGTATTCATTGTAAATTTTCATTGGGGTTTTTAGTTGTTATTTTATTCCCCTCCCCCCACAGACAATGATTTGTATATATGGGGACTAGTTAGAACTTCATAGAGTCTCTGAGGAATTTTGGTTGATGTAGTAAGAATGGTATGTAATGGATGTGTCGTTTTGGTGAAAGGAACATTGTTTGTATGTTTGGGTCAGTGATTGCGGCTAGCTAAGTTTAAAGTTAAGACAGAAGATGACCATCCTTGCCCCCTTTCCCCAATTTTTGGCCTTGTGCCACATTTGTACTTTTTGTACAATAAATAATTACAAAGAAACAGAAGAAGGCAGCCATGTTGGCAGGTAAGTCACTTGACTTCTACAATGTGGTTGCAGAAATTGGATGATAGCTCTGACTAGGTTCGCCTGATTGTGTGGCATGGTGCAGAGTCCTGTTGCCAGACATAGAAAACTTTCAAGAAACAAGTGAAAGAAAGTTAGGGGGCTATGGTTGAGTGAGTGAGAAAAGAAATCAGAAAAAGCAGTGGAGTTAGCTACTATTTTCAGTTGTTTAAAGTGTATATAGAGTGAATTACTTGGTTTTTATTTCCATGAATAAAGACTTTTTCCAGAAAATGAAGTCTTACATTTGGTGTCGTCTCTAGATTCACTTCTTCAGACCTCTTTGGAAAAGTTCTGAGTTCCTTTATTTCTGTCTGAATTTTTAAGGGTTATATAAACAGAGATTGTGGTATATATTCGGGTATAAGACCTGTTCTTTTATTGTCCTTTCCCCCTCACTAAAGACTTCTCATTCTCTTTCACTCTCAGGACTCTACACCATGCCACACAAGCAGAAGAACCCATTTAGAGTCATCTTTAGCTTCATTTCTTCAGACACCACTGCTACATCAATGAAGTGCATCAATGATGGTTTTACTTTGCAGTCATCAGAGCATCACTTTTAGGAGGAAGCAAGAGGGAGTGAGCGATAACTTATGTTTATCAACCATTTTTCTAAAATCTTATTTCCACATGCTGGTTTGCTTCACTATGTTACCCGAGTCACTACACCCCTGCTTTGGTTCAGAGATTTTTCTGCACTAACAAATTAAACATTTTTAGAGTCTGTCTATAGGTATTATGTACAGTATTCACATTATTCGGACTATTGTCCTCATCTTTGTCACCATATTTATCTCAAGGACACATGGCACAGTGGATAAAGGTGTTGGTTAAATCCAGTGACAGACCCAAAGAGTGTGGGTTCAATACACGGTTAAGGCAGTGGAGAACTTATCAGAGGGGAAATTAGCAGGAGATAACTGATAACTGACGTCCATCAAACGTGGAACTAGAACAGTCTACCCTAGTGATCGAAATAAAGGGTTCAGTTCGAAATTCCAACCAACTGAAGAAGGCCGGAGCGTACAACGGCCGAAATATTGTGATAAATATGGCAACAAAGATGAGGACAATAGTCCGAATAATGTGAATACTGTAAACATTTTTAGTGGAAAGAACACAAATTATTAAACAATGAATGTATCAAGTTCAGCAATAACTTAACACTTGATTAAAATCAAGTAGTGTTCCTGGTCTTTAAGTCCAAACATTTTCCATTCTGATTAGAACTAATACTGATTATCAATTATTGTAACCTTGTACTGTTAGTACGATCCACAAACAAGGACAACAGAACATTTTCTGACATATTTCTTTGCAAACCTTAATCAATGTTCTCGTATGCATAAGGGCATTCACATACCCAATGAAATTTTGATTCGCACATGACACATCTTGAAACTTGCCCATCACAACCCACAGGATTTAATTTATGGCCATGTGACTGTATGGGAAATTGTCTAACTGAACTGTGACCATCTTGGGTGGCATGAGTGTATGGTTAACCCTTCCATGTCTGAATCTATCTGTAAAAAGGGTTTTTTGACTTTCTATTTTTATCTCAGACTGAGGAGTACATTTATCAATATTTGAAGTAGTAAATAAATGGCCAAAAATATGATTAATGGTTTCCTTCATATTTTTGAAAGAGACTTCCGTCAATGCTGACATTATTAAGTGTGCATCCTTCTCAAGAAGGTTTACAGATGAAAGGAGCATAAATGCTATTACTGGGTTTGGAGAAGCTATGTTTTCCTATGTAAACTTAAAGTAGGTTTGGTCAAAATTAATCAGAAAATCCTTTTATTTCTGTTTCTGCTGCTCTATTCAAATTGTACAAATTATTAAAGGCAAAAAATTCCCATCTCCCTTTATCTGGCAGAAATAATTCATCCAGTTTTTGGAGGATAATATCCACAACTGTCTCTGTTTCCAAATACTCACTGTCTATCTCAAAAGATGAAGCTTTGGCCTTTTCACTTAAAGATAGGTAAATGGCTAAAGCCAGTTAGTTTTGGAAGGTCTGTCAACCTACTCCAAATATGTAAGCTTTTCTTCCATTGTTCACAGACAGATTCATTGTCTAGCCTTGGAGGCCATTTGGAAGAACATGTATTAAAATTATCCATTCTTATATCTTATGTATAAAGTACAGTGTGTGTGTGTGTGTGTCTAGGCAACTTTTCTGCTCTCACTGGTCCGATTTCAGTGATTTATAACTCATTCAAATACAGGGTTGCCAGATTAGGTGAGGTAAAAAATATATTTATACAGGCCATTATCATTGTTTTCATGATTCATTGAATTAATGTTTAAGCTTAGATTTTAAAAGTATAACAATAATTCTTCTGTTGTCACTTAATTTAAAGACAATTTGATATACATAGATCTTTATTTTCCATACAAACAATTATTTTTTATTTCACAAGAACAAGGAACATTTATTATAAGATAAAATTAATATATTGTAAAGATGGAAAAATAGAAATTAGACTTAGTTATACATTCAACATTTGAAGAGTTATAGAAATATAACAGCTAATTAAGTAAAACCTATATTATGGAATCTATATGAATAAATGTGAAATTGGAGCTCAATTCTGCCACAAATTCTGAGATTAAAAAGCCTCAGCTCTACTTTATAGTAGTTTACACACTAAAGCTCAATATCTGTATTATATATCATCTATTTCTAGGCAATATCACTCTTCAGGTTTAACTAATTTGCATATTGATTTTAGAAAAGTTTATTTGATTAACTACCCTTCATTACTGTTCTTTTATTCAAGGATTGTTTTGATTTTCATATCAAAAATAATTCTGTTTAGGAATATCATCTTATATAGTGCAGAAAACTGTTTGAAATTTACATTTTACTTGGCCTTCAACAAGTTGGCATCTATTAATAAAACTTTCCTTAATTATAACAAGCCAATTTATGAATGAAATGTTCATTTAAAATTTGTGTTTCAAAGATTTCAAGCAGTGACTATATCTTACTTGATGAAGTGATAGCAAGTGGGCAAAGACTGCTAGTAAATTCTAAGTCTTAGAGTCACAAAACTTTAAAAAGTAACAGAAAAATAGAAAAGGAAATTCACTTAATTTTGTTTCAGATAAGCTACCAGTTTTGTTACCATTTGTTAATCCTCAATGAATAAATTGCATCTGCAATAAGGTAATCCACCTGAATATTGATAACTGAACAAATATGGCTGCCAGCATTTTATAAAAGCCACCACCTGGTGGCACTAAACAACAACCAAAAGACAAGGGCAATAACTGCAACATTAACACTGGGTATGAAAGTGATAGTCTCAATAAGGTTTTATCTTCCTTTTACTATTATTAAATAAAAGTTGTGCATAATTTCTAAACTTGTGGGATTACCCCACTTGCCTGTTAGACAAGTTCTGCTAGCAGCCACTGGATGGTCTTGCCAACAAGCAGTATAAATGAAAAAGGTATGAACTTACATGTCTCTTGCTCTTTACTCACAGTATGCTATAATGACAAGACATTTCTCATTTCCATTCCATGGGACTTCCTAGTCCACAGTGAAGTACATATCCCATTAATATACATCAATAAATAATATCACTCTTCAACAACTGGTCATAATGCTACAATATTTAAATTTGAAACTAACAAAAATTCAGCTTTGATAGAAAATCATAAGGTATGCTAATTTAGACTATGAAAACAGCCAATTATACCTTTTGGCAAGTAAAAAGTCTGAAAATAAATAATATTTTATTGAATTCATAATAAAAAAAGTAGTATTTTAATTATTTTAATCAATTTTTATCAACATTTAATTTATTTTACAAATTAAACAATGAAAATATTTTGACATTTTTTTGTAAACTTAATTCACTGTATGGATGTAGCGGAAACGAAATGCAGACTGAGCTGCTGATTACAGATGATAATGGTCAAAGAGATAACATTTAGTTTGTTGTATGTAAAAAGAAAACAAATGGTTGCCCAGCCAGAAAAGAGCCAATGTAAACCCTGGGACGTGTCTGGATATGAAGAAAGAAACTATTTACCAGCTTCCCCACAAAATAGCCAGGATAGTGACCTGAGTAGTATTAGTTATGCAAATGATTCATTTTTTGGTAGACAACTGCTAATGTTTTGGTCTCCATAAAAGCAGGCACATTTTCTGAGAAGCAGAAAGTGAGCAGAGTACCCTGCTAAAAGTATAATATGATTGCCTTGTCTTACCAAGGATTCCTGTCCTTGTTAAAGTAGGCATGTTACCCAGCATGGGCTGAAATTCATTCATGGTTTGTTTGTGTTTCTGCTGTCATGGCTAAATTTGTTCCTTAAGTTTGGTGTTCCTATATGGAAGTCTTGTTCGTGCTCTGCTTGTCTTGATCCAGTGTTCAGCTCTTCAACCAATAAGAAAATCCTTCATGAGATTACCTCACCTTGTCTGCTAGTGGACTTCTCTTAATACCTAATAGGTGGTATTCTACCAAGCAGTATAAAAATAAAGAACAGAAACATTTTTATCTCTTCATCTACAGGATGCCATCATGACAAAACATGCCTCTTTTCTCCTCAGAGAGGATTCTTAGCCCCCAGGTGAACCTAGCATACAACACAGCACAATGAAAAAAAAATTCTTGCAACTACAATATCTCCACAAGAGCTTGTCACGTAAAAATATTTCTCCATTCAAAGCAAGAAAATATTTAATTTCAACAAATGAGACATTGCCGCTAGAAACTGGACTCTTGTAACAAACTTGTAACCTAATACCATTCCAAGTTTTTTTAAAAGAAATATCATCAGTTACTGTCTCACATATAGCAGAAGGTTAGTTGTTTGTTGAAGAATTTATTTTTCTCTCCTTTTCTGAGACAGGTTACATCTAAATATATGTGAAATCCATGTATCTGTTGAAATCATTTATTTTGAAAATGTCAAGACATTTAACCAAATGCCATGACAGACATACCTTATGACTTTCCTGGTCACTGCAGATTCTATACATTAACAGAGTTAAGTTTAAAGTTTGGAAAAATGGCAGATATTAATGATTCTACACATGACAAAGATGTTGACAACTGAAATTTTGTATTATTTTCTGGAAAGCCTGATAACATTAACAGTTCTAAAATTAACATTTTAAAAGAACAGAAATCCAATTCAGGCAATTAGTTTTTTCTTATCCTCAAATCACTTCAACTGAAATCATTTATTAGAAAAAAGTAAAAAAAAAAAAAAAAAAAGATTACAAAAATTATAGGAATAAATTTGAAAGTAATATTAATTTAGAGACATAATTCATGTAGACCATCCCATGTGCATTGCAACAATTAAAGTGCTAATAAGGTTAGTGCTGGAAACTAACCTAAAATTATAAAATTGATTAACATGAATACTAATTAACTTTAATAACAATCACAAACCCAAAATGAAAATAACTTAATAAAATAGTAGGCCTCTAAGCATCAGAACTTTAAAAAGATTTAAGGCTATTGGGATTTGTTTCAAAGTTTTAGAAAATTAAACTCAATACTGCTTTGCTTTCCAAGGTACAAGATCTGATTTGAGGGAGAAAACAGATTTTATGGCGCACTCACACATTACTACTTTCCTTTCACAAGCTAAATTATACATATGGAATATTTTATTTACAATCTGACTAATGTTTTCACCTTTGTTGTTATTAAATAATTTTAGCTGCTTAACGGACTAAAGCAATGTTTTGTGAATTTAGTGACACTAAGTGTACAAGCTCAATACGTGGGCCATGGAATATAGTAATGGTAATATTAGTCATTTCCCTATGAGGAAACATTTAGCATTCAATGACTAAGCAGCCAATGCTACAACCAGATGAAATTTATAAAATCTTTCTCTTAAACTTTAGCACTCTGCATTAATAATATTTGTAACAGAGAGTTGGGTCAACCTGATAAGAGTTGGTTGCATAGAGTGCTGCAAGCACTAAGAGTAACATCCTCTTCCACAGTGGGATGTTGAGAGAAGACCTTCTACTTACAATAGGTGGCACTGACTATTTACATATGAACAATGCTGAACAGGTAATAGCCAATAGTCAGCATAGGCTTGGGACTGAGAGAGCTATATAACACCAGTTTTTTCTCAAACGGGAGGAGCGCTCTCAACGTGTGGACATGTGGAAAACCAGACAAGTCAAACACAATATCACTTCCATTTCCACTGCATTCTTTTTCAAGACCTCTCAAATGTAGTATACTTATTGTTTTAAGTGTCTCTGCAATAAAATTACTGCCACTGATGGGTTTATCAATGCATGATTAATCTTTATCACTCTGCGTACAAAAAGTTTATCCTGCCATTGAAGGTGACTGACCCCAGAACAATAATGTGTTTGAATTTCATTGTTGTGTTGTCATATCCTGCTATGGCAACAAAAAACAACTTTAAGTGAAATTAGCAATAAGGTTACTGCAATTGAGAGGTCTTGAAAAAGAATGTAGTGGGAAGGGAAGTAATATTAATAATGCACTGTGCTAAAGGTTAAACATCTACTGTAGAGGGTTGAAAATTTCTCAAACACTTGATCAATAATTTTCTTTTCTCTTGTCACCAAAAATATTTAGAGAAGTGAGTAAAGAAGATCTCTGAATTAATTGTAAAGTCAGTGATAGGAAATTGCCTACATACTGGGTTTAGATGCAGTTGAGACTAAAATACATTTATTTCATTCAACCTAATTTTGCAGAGTTTATATTACTATCTAATCATTCAAGTGAATGAAAGTGCTTTCAAATATGCTTAATAATTGATTGCAATACCTTTCTGTAGTAAAATAATTATCAATGAATTTATATTAGATTTTAGCATTGCTATGTTACCATATATATATATATATATATATATATTTTGTACTGCTCTTCATTAATGAATTGAGCACTCTGGCTGCTGGCGTTTATATACATCCATATATAATACAAAGAATTTACCTTTCTCTGCCATGTGCCGATAGTTTGCCGGTAGGATCTCTGACTGATGCCAACTCAATCGAGTTTCAATCCCAGCTTGAAGCAATTGGATATCAAGCCACACTGATATACAGCAAAACAGGCTTGTATGTGAATGAATATATATATATATATATATATATACCATATATGCTTACCAAATGATTATAATGCATTTCAATAATAAAATCCTTTCACCATGAATTTATATTTGTAGATATACAAGAGCAAGGATGTCATTGGTTTATCAAGGCTTTTAAATTTGAGAACATTCCTGAGGTTGCTAAGAGGTCAATCAAACATGTGGGAGACACAAAGTTATATAATTCAAAATAAGTAAGTAATATTCAAGAAATATATATATATATATGAGGAGGCATGGTGGAGTAGTTGGGTAACGACTTGAACTGAGGGCTTGGAAAGTCAGTTTGAATTCCAGTCAAATCCATTACATTCACTTACATGCTAATAACCTTAGGAAAAGTTCTTCCTCCAGCTATGGGTAATTACCAGGACATACTGGGTTCTATAGCCTTGGATGACAACTGGTATAAGAGAAGGACATCTCTTAATTCAAAATCTGTGGAAGGTTGTTTGGGGACCTTGTGGCACATAGTGCACCAGCTCTCTGTATTTGGCCCTTCAAAAAGTGTGGTTGGTTCTGCACAAAACCTTCACCACTATAATCAAATCATATGTGCTGGTGTTTGGCAGTTGGCTCCTAGGAACTGAGTTGCTGACCCTCATACGTCAAATATGACGTCCACTATATATATATATATATATATAGAGAGAGAGAGAGATAGATATAGATATATATTTTAAATGAATATTTTTTAAATTGTGATCAAATTGGTTCTGGACATCTTCAAAAACACAAGGCAATGGATTTAACCATTTTCTTTTGATTTTTTAACATTTTTGTGGTTGTCTATGTTGGCTTGGAAAAGTAATAGTGTATATGTGTGTGTATATATATAGATATATATATATATATATATATATATATATATATATATTCAATGAAAACAGACACCTTTAAGGGTCCATTGGTTATAATTAATTTCCCCAGGGAATTTACTTTTCCCTGGTTCATCAGACCACAGTTCCAAGGGTGAAAAAATTAATTTAAATATATATATATATATATATATATATATATATATATATATATATATATTTATTTTTATACACTTTTGCGGGGTAGTATTAAGTTGATGTAAGATGATATAGAGAGTAGGGAGATATGGTGACAGACATGGGGTGAAATGGTCTATATATATATATATATATATATATATATAATCTTAAACCATTTCATCCCAAGCAAGACAATAATGCCACTAAGACACAAAGATTTACAGAAAGTGAAAGAGAATAAGAAGACTTTAGTGAAGAGAAAAGATGCTTTTTGTCTTCTGCTAAATCACTCTATAAGTAAACACAGAAATAAAATCATCAGAATGAGGTGGCGGGGTGTTTCTCACACACTCCATACTCACCAGATTTAGCACCTACAGATTTTCATTGATTTCAATCAATAGAAAACTTCCTATATAGCAGAACATTCAGAAATAAAGAACAAATTTAAAACAGTCTTTTAAACATTTTTCAGGGAAAATCCCAGAGTTCTTTAAACAATAAATTTCCGCTTTGTTAGACATCAGTCATTGAAAATGAAAATGGTTACATTTCTGATAAAATTCAGTTAAATAAACTTACATTTGTTTTTATATCCATTCTACTAAAATGTAATTACTTTCTGAACACTCTAATATAAATGACTAAGAGTCACTTTCACCAAGTAATCCACTAGTATTACCACTAAAGTGGTAAATCAGGTCAACCTAGTAAAACTATACACCATTCCATAAAAGCTAAAAAACACCACATGACTTTGGCTCTAAACAGGAACAGGAAACTTTCTCTGCTCATGACAACAGATAAAGAATAAAAGATAAATTTGATAAAATCTCAAGTCAACAAACGTGCATACTTCAGTTTTTAGTAAAGTTCTTTCAATGAATTGTCAGATTTAAATTTAAAACTCAGTCCAAGACTCAACAATGAAAGTGTACATAGCAAAAATTTCTAGTTTTACTTCAAGGGAAGTGATATATAAAACAGTACTTGCTTGTCTGCCATGAATGCATAATAACATTTCTCAAGTAACTGAGCTGAAAATTGATTGAACAAATCATCTTGGGTTGGGTTTTAAAATGAATGATCTCAACCATTTTCAGATGTGTTTGTCTACAACCAGATCTAATAATTGATCATTTGTTTCAGAGAATATATATATTAACCCAAAAAATTTGCACCTGAAAAATGCAAAACATATAAAACTCCAACTTGTGCAATCAATGTAAGATGATATGTATATTTCTTAATATATTAAATAGCTCTATTATTTAACATTGAGCACCGTTTTTTCTTACACTATAGAGTGTGTGTATATATATATATATATATATATATATACACACACACGAATGCTCACTTGTACATTTACCTATATTTATCCATTTGGTTATATATACACCCTTGTGCAAATTAATTGAAAGAAAACAAATAATTCCATTATTATTTACATTTTTGTATTTTTCCAATGAAACATGACCCAGTGCACATGTTAGTACTTCATATGTCCATTCCACAAAGTCATTCCTAGCAGATTGACCACAGATTCTCGTTTGGATTTAAATCAAGAGAGTTTCCAAGCCAGTCGATAGTACTTTGAGTTGCTCGATGGTAAGGCTTGCCAGTGTGTTTGTACAGCATTACAATTTTCATACGCTTTCTTGGAGTAGGACAACTAATCGACAGTCGAGACAATAGTGTCTGGTTGTGATGAAAATCTGATGCAATCACTGATGACAATATTTTTCAAAACCAAACAAATTTCATGATACACCCTGAAAATAGATTCATATTACTGCACACCACTGCATATAACCTAATCTGAGGAAAAAATAGAAATCAATTACACCCTGTTACTCTAGTGGGTCTAAAACTGACCTTATGATGAAAGAAAGGAAACTAAAGTGGTTGTTTCAATTAATTTGCACAAGGGTGTATATATTAAAAAGTTGAATTGTCGGTGTATTACATAAAGAATATTTTCAGTTTATATATTCTCATTCTAAGCATTATTATATCAATGATATAGTAATACCTTAATAGACAGAATGGAATAGCTGAAAGAAAGGAAGGAAGGAAGGACAAAAATGCATTATCGTTAAAGAGATTTTATATACTGCTATGTCATACAAAAAAATTATATACAAATACATAAATACATTTTTTTTAATCATTTCACCCCAAGCAAGGCAATAAAGCCACTAAGACCTAATGGACTACTGAAAGTGAAAGAATATGAGAAAAAGAAAAACATTATTAAAGAGATAGAACAATAAAAGAACAGGAATTAAAAAGACAGAACATAACGATTTCCATTGAATTTAAATCTAAAACTAGTCCTTAATTTGTCCAACACAGAAAAATTGTATGACCAAAAGAGTGGGAAAGCAAGAAGCAAGAGGGTCTTACTTGTAATATTTTTGAAGGAAAAAAACAATCAGACCAGTCCATATGAGCTCTTCTTTCCTCCCTACCACTGTAGGCTTGAAATGATGTCTAGGGTCTATATAATCAGTAGCTGGTATGAGGAAACAAGTTTTGTCTCTATGTGTGTTAAATAACAACACAGGTACTGTTACCCAACAAACTGTCATCACTTATGGCCTTTACAATTTCATTTGAACCAAAGGGAGATAATTAACATTTGCATCCCTACAATATTAATTCATAAGAATTATTGCTCCATGACTGAGAAAATTTTTGCAATTTATCAAAATTTTGTCTTTGATACAGATCATATTCACAATATTAGGCATTTAGGGGTGATTTTATTGCATTCATTTTTTCCATGACAACAACTGAAACCAAATATTGATGTGTAAAGATGCCTTGAACAATAGTCCGAGTAGTTTATTTTGTTTTATGGCATATCAAACTCAATGCCAATAATCATACCAGAATTATATGGTATATAGGAATTAACTTGTGTAGATGGATCAAAAACTTAATTTGAGTTAAAAGAAAACTTTAAAATTTAAGAAATATATTCAATTTTTAAAATGCTAAATATAAAAGCTTTCAAAGTGGAAATTGAAAAAAAAGTGAAATTTGAAAATCTCATTCATTTCTCAAGACTGCAATATTATATGGAACATGATGATGAAGTCATCATTCAAATAAGGTGGGAGAATTAATTGGTTGAAAAAGAGTAATTATAAGTTTAAAAAATATTGCTTTAATGAAAAGAAAAAATAGTCAATATTTTTAACCTATGCATTTCTACACTTTGACTGTGAACCAGAAACAGCCAAATAACCTTGTTGGTTCATAATATACTTGAAACTGGTATACTCTTTGCTGTAACGGTCACAACATTTCAACTAGAGTGATGCCTAATCAATGTGGCATTTGAAGTGATTTGAAATGCAACACAGGCCACAAACAAAGCAACGGCACAAAAGAGTAAAATATACACATAGTTTTTTTTACCATTTGTCAGGATCCAAGAGGATTTGGGTCCTGACTCATTGTTTCCAATAACAGGATTATATTTAATGTCATTGTCACAATCTGAAGCTTAAAGAGCAATGTCTACTTTCTCTGTTTAGAAGCTTATGCTTCTTGGAACGACCAGAAACAATCAGTAGTTTCTTTTCTTTTATTTCTTTTCAATTTTGAGTCACTGTCAATAACAGGAGTAGATAATTACAAACAATGGTTAGTATGACACAACTGTAGTAATGCAATTGAGTATTGTATTCATTAACAATGACATGTGGGGGTCTTACTAACTTGGTAAATTATGTTCTACTGTAGGAGACCTATTATAAAATGGACAATAGGATTATTTACATATGGATCAACACTTCAACCAAGGATCACAATATCTATTTGTTTTGCCTACGACCAAAGTGTTACTCTCTTGCTCCAGGCTGGAGATCAGTTTTGTATGTATGTACTCACAGCCTCAGATCAAAATATCACTCCTTGGTCATTCTCTTAGCCTCAGAGTGGAGTGTAGCAACTATTCACACAATATTATATATTAGGTTGGTGAAAAAATAATGACGTAATAATGTCGTTTTTTGACGTTAAAAAATACGTCAAAAAATGACATTATTACGTCATTATTTTTGCACCAACCTAAGATTATATATATATATATATATATATATATATATACACACACACACACACACAAAAGTAAACATTGAAGTCAACACACAGGTGACAGACTGTTTCATATTATTATTATTAATATAATTAGTTCATATCATTATTATATTAAATGCAATCATCAGGCCACACTATATATGTGTTCAGCATGAAACCGTCTGTCGCCTCTGAGTGTTGACTTCAATGTTCATTTTCATATTTATATACACTATCTCTGATATTGAGCACTTTATCCCATGAATATAGCATACCTTAAAACCATCATATATATATGAAATTATTAAATAGAAGTCAAAATGTTCAATACTTGTCAAAGGTCAACTCAGAGATTCATAATTTTTCATCACTTATTAGGAATCTAAATCAGAATGATTGTATTGATTACCAAAATTTCATTTTATAAACATAAAATATAAAATGAATTTTCTGTGGTTAATATAACAATTTGTGTCAATTGTCCTGATGAGAGATTCAAAATTACTCTGAGTTAGCCTTCAATAAGTACTGAATGTTTTTACTTGCTAACTTAATAATTATGCTCTAGTCTATATATCAGCAGAAATTCTGTTAAATTTGATACATGTTAAATTATATAATTTTATGCATTTCATTTGCTAATATTAATAGCTGACATTTTTCTTTTACTACCTAATTTGCATATTCCTTTACTTATGCATATAAGGGGGAGGTTCAATTTTAAATACTTTTAAAAGAGCTTGTTTATACAACTAAAATACAAATAAAAAATGTTATAAATATAAAGTATCACACATTGAGTGTTGATGGTAATAAAACAGTTCTCGGTGTATAACAGAGCTAAAATTATACTAATAATAAATGTACATTTTGTTACTCACAGTTTAGTACAACTGAGTTTCATAGAAGGGTGATTTGGTTAAGGCATATCAACCTCAATGGGTTATTTAATGCTGACAAGATTTTTAGTGCTGGTAATTTTTTTTTTTTTTTTTCAAAAAAGTATTGCTGGTAATATTCTTTTTCCAAAAAAGTATTGCTAGTAATAATGTATTGCTGGTATAGAAAAACGTATTTTTACACTTTCATGGTGTTTTGACACTGGTTTGGGGGCTAACTATTTGCTCATAGCTGAGACGCTAACAGGTGCTACCACCCCAGCTCAAGGTGGACCTGGGAACACCAACAATTAAGAGGTGGTTCCACACTCCTCAAAACCTCCTGATCAAAGGCCTTGCTGTCAGATGTAGTTTATCGTCTTACCTAGGACAGATCATAGGTGGGTGGAGAGAGCTCATTGGCTTTATATGTAATAAAGTATATTTTTAAGGGATGCTATATTTATAGGCAAAAGTGCTCAATATCAGAGTTAGAACATATTTAAACTTGAATAAATAAACTTAAATTAAAGTAAATTAACTAATTAACAAACTACAAATGCACACATAAAGACAAGTAAATGTAATAATAAACAATAAATAACCAATAGCATTAGTAAAAGTTAACTCTATAAAATAGCTACAATTAAGAGCATTTCGATCCACAATTATTCCGACTCAAGAGCCTATAGAATAATTTGATACATAAACATTACTATCTACCCAATAACCTTTAGAATAATACAGTAGACCTTATTATCTATAATGCACCATTGACCAGCATATATAAATAGTACATCCTGGGTATAATGATAAACTACATCTGGCAGCAAGACTTCTGACCAGGGGGTTTTGAGGATCATGCAACTACCTCTTAATTGCTGTTGTTCCCTGGGTGGTAGCTCCTGTTAGGGTCTCAGTTATGGGTAAATTGTGAAACCCCCAAACTAAAATTGGAACACTATGAAGGTATAAAAATACATTTTTATAATAAAAATACCAGCAATATTTTTTTATAGTAAAAAAAGTTACCATCAATACATTTTTGTTTTCAATTATGAAAGTAAAGTAACACCTCATATTATTACTTCAATTGTTAAATTAAATATAACAATATATAAGTCATTCAGTCAAGTGCCACATGTGATACACACTTGATACATGACTGATAAGGCAGAAGATTTTTCCTACATTAGGTTGCCATTTCTTTCTGCGGTAGATTGGTTGCCAACCAAGGCTAAAGAACCCAGTCTGTCCTGTTATTCAACACATAGCTGGGGGGAGACGAGATGGATTCATACCTTTCCCAAGGATATTTGGGCATAAGTGAATATAATGAACTTGACTGAGTTCTCATTCAGAGCCAATACCCATTACACCACATCACATATCCCAATATCCTAAATATAGTCACACCAAAACATAATACACATGGCCTGAAGATTGCATTCAAGCATGAATGACTGTTGCCACTTTGTGTTGACCTCAATGTCCAATATAATATAAAATGAAAGGCTCAAACACTAATATTCCATGGTTATAATTTATTACATTGGAATCGTAATCACGATCCAATTCATCAGACCTACAAATTCAGAGAACTGTTTTCTCTCAATCTCTGACAAAGATTTAATAAAAGTGAAACATGTTAGATTGATGTGTTTCCCATTTGTTCTTTTATTTCATCATCTTGTCGGATTTCAATCCATATTTGATCTTTAACTCTGTCTCTCTCTTTCTCTCTCCATATATATGTGTGTGTGTTTTGATAATAAAAAATATATTAAAAAATTAAAATTTTGAGACACACTAGGTTTTATATTAATATTGTTTTTGTTTTATTATTTCAATTAGGTTCCTCAACAAGTTTCATCCATATATATATATATATATATATCCTTCTCAGACAAGGAGGAAATTCCATCTGAAATTGTCTGAAGCTCATTTCCGAAAAAAATATAAGAAATATGGTCAAAGCTTTTCACTTTCTTAAAATAATATAGCTTGCAGGTTGGCAACGCTAATCAATTGGATAGCTGTACTTTTTACTTGAAATGAAGTTTTGACAATTTCTAATGTGATTATTCACAAGTTGTAAAAGTTGATCATTAAAACTAATCCACATGAAATATCTACTATCTTTAATAATATTTTCCTTAAGAACATTTTCTGCTAAATCCAGATTATATATATATATATATATATATAGTCAATCAGCTCTTTTCACCCACCAACCTAAAAAAAAATCTGATGCTTGGTTATTTGGTCAGATTCTGTAAAGTTTGTCAGACTGAAAACTTTTCCGTACCCCGCCTTGTTTATGGATATATATATTTTCAAAATTAAACCTAGTTCAGTGCAAGGCCACAACAGTAATACATACTATAAAGATCAAAACTACTAGCAATGTCTTGTATGACTATGTAGTTAACTTCTGTTCTATTCTAGGTCTCTATAGTATAACAAATATTTACAAGAAGACTGACACAATCCCACATACAATAGTAGAGAATTTGGTCAACATCAAAGCCAGGAACAATGGCTAGCAAAACAAGCTTGTTAAGTATTACAATTGAAAGTTGCTTAAAAGTAGATATTTACTTAGTTTAAAGTGTTTTACTAAAAATGGTGGAATGAAGTTGGTTCAATTAGTGACTAATTTTTCTGCAATATTTACAGAATCATACGGTAGAGTAATGGATAACAGCTCAGATTTAGGAATCAGAGAGCCGAGTTCAAATTCCAGTTGAATCCATTACATTCACTTACATGCTAATACCCTTAGGAAAGGTATGAATCCTTGTCTTTTCCTCCCATCTATAGATAAATAGCAGGACAGACCAATTTAGATGGCAACTGGTGTACTGCAGAAAGAAATGGCAACCTGCTAAAAAAATCTGCCTCGTCAGTCATGTATCAAAAGATTCATGATCACCTACGCATGTATCCCGCATGACACATAACTGATTCAACAATTGTAACTTAAGTTCAATTATTATAACTCCCAGAAACATTAATATTTTACTATTATTTCTTTAATTTCATTATGTTACTTTTAATTGCTTCTATCAAGTCACCATATATTCAAAATAAATAACAATATTACTTGAATATCAGAGATAACGATCTGTCAATTATTCATTTTTTAATAGAATTTCTTACAACATAGAAGCACAACAATGCTGAAGTGTTATGTAATGTCAATCTTCTTATCTGGTAGTAAATGCTAGACATTTTCTTCACAGATGAAAAAGAGATATAAGGCAACAGAGATGCGGTTCTACAGAAAGATTCACAGAGCATGTGAGGAATAAAGAAGTTTTAAGGATAATGGAAACAAAATGAACGTACAATTAGAAAGGGACAGCTGAAATTTTGGAGACACATAATGAAGAAAGAATTTGACATACTATTGAAGGTAACAATGGCAGAATAAAACAGCAAGTAACCCTGCCTAATGAACTTGTATCAATGGATGTGAGAACATCGTCTAGAAAGGATATTATGTGGAGACAGCATTAAGTGTTACTCAAGATAGAATGTTATGGAAAATCTATGATCATCCAAATCATGAACAGATATGGTACATACAAAAATTTCTCATACTTTATTTTTATAGGTTTTTATAGTAATTTCCAATTGTTATAAAAATTAACAAAAATGAAATAAATGGAAGTCAAAGTTTGGTTTGGTTTATGGCATATCAACACCTCAATGGGTTATTTAATGCTGGTAATATTTTTTTCCAAGAATGTATTACTGGTAATATTTTTTTTTATTCAAAAGTGTATTGCTGGTAATAATATTCTTTATTTTTTATTCAAAAATGTATTGCTTGTAATAATTTTTTACAAAAAAAGTATTGTTGGTATTAAAACCTATTTTTACACTTTCATAGTGCTTTGACCCCAGTTTGGGGTTAACAATCTGCCCATAGCTGGGACCCTAACAGGTGTTATCACCTTAGGTCAGGGTGGACCTGGGAACACCAGCAATGAAGAGGTGCTTCCTTACTCCTCAAACCTCCTGATCAGAGGCCTTGCTACCAGATGTAGTTTATCGTCTTACCCAGGATGCAGATGTAGTTTATTGTCTTACCCAGGACATTAGAAGTTAAAAATTAATATACAGTAAAGAAACACTTATCCCAAGGTTTAAAATGAATTTTTAAAAATGAAAAATCTTTCTTGAAGCTTTTATTTTAGTTTTAATTCCAAAGTAACTGATTAAATTTAATATTTCCAATAAGCAAAATATTTTGTTGTATTTCAAAACAAATTTAAGTTAACTGAAAAGAATTTTTAAATTCCTAAAAATCACAAGCCATTTTTAGCCAGTCATCGGCATAGTGTAATTCTCTTTATTAAAATTTTTTTTCAAAAATAAAATATACTTCTATGACACTTTATTCAAGGAGTATTACCTGATTTAACAATTAATTTGATTTGAAACAAACATTACTTACTTTTAGTTTAAAATATCACAGAAACCCATTTTTAACATAGAACTAGGTTGGCTATTTAAGGTGTTGACAGTTTGACTGTTTAAGTTGAAGTTTGTTTTTGTTTTTTTCTATGGGGGACATACATGTAAAAATTACTTCAGTAATATAATGTGAGTGCTTTTTTCATGTAATTTAAAACTAGCTGGTAAACTTAATAATTTATGAAAATATTCTCTGTAACGTTTTATTGAATTTTATGTACACCTATATTTACAAAAATTAACACATACAACATCAAAAAAATTATAAAGTTTTTTTAAGATATTGGTGATTGCTTTTCTATTTATGATTAGTAAATATAGTTTTTATTTAATAACAATATCACCAAACTGGTACAAATTAATAAAGAAATTCAAAAGATTTAAAACTTTATAAATAATTCTAATTAAAATTAAAAAAAAAAACAATTCTTGTAAATATTCATTATTCATTGACAAAAATGTTTTTATTGAGACAATAGTGTCCATACTTTACCTTACTCATAAAAGAAATTAAAAGCTTTTCTAATGAAATAATGTCTCAGTTTTATTGTATTTTCTATTTTATGATTCAGGAGAGTTATGATAACTGTAGGTCTTGTTTTACAAAAAAAAAATTGATTTAAATTCTCCAAGGTGTTCTGCTTATAACTAACATTAATCTGTACAAAAATTAATTTCTTAAAACTTCGTATGTGTGTAGGGGGAGGGACTCAGATGTAAATAAATGTTTTTACCATGATTTTCTAAAAAGGAAACATTTCCAAAATAATTTCATTAATTTGTGAATAAGTCCTAAAAGTTTCATTAAAATCTGACAATTATTTGATTTTTGCAAGAATTTTCAAATCTATATATGTTTCATTGCAATAAAGATGACAATAATGTAAATATATAAAAGATACCTTCATAAAGCTAAGCAGGGTATTGAAAAATAGGAAAATTTTGTTAGAAACAAAACAAAAAAAAAATAAAGTGTACTAATGGAGTAATATCAGTTCTGCTATATGGCAGTGAATGCTGGATAACCTCATCACAGATGAAGAAGAAACTTGAAGCAACAAAAATGTGGTCCTACAGTAGGATGCTGAGAATACCAAAGACTGAACATGTGAGCAATTACAAAGTTTTAGGGTAAATGGAAAAAAAAAAAGGACACTTAGAATCAGAACAAAAAAATTGAAATTTCTAGGTAATATAAGGGGGAATTTGACATTTACAGGAAATACGGCAGACCAGCAAGTAATTTAACAAGCTCTTGTAAATGGTTAGCAGAACAGGATTAGAAGAGAGAGCAAAAGGACAAATTTACTAAGAGATACAAAAGAGAGGAAATTGTGGAAAGCCATGATCACCCACATCCTGAATTAATACACCACATAGAAGTCTAGCAACAACCTGATGATTCTGACTCATTCAATTCAATATTCAATTCTCAGAGACAGTGTCTAGTCAGATTTCAATTATCTACTATAAAAAGCTATTGTTACATTTTACCTAAATAAAAGAAACAGTTCAATATGTTTTGTTTTGTTTGAAACAAAGCTACAAGTCAGTTACAATACATGACGGAAATGTTTACCAGTCTAAGTATCAATCAGGTACATTGCTATTTAATTTTAGTAACCCGACCAGAACTTGAGTTTTCTGAATTTTTTCCCCAAAAGACAGGTATGTTTGGTATGTATGTAGTCATTTGACACATATACAAAAAAAATAGAAGCCGAGAGCAATAGCACTTTATTCCCTTTGAAAGTACTCCCCTTGTGACATTCCTAGCATAATAGCTGCATCGACTGCAAGTAAAGTTGCTTCATTGTGTCATGTCAGAAAGTTTTTCTCATCAGAGTCGATCTTGTACATTTACAAATCTACCATTCATCTATATTCTTCTACACTCGGTGAATTATTATAATGATTTGCCTAATTCCCCCAAATTCTATTACTTTATATATATATATATATACACACACACAAACACACACACATATATATATATATATATATATATATATATATATATATATATATATAGCGAACGTATTGCTTACAGTTCATATTTTCTTGAGTAGAGATGAAAACAATATTTTTCAGACAAAGTTTCATTTTAAAAATTGATAGTATATATTATTATATTTGAGACCTAGGAAAAAATAAAGTGTTATAATGGAACACACCTATTCTATAGTTAATAGACTCTCTCACCTATAATAAGTAGGAGTAGTAGTAGCAGTCGCTCAGCAAGTCGGCAGTGAGTTGGTCAGTCAGTCGATGTCGGACAACTGTTAGTCGGATATTAAAGTATCAGCGACCACAACTAGATTACTGCGTCATTAACTATTATATCAAGTTCCTAACATTTTGTACGTCGAACCTATTTTAGGACCGACTTAGTACAAATACAAGCCTCCACTGTGAAACCACTACATAACATTTTAGTGGGGTCTCCCCGCGTGAGTTCGGATCTCATCCTCGTCGCCAAAATGTTATGTAGTGGTTTCACAGTGGAGGCTTGTATTTGTACTAAGTCGGTCCTAAAATAGGTTCGACATACAAAACATTAGGAACTTGATATAATAGGTAATGACGCAGTAATCTAGTTGTGGTCGCTGATACTTTAATATGCGACTAACGGTCGTTCGACATTGACTGACTGACCAACTCACTGCCGACTCGCTGAGCGACTGCTACTACTACTCCTACTTATTATAGGTGGGAGAGTCTATTAACTATAGAATACGTGTGTTCCATTATAACAAAGAAAGTGTCAATTTCAATTGACACCAGAAAGATATGGGTTTGCAATGTTTGAATAATGATTACAATAACAAGTATTGGATTGAGATGTTTGACATTTCAGGATTTTTCTGTGATTTATATGTGCTGTCTTAGTGGTTCATCATTCTCTATTTGAATGTTGCAAGGCCAATATTTACATCAATACCAAAGGCAAATAAAACATACTCTAGAAGTCAAGAAGAGTATTGGGGGAAGGGTTGGGGTGGATATAAGAAAAATAATGTCTATAGAAGCCATCCAACATTCTGATAAGCTTGGTCCGGTACATAATTCAGAAATGTGGGGGTGGGGGAAAAGATTTAGTGCTCCAAAAAGGATTTTGAAATTTGTCTGATTGAAACTTGTTTGAAAAATCAAACAAGAAAGAATGATTCAAATTTGGTTGGTAGCATAGCTTTTTAGCAATAGAAAAAAAAAAGAAAAGAGTGATGAATTTGTAGAAAAAAAAAAAATGGTGATGAGTGGGGGGTCAAAAAGTGTAGTGCGGTGCTTACCGGCAGGCCAGCTATTTTTTCTTCTTCTTCGGTCACCTCAAGAAAAAAGATTGAATGGCTCCCTTTCTCAACCGTTACACTGGGCAGTTGTGAAACAGACACAAGCTCAGCCGTGCCTACTTTGACTTCCTCTTTGTGTGTCTGTCAATCTGTATGTCCAACTCTATTGCACGCTGTCCACCAAATGACTTCGGTTCCGTCGTGCTGCTGGCACCCTGCTTTTTATGCTATTCCAATACAGCCAAAATTTACATGTGTGCAAATATCATCTTGTTTTAGACAAGATAGCAGCCATATTTCTTTTTATCATCATTTTGCAGGCAAGACATGTTCGTGCTCATTTCGAATTCTGAGGTAAGTCATGTCTTTCATCACAGAATTACTAGCTAATATTGAACCTCATATATGGCAGTAAATGATGGGCTATCTCCTTACAGATAAAGTGGAAACTTGATGTGAGATAATGTATGATAGTGGCGTGCTGAAAATATCATGAATGGAACACGTGAGCAAGAAAGATGGAAACAAAAAGAACACTTAGAATCAAAGAGACAGCTGAAATTTCTGAGATACATAATGAGGAAAGAGGTCTTTAAGAATTTGACACTCACAGGGCATCAAAGACAAAAGAAGCATAAGGAAACTGCATAAACTACCTAATGGCCTTATGTAAATGGATGGAAGAACAGAGATGAGAAATGATAGAAAAGAGACAAACATTTTTTATAATTAGAAAGGATAGGAAGTTGCGGAGATCTATCTTACTCAAGTCCTGAAGGCAGCCAGCACATAAAAAATATAGGAAACTGAATGACATATGATCGAAAGAACATTGTACCTACAGTGAAGCATGGTGGTTTAGATATTTTTTATCTATTGGTTCTGGAGATATTTATAATCATTGAAGGAATTATGAATGTTAAGTATCATGCAATTCTAGAAGAAAAATTATTTCATCTCAACCAGAAAACTTACCATGAAGCAAGAATGTTTCTTTCAACAGGATAATGATCCCAAACATACAGCATGAGGTTGATAAAGAAACAATGATTTTTTTTTTTTTTTTTTTGTGGTTGAGCTAATATCTCTATGTACAGTGTTCCCTTAGAAAGTAAACGATCTTGGCTCTCAACAAATTCCTATAGTCTGTAGCTCTTAACAAATTTTGGTTTTTTGTTATTTCTCCTTAACCTTGTTTGACTATCCATTTTAGTATGTTATGCATTGTTTACCTGTCCCTCTTGCGTTCAATCTGTCCTGTGTGTATCAGATTTTCCAAGCCCTCTTTTTTCATTATGTGCTCTAGAAATTTCAACAATCTCTTCCTGATACTATGTGGAAGTTTTCTTTTTGTTTCCATTTTCTCTAAAACTTTGTCGATGATTACATAATTGGTTCATGGTATCCTCAAGATCCTTCTGTAGAATCACATTTTTCTTGCTTCAAGTCTCTTCATCTTTGAGATTGTTCAGCATTCACTGCCACATAGTAGAACTGATATTCTGTTTGTATTCTTTTCTTTATTTCTTTTTTGTTTCTAACAAAATTTTCCTGTTTCTTAAGACTATGCTTAGCTTTATGAAGGTATCTTATCAGGGCTCATATTACATAACAGTTCAATAGTCATTTCTTTGTTTCTAACAAAGTTTTTTTTGTTTCTCCAACCAGCAAATCTAAATCTGAGACAAAAGGGCTGAAGAATCAAGCTGGAAAGTGTCAACCAATCAAAATGAAGGAAATATGATGAAGAATGGTAAGAAAAATTCCTGCAAATTATTGCTTGTACTTTGTATCATTTGGCATGAAATCTAAACTGTTCTAATTTTAAACATACATTACTCTGGTACCCAAAAAACAAATATGGCCAACATAAATACCTTTTTTAAACAATGGTTTTCACCACCTGCATACGTTGTGTTTTATTATCTATTATGCTGAGGGTATCTGCAATCTTGGTGTTTCAAATAAGAGGGTATTTTTTAATCCAACTTGTGTATAATACAAACCCCCACTTTAATTTTCATTCAAAATATGTTATTTCATACACTGTGATAAAGTTTATTTGATGAAGTAAGTTTTTGTTTTTTTCCACATGTTCAGAATACTGGTTCCCACTCTATTAAAACATTCACTGATGCACACTATTTACATTATTCAGACTATTGTCCTCATCTTTATTGCCATATTTATCACAATGTCTCTGCCGTTGTACACTCCGGCCTTCTTCAGGTGATTGCAATGTTGAACTGAACTCTTTATTTCACTCGCTGAAATGGCCAAAATGCTTTGATAAATGTGGCAACAAAGATGAGAACAATAGTCCGAATAATGTAAATAGTGTACATAATACCTCATCTCAGAAATATAAACAGATACTGAAGGGCCGAAATGTAATAAATATGGTGACAAAGATGAGGACAATAGTCCAAATAATGTAAATAGTGTACATAATACTTCATCTCAGAAATATAGACAGATACATCCAGTGATGCACTTTTTCAGCAGTCTGTTGGCCCATTTCTGGGAAAAATAAGAAATTACCACTTACTGGAAATAAATAGCTATAAAGATGCTAACAGCAATTTGTCAGGACTGCCAACATTTTGGTTTTGAGAGAATACTCTGCAGACTAAGCTAAGCATCCACCCCTTGACACAATATAAAAATACATCACAAATAGGTTGTACTGTATATGTTCAGGTTGGTTTTGAAATAGCAGTAAGTGCTAGTTTGTAACAAACTGTTAGAATGGACGTCATAACAAGAGAGTTAACTCACTCCTGAGATAGAACCAAGTTTTGCCCCTTGATCAGAACTCTTTAGGAACAGAGAAGAAAAGGGATTTCAAGATGGCAATGACTCTTTCTTTCATGTTCCCTATCAGGAACTATTCATTCACTACTAATCAACTGATCATGTTTTACATTGTGGAGTTACCCCACTAACTCTCTTAAAAAAAACACTGCTAGGAGATGCTCTCTCTTGTGATGATCATCATAATACATACTTACACAAATTCAAATTATACAACAACAAGCATTCATTGGACAATTTATAAATCGCTGCTATGTTACAATTTTATAATCGCTATATTTTCATGAAGTCGATTTCATGCACTTTTGGGAGAACTGGATTCCAGAAGCTTTTGTGCGTCTCCCCAAAGCTCACTTGCTGATTGGTTAATGCCAACCAATCAGATTGTCTGCATGTGAAGAATGATTCTTCCTGCGTAGCACTTCGGAGCTGATGATCATCTATAAAAGCAAGAAATATTCTTAGATAATTAGTGAGATTTCAGCTGCCAAATGAATGCACAACAGTTGAAAACATGCACCAATCTTCTCACTCACACTACCACTAACATGCTGAATATTCCCTACACTCACATAATCTTTTTCCTTACACAGCAAAACTGTTGAAAACACTTATTACCAGAAACTAACACAACCTTCTTTCTTTCAGTGAACTTTGGAACACAAATAATAGTTAAAGAGAGACAACTCTTGTATTACTCAATGCATGCCTTTCTTTCACATCCTTGTTTGTACATCTTGTTAAATAGAAATTTTATGTGTAATGCTTGTCTTTGGCTTATCTTTTCTTCTTCACATCAGTTTGGTTTCCTAATCTAAGTTAAATAAATGTGATGAAGTCCGCCACACTTTGTTATTCTCTCTTTTTCCTATATAACTCAAGGATGTTATGATGTAGGTTGAACAAAAAACGCACACATGCAAGCATCTTTCTCTTCACATTCCATTACTTTTCTCTTGGACTTACACACCAACATCTTCACTAGTTTAAATATTTTCTTCATTCATATTCATTGTTTTCTCACACACAACAATCTTCTATTGTCCTTGTATACTTTGGTTTTGTTAATACATACTTATCTTTTGTTTATATATATATATATATATATATATATATATATATATATTGTCATCCACAGACAGTTTCGCTGTATCACAGCTCAGCAGTGTGGCTAGATGTCTGGTTGCCTCTAGCTAAGATTGAAACCTGACTGAATTGGCGTCAGTCAGGGATTCTACCACTAAGCCGTTGGCTCACAGTAAGGATGGAGGTGAATTTAAATGTATTTATTTTTAGATGAACACACAGTAACTGAGAGAACTCGATTTACTGAAGAGTTAGTTAGTTTATTTTTATTATTACCCTGACACATTTTTGTTGTAGGATCAATATACCAGGAGACATGTTTTCTAACCTAAACACAACCAGCAGCATTTCTGGAACAGATTGGTGACCATGACGTGAGATCTTTCTCCTGCATACAAAACCTCACAAAACTATATAAACAAACTCATGCATCATTTAGAGACTTTTTCAAACTGAGAGCCAGCGAAGAGAAAAATTCAACCAACATCTCTACCATCCAATGCATGGTGGGGTAAAAAAAAAAAAAACAAAAAAAAAAACAAAAAAAAACACTTCCAACAAAAATAACTGTCACAAATAAGTGACCAGACCTGATGAAAAGAGCAAAAAATCACAAATTTCAAAATCTATAAAATGTATAACTATCCAGACAGGATGTTTTTCCAAGTCAGCAAATAGATTTTTTGTTTTGTAACACATGTAACCATACAAAAAATAAAACTTTCAACTTTTTATATTATATATATATATACATACATACATACACATATATAAAATCTTAGTTACATCTCCAGAAAGTACAACAGCTGGAAATGAAATCAAACAGGAGTCTGAATTATAATTCAATCCATCCAACACAACAAAACACAGATGGACAGGACAGCTATCTCATTGCAGAGGCAACAGACAAACTATCAGAGTCACCAAATAAACATCAAGAAGCAATTTCTGTCTGAATTTCAGAAATAAAGAGTTATTATTTACACTTCAACTAATGTTTTTATCTTTGGACAAGAGCATGACATTCTATACTAAAGGGCTACTCATATTGCAACCAAGGGCCAGAACTTTGTTTTATTAATCAAATTTAAGCCAAGCAAGGTAGTAAAGCCACTAAGACACAAGGGGTTACTGGGTGTGAAAGAATTAGAAAACATAAACATGAAGGAGCAAGAACAATAGAAGAGTAATCAAGAAGACAGTAGATAACAATTGACATTGCATATACATTTTTGAAGTTGGCCAGAATGCATGCAGCCAGAAGAGAGTGTTACAAGTGAGAATTGCAAGAAAAGAAACTCTTAGCATAGAACTTACAGTTACATCTGACCAATACAACTGTGAACTGATGAGACCTAGTTGCCAATCTAGTACTGCACTTAAACTCAAAGTCTAAGTACCATAGTGAAGAGCTCATCTGAACTATCACCATTAAAGTATTTATAGAAAAGGTACAGGCAAGCAACTTTACAGTGGTGGGAAAGTGACTGAAGCCAAGACACCAGGTCAGGACCAATAATATTGCTAATTCTTCTTTGGATTTCATCAAGAATCTCTAAATATATAGCAGGAGCACCAGACCATATGTGGCAGCAATATTTTAAACATAGGCAAATAGTAGGCTTACATATATGTAAGATGGATTCTGGAAAGAAAAATTGTCTCGCGCAACACAATGAACCAACTTTCTTAGCAGTTGATCTAGCAATGGATACAATGTAGTGCTTCCATTTCAGGTCAGATGAGAATGTTAACCCAAAAAGGCACAATCAGTCACTCTCCTGGAGGTTAGCATCAGCCATACTGTTGAATGGCAGAAAAGATCTCTCAGATGATTAAAAGAGAGCAGTTTTGTTTTAGAGGTATTAAAATTAACAAGCCTTCTTTTGCCCCAGTTAGAAGAGTTTTCTGAGAAATGGAAGCCTTCCAAAAATGTCTTAAATAGTATCATTGATAAAATAACCAATTTGTAATGTTAAATATAAATTTGATGGAGACCAAACACGTACATAACATCTTTTATCTACATGCAATGTGTGTGTGTGTCTATATATATATATATATGTGTGTGTGTGTGTGTATATGTATGTATGCCTATGCAAATAAATTTGTGCGTAATATTTTGGGTGTTTACTATAGGCTCAAGAGATAAATTAATATCTACACACATGTAGATGTTTGCCCACACAATAAATATATAGACAGAGAGAGGTTATAGTTAAAGTTTAATGACATCAACTAAAAGTTTTGCAGAAAGATCTACAAGTCAGGGGTAAGACAAGTCATTTACTGGTGACAGGTTTTGTTAGGCATAAACAAACTTTATTAGTATTACATTATGTATTACACAATACAGTTATACATTCACTGAAATTTACACACGCACAATGAAAGAAGAAAAGAAAAATCAACCTAGCACCAATGAAAAGTGCATAAATTATTTCTTAACTCAATAAAAGAAAAAGGAGAACATGAAATAGTCAATTGCTGATATCTCCTGATGAGTGAATGGAGCAATTGCTGAAGGGTACATTTACAAAACTAGAACTGAGATGCTGAAAATAACATCAATCAACTAAGTGATAAATTCTATATTTGTATTAATCCTATATATATATAGTAAAGGTAATAAATCCATTGGTATATAACCCAAGTGTTTCCTAGTGATATAAAATATTAAAACTGATCCACAAAAAGAGGTCAATGTATTTATTTATTTTTGGAATATGAGTTTTTACTTCTAAGTACGATTTTGTATTTTTAAATATAATTTTATCTATATATGTTAAAGGTTATTTTAAAACCCCTTTTTATTCCTCTCTTAGTTTTAAATTAACATTTCATTCTTCATATAACCCCAAGTTAATGTCATAAGGTTAATATCTGGGTTTAGGTTTATATAACCTTACCCTTTAAGACAAATTCCTTCCACCCTCCTCTGACAACTGCCTCATGCCTTTCGTCTGACTGAAACACTGAAACAGATAAATTCTGTATTAGTTTTCCAATGTTTTTTTTTTTCTTTTTTTAGCTTTCACAGTTAATTAAATTTCTATTTCCAACACAAACACAGTCTATACAGGGGTTGAATAAGGCTGAGGAATATTTTTGTTGGTCGAAGTAAGCTTATTCCCACATGAGGTGATTTTTGGATTTTATTTTCTATTAATGTGTGTAAGTGTGTGTCACTTGATTGATGTTACCTTCAGCATTCCAACTCCATGATCATTTCCCTTTTTGGGGAGTTTTTCCCCCCCATTTTACATGCACTCCTTAGCTTTTATTTCCCGCCTTTCCTCTTGTTTCAATTTTAGCGATTTGTGGCCAATTATTATATTCTCTAAACATGACAGTTTTTAATTTTTGAGCATTCTAGTTTTGGGGATGTGGAAAGTTGTATTCTGTTTTTTTACATAAATAATTGATATTAATGTTTAAATATATATATATATATATATATATAGTGATAATAAGAAGATGGAGACTTTAATTATCCATTTCGATTATAATTTATTCCATGAACCTCAAGGTGTTCAAATCTTCAGACTGAAATCTCAGTGAATGAAGAAAAAAAAAATCCATAAAATATATATGTATGTAGAAATGATAATAATGTTTAAATGATAAATATTTATATCTAAATACATACTTTTTTTTATCATTATCACTGCAAACAAGGCATACACCCACTAGCACACAAGGGGCTAGAGGGTGTGGAGAAAACAGAAAAATTAGTAATGGGTAGAAAAAGAAAACAATCAGGATGACAGTAGATAGTGATTGAGACTGCATTTAAATTTTTGCAGATTAAAGTTGGTTGGAAAGCCAGGAAGGAGTTCTACAAGTGAGACATGAGATAAGGAACTGTAAGCATAGAAGTTATGGCTACATCTAGCTAGCTCAACTGTATATAATATTAATGCTTAAGTGATAAATATTTATATCTACATACATGTTATAGACAAGCATATGGATGCAAGAAGGAAATATGACAACAGCAGAAATAGATTTACGTGATTTATTTCAGTAGGAACATGTGGGTTTGGGACAGCAACCTAGTTGTATAGTTCATAGGCTGGCTCCCAGTCTGGGTTGATCTCTCATAGTAGTTCACACTGGTTGGCGTGGCGCTCCTCCTGCTGACTGACCATGACAGGTCTCTTCCCTGGCCTCCTGTTGACTGCTGTTGTACTTCCCCATGTGATCCCTTTTATGGTGTTTTTTATGGCTTAACAGGCTCGAAAAATGACGCGAGTATAATTAGGAGGGAAGCATTTTTATTGGTCAAAAAATAGAACACTGTAAAATATTATTTTATTTTTTGACCAGAACTCTTGCATCGGGACTATGCGTAAACGACGATAATGGTCATTTTGTGACGGGGCCTTGTCCCGTTCGCATCCGGCTCTCACTCTTGAGTATGTTAGTTTATTTGCCTGCAAATCAGCTGAGATATATTTTATTTTATAACATACATATACGAGTCATTCTGTGACAAATCAACAAGGGTCTGACTATCATTGACACAGATTTTTTTCAAATTTGGTACATTATATAGTTAATGAGAGAAATTGAATGGTACCTATTTTACATCTCTTGGTGAAAGGTTTCCCCAAGATATAACCCTTTGACTCATGCATTTTGGAAAATTGTTCCAAAGTTTAAATATCAATATCTCAGTTGTTTTTTCACCTATAAATCTAAATTATATTCCATTTTAAAGTACTTGAACAGATCTAAAGAGTGATCAATTTATTTTGTTTAAAGAGCACAGAAGATAATTTGACTTTGACCTTTTGATTTCTCCAAAAAGTTTCTTTAATTTGTTTTTTTAATTTGACAACAAATTTGTCTGCCTTATGGCAAGATATGTCCCAAATTTTGTGGTGGACTTTTGACTGTGGCCTGAGTTACAAGAGTTTTACTGTGTTGGGCCAAATTCAAAATGGCCACTATATGCTTACATTTTCATGGCCAAATTTGAATGCTGATTAATATCAATAAGATAATTGAAATAGTTATTTCATCAGCAAATTTTAAGAAAGTGTTTTAAAAATGTTTGTTTTTCGATCAAAATGGCAACCACTAGGGCAAGCTGTGGCTCTTATGTCAATAGAGGAACTTTTCATGGACAGTGAGAGTGACAAAGAAGAATTTCTCATATTTACCTACACAGATATTGGTGATGTGTGTGACAGTGAAACTGAAGGTGATTCTGACCAAGAAGGAGCAATTTTCAAACCATCACGAGCATGCATTCACCCATGGCTACCAGAGTTTTCTTATACACCTGAATCTACAAATGTGGATCAAGAAGCTAGTGAGGTAGACGTTTTTCATATTTTTTTATCTGACGAAATTATTCAACTAATGGTACTGGAAACTAACCAGAATGCAAATGATGTGAAAACAACTTTAAGTGGCACAGCCAAAGCCCGATTCTCAAATCAGAGCTTGGAACGATGTTTGCTTTGGAGAAATGAAAGCTTTTTGGCCTTACTTTTGACCCCCCCTATTAGAGATGCAAGGTTTTCATAATGTGATGAGTAGGAATCGTTTTTTTATCAATTTTCATTTTTTTGTTTTAGTTTTCAAGTTTTTTTATTTTGTTTTCTCAAAATTTATTATATATACAGTAAAAAAAAAAATTTAAAAAAAATAGATCTACATTTTTCTACATCCTTTCATGCAAATACCCTGAAAATTTTATGACAATATCTCTAAAACCCTAAAAGTTACAATGCTAGTAATATACCTGCCATTCAAAAACTTACCACAGCCAAAAGTAATGTGGATCCAGGGGATACAACTATGAAAGTTAGTGTGGAGTTGTAAAGGTGTTATACAGGAATAAAGTTTCACTGCTGACACTGTAGTTTGAACACAGATCACCAGTGAGCAAACACAGGTGATCTCATTTTGAATAAGTAGATCATGTGACAGTAAAAGCTATGTATATATGGGAATTAGTGTGGCATCTAAGTGATCACTATACAGATCACTATTCGGTGGTTACTATTCGAGCGAGTATTATCAAGCAAGTAATATTAGCGTGAATGACATTTGAAGGTGTCTGACATCAGTATTGTTCAATAGTATTACTATAGCTGTATCTGCAATTACAAAGTCTCTCCTACAATAAGCCTTATGAAAGTGACAACAAGTATTCATTGACATTACAAAAGGTGACACAGCAAAGACCAACTTGCAAATCAGAGATTGGAAAAACGTTTCCTGTAAAGAAATGAAAGCATTTTGGTCTTGCTTTTGTTGATAGGTTTAATAAAGCAACCTTCATATTTGTTTTACAAGACAACAGACCCACTTTTATATATGCAAGTCTTTCACAATATGATGAATAAGAAGCATTTTTCATTAATTCTGTCGTATTTTTATAGTTTTCATACTATTTTTTTTCCTCAGAATTTCTTATATGCACAGTAAAAAAAAAAAAAAAAAAAAAAAAAATAGGTCTACATTTTTCTACATCCTTTCATGCAAATACCCTGAAATTTTTATAACAATATCTCTAAAACCCTAAAAGTTACAATGCTAGTAATATACCCACCATTCAAAAACTTACCCCACCCAAAATTAATCTGGATCCAAGGGATACAACTATGAAAGTTAGTGCAGAGTTGTAAAAGGTTAACTGAAGGTGCATTTCATCAAGTTGCTGGCAGTAAATTTGGCAGTGATGTTCTGGTTAGGTTACAGAAAGCTGTAATGGATAGCGACAATAGCAGACTCCCCCCCAGTCACCATAATCTTCTATTAGTACAATTTTTGGTGTTCAAGATAAGAGATGCTTCAGTTAAATTCTGAAATAGATTGCTATAAAATTAAATATGACACTTTAATAATTAGGAATTGGTAATATATTTATGTGCAACTATTATAATATATTGTAAACACACACATTGCATTTATATAAATTCTTCAAATGTGTGTGTGTGTGTGTGTGTGTGTGTTGTAGTGGCGAAATGAGAAAGTGAAAATGCTTTTTTAATGACAATGCATTTCACCTTCATATGTTTGGTTGGCATTTCCAGGTTTTAATAAGAAAAAAAAAAGTTTTGTCTTTCATTCTAAACCCTAAGACATCTTAGCACATGGAGGTGAAACACATTGTCATAAAAAAAAAAATTTTTTTTCACTTCCTCAATTTTATATATGATATTATTGAATAATTACTAAGAATGAATATATATTTTGTTTCCTACCATTTAACACAAGGCAATATCATCAGCCGTAGACTGAAAGCTAACCATTGTAAAATATAAATATTAATATCTCTAACCAATTTTTAAGATAGTGGAGTAGTCCATTTATGAGTAGAAAAAATAAATTTCACTGTGCACTACTTATATATATATATTTGAGGAGGCACGGTGGAGTAATGGATGGCAGCTTGGATTGAGGAATCGGAGAGTAGAGTTTGAATTCCAGTCGAATGCATTACATTCACTTATGTGCTAATAACCTTGGGAAAGATATGAATCCTTTTCTTTTCCTCAGTTATGGGTAAATAGCAGGACAGACTGAGTTCTATACCCTTGGATGGCAACTGATCTAGGAGAAGGACAACTCTCAATTCAAAACCTGCGGAGGGTCATTTGGGGACCTTGTGGCATTTGTAAACCAGGTCTCTGTATTCGGCCTTTCAAAAAGTGTGGCTGGTTCTGCACAAAACCTTCACCACTATAATCAAATCTCATGTGCGGGTGGTTGAGCTGTCAGTTCCTAGGAGGTCATCTGCTTGACCCTCATATGTCGAATTTGACGGGAGAGTCGAATATATATGAGAAGATATTTATTGTATATATAAAAATAAATTTCTTATGCTACATTCACATATATAACATGAGAATGATATATATACATGCAAAATGTATTATGCCTGCACATGTACACAACACATGAAGGATGGTCCAAAAGTTATTGTTCTTATTAGTTCTCAAGCTACAACGGATACAGGCAATGCAGTAGCACAATTTGATAGAGAAAGTTTTCCCCTATAAAATACATCTTTTCTAGTGGCTATGGATTTTCTCCAATAATTAACAAAAAACCTGCACTTGTAAAAATCTATACGAACAGAAGTGGATGATTTCTCCCAACAGATATTATGACATTCTTCCCAGGAAAATGATGTCCATGTCTTTTATTGGCCCCAAAACATGGGCATCAGAAGGCACCAATATTAGTAATGTGTAATTACCATTTTTGGGAACCTATTTTAATGATAAACTTATCAACCTAACTAACCATTCCTTAAATATATCATATGAGGTGAGCGGAAAATAGGTTTCATATGACAATGTTCAATAAAAAGGGTAATGAATTAACAAGGATAACTCTTTACTGATCACAAATGTTGAAAGGTTGTGCATGTGATGGAATCATTCATTAAGAATACTTGAAACATAATGGCTCTCTAAATGCAAATTTATGCCATCCAGCAATTGAAGTATATCAATGAATGTTTGATTGAAAAGCACCCTGGTGCTTTGTTGATTAAAAAAATAGTTGGTTCTTCTCCACAACAGCGCAAGGCTGCATACAGGAACTATAACACAGGAAAAACTCACCTGACATATTCACCTGACCTTGTACCAACTGATTATTATCTTTTTCAATTACTGCAAAATGCTTTGATGGGGAAAATTTCCTATAATGAAAACCAGATACAGGAATCCCTCAAAAAACATTTCACATCAAAACCTATGGAATTTAACTCAAAAGGTATCAAAGAGCTACCTGATAAGTGGCAGCAAGTTAGTGCAAATAATGGTAAATATTTAACTGAATAAAATATAATTGTACTTTTTTTTTTTGAAGAGTAAATTTGATAAAAAGTACAAAAAAAGCCAAATGGAAATTATTTTTGACTAATATACAATAACAATGCTAAGACAATACAGGCAAAATTTATAATCTCTAGCTTTCAAATTAGTGTGGGATCTGGTATTATGTTTCAAACAAAATGTTCTCTGGCTTGGATTTGGAAATTCAAGTCTGCAGCTTCATTAGCCTCATGATGCAAATACATTCTTATGCAACAGTAAGCATAATTTGTCTCAGTTCTGAGGAATCTAAGAGCATCATGTTGTTCTTACCCCTAAAATCTGTACACCAATTTGCTTCCTGATAGCTACATCTAGAACATTCTCTTCAATGGGGAATTCACATATGGCCAATCTATGTCTATCTGCTTGGTACCTCAGTCCTTCAGATAATATCTCCACACTACCCTATCCATAAATGCTACTTGCACATGAACCGCAGATAGCCAGTCCACTGCTTCACCCTCTACCTCCATAGCCTACCTCTTTTTTTTAATTTGGGACTCAGGTCAGTGCCATGTTGCTGTTGTCATTTCAATCTTGCTGTGTGATCAATAAACCTCTGTCTTTGCTATAACTTGACTCAAAGGGATTCTAGAAAGGCATGCTGAAGTCATTCCACCATATTCATATGGTCTTGCCATCTAACCTTGAGGATCTTTCTTAAGCTGTTATTATGAAATAAGTTTTTGATTCTCCTGATTCTTATAACCATATAATAAGATGGAGACAAACAATATCTTATAAAGTTCGATCCCTGGTGCTTTTGCTTATCATAATCATATTCCACATGATCTTTTTTTGTTATAGTCTTGATGTCTTTCATGTAACCACTTTCTTTTGAAACTGTCATATCAAACTTTTGACATCTCCCAACCCTCCATTTACAGTGATAGAATCTTGTTGGCAGTATTAATTCACGTGATGTACTGTCATTTTAATTTTAGCTTGTAATGGAAACAAAAAGGACTGCATATATTTAGAATCAGAAAGAGATAGTTGAAACATAAGGAAAGAAGGCTTGGAAAATTCAAAACTCACAGAACACACCAAAGGCAAAAGGGACAGGATGAAACATCAAATAACCTACCTAACAAGGTTGTTTAAATAGATCAAAAAACAGTGTGTGGGAGGAATAGTAAAAAGATAAACATTAATGAAAGCTACAAAGAATAGAAAGTTGTAGAAAACATGATCATCTGCATCTTAAAGGGACATTGCTCATAGAAAGAAAAGAGGTAACACGATATCTCATAACCATTGATGATGCAGACCAAGAAAAGTGGTTCAACATCTACTGACAGATTTGTATTCTGTAGTTTTACTGTTTGAGCAGCTGTGTCTAGATAATAGAAACTTTGCAATATCACACTTGCAATGTGTACTGAATCTGACATTCATTTCTCAGTCCGCACTTCCCTGGTGGCAATGTGTAGAAATACTGATTAAAGTACTCTTCATTTCTTGGGATGACAGCAATGCAGGGACACCTGGAGCATATATTCGTTGCTAATCATTCAGCAGATGTTGAGGAATGGAATTTGCAATTTTTCCTCTGAAAGAATACAGTGATACACCTTTGCTTCATACACACTTTCATATCAAACCATTACTCAGCTGCTACATGCAACAAGCCCCCAAAATTATGGCTATTGAAAGGAAGGTATTACCTCTATTGCCATACTACCAATATCTGCCTCAGACATTGTGAGATAAAAGGCATTACTTTCAAATTGACTATCAACATAGATGTGTGAGCATTTGCATTTCATCCAATATAAAAGTATTCATCTATATGCAAATAATTCCAATATATTTGACAGTTACTATGTCTATACATATGTACTGCATTTTTCATTTTACAAAGATATATATATTACACATACACATATTTTAAAAACAAACACGCAGACTTATTCTTTCTTCACATAGATGAAGGAAGTTTAAGATACACGATTTCTTAGTTTATATACTGTTTATATGTTTAAACAGCCATGTTTGTGATAAATATTTAATTAAAATAAGTATTAAACAATTTCTTATCAAAAGACATATCTGAATTTAGCCTTTCATCTCAAACTCTGAAAGTAGAGATGTAATGAATAATTTATCCCAGGTAATGCCAGATGACTTGCACAGAAAACAGGGATGCACACAAATATAATGAAATAATAGATTATAATTACACACACACACACACACACATATATATATATATATATATATATATATATATATAAATATATAAATACATTTAGTGGAAATCTACATGAGAATGTATATCTTGGGTGTAACAGCATGAGAATTGTCTATCCCTCAAAATGTTTAATATCTAAAAAAACACCAAACTAATTGAGTTTCTTTTTTTCAGGATAAAATGTTTAGCCATCTTGACACCATTTGCATAAGAATCACAGAAAAACCTTTTGAGTTATTCAGCTAGAAAGAGAACAGCTTACACTTCCCAACTGAGCAATGATGAGAGGAAAAAGATCATTCAGGCCTTCAGTAATTGTACTAACATTCATACTCTCACTTCCATTCAAGAACCATCAAGACAATGGTGAATGTTTTAAAAAAGAGGGAACAGTAGAGAGGACAACTGGATCAGGAGCTCACAACAGCAAAAGGGATCATCATTTCAACTTAGAGCTAAATACATTCTTATTGTTCAAAATAGAGCCCAGTAGTTTTATAAAAACCCCAGAAAATTCCAGTAAGATATCTTTAATCATTTCTAAGATACAATGGTTCAAAGCTTAATCTAACAATTAGACAATTTTGCTGTTACACATGATATATACACACACATTTTATTTATTTATATATATGAAGAAATATAGTCTTAAGGTGTGCTATATTTATGGAATAAAGTGCTCAATATCAGAGATAGAGCGTGTGTAAATATAAAAGTGAACATAGAAGTCAACACTTAGAGGCGACAGTCTGTTTCATGCTATATGCAATCGTCAGGCCACGTACATATATATATATATATATATATATATATATATATATATATATATATATTAGGTTGGTGCAAAAATAATGACGTAATAATGTCGTTTTTTGACGTATTTTTTAACGTCAAAAAACAACATTATTACGTAATTATTTTTGCACCAACCTTATATATATATATATATATATATATAAAATAGATAGATATACAAATATAGTGGTGATCTGTCATGTTGAACCTGAAGGTGACTGTGGAGTCCAATCCAGGAATGGCAAATGACATTCACAATGGAGGCAGAAACCAGCGTAGAGCTTTGGGTCCTTTTTTGCAAGTACCCTATTGATGCTGTCGAGTTAATTGTCCTCAAAGGTTTCTGTTGCTTCACACATCAGGAACATGTCATTCAGTTTGATCCTGTGCATGCTCTTCATGCTGTTTAGGGGCTATTCTAATGCAGAAGATCTTGATTTCTCTTTCCCTTAGAGAGCCACCATAGAGAAATTGCTTTCAGATTCTGTCATTGTTCATCTAAATGGCATGCCCCATTCATCTGAGTGGTGCTTTCAGGAGTGTGGCTTCAATATGGTCCAGGACCTCAACACTTGTGATCTTATCTATTTGATGCCCAGGATAGATTACAAGCTTTGCATATGAATATGTTCCAACAGTTTGATGTACCTTCTATACAAGATCCAGGTTACACGTCCATAAAGATTTACATGTATGCTCCTTATATAAAAATTAAAGATATTCTTTGTATATTTTTTTATGTTTTTATTCAGCTGATATGTGGAAACACAAAGTTTTTAAGATTACTGATTCTTGTACTGAGGTCATTAATGCTTGCTGGATTTTAAATTTAGCCCACTTCAAAGAATCATTCTGCATCAACATATATATGTGTATGTATGTGTCTGTGTCAACATATACCAGCTTCAATGGATAAATTGTCATCTAAATTATGCAAAAATGAAAATACTACAGACATCTCATTTTACCAAAATTACAAAAAATATCTTCAAAAGACAAATAGTAAATTTACTCAATAAAATGACCATTGGCTTCAACCATTGTTTCTAGACGACTTCAGAATCTCCTGCAACTGTTCTGGATGGTCTCCTTGTTTAAGTTGGTGAATGCTGCCATAATCCTTGCCTTCAGTTCATCTTTGGTGTTACAAGGAGTTTTGTTTGTCTCTCACTCAATTGCGTCCCACACATAATAATCAAGAGGGTTGCAGTCTGGGGAGTTAGGCCAGATATAAAGGGTGATGTGGTTGCAGAAATTGTCTGATAGCCATGACTGGGTTCTCCTGCCTGTGTGGCATGGTGCAGAGTCCTATTGCCAGACAGTGTCTTCCACTACACACACACACGTTATAGAAACATACACACACACACCTTGATACAGACACAGACATGTTGATACAGACACACAAATTGATACAGGTGCACACAAGCAAATATTTTGATACAGGTGCACACACACACACATTGACACAGACACACACTCACATAAATTTTAAAGTTACATTGATATACATTTAAATTGCACCTGTAAACTTACATACATCCCATATGTTACTGCTCAAAGACACCTATGTTTACACATGCCCACACACTGAAACCATTATATCTGCAGAGACTTAAACATGAACACAAATCAAGAAAATATTTGTGAAGTTTCTGACTTCTGAAAAATGGTCAAATATATGGGGGGGGGGAGACGTTGGGGAGGTCAAATGATAAGCAACATATATCAAAAAAAAATCTTTATGTTCAAAAAGTTAATAATATCAAGAGAATCTGTCTAAAATTATTCTCCTTCAGGACATACATTCTTCCAAATTTTAGTGATATTTCCATTTTTAAAATAGAAAAAATTTTTAGGTTTTTTTTTTTGTTTTTTTTTTGGCCTTTCAGTCTATTTTTGGAAGGGGGATTAATTTGAGAAAAGCTACCAGTCAAGCAGAAAATGGTTATAAACAAAAAGGATATGAAATAAATTTGTTGTTCAAGAAATTTCTTTTGGACAAATTCACTAATCACTGTCTTTTACAAACCATATTTCAACATATTTTACCTTCCATCAGCATGTCTAATGCTAACCTACAGGAGGGTGACTCATTGCACTTTCTTGGACTAAGATTTGCTGCTGACATAAAGTGGAAAGAGTATATTGAATCAATTGCCAAGTCTGCAGCTCAGAAAGTTTGTTCCCTGTGTCGAGCTAGAAAGTTTTTCTCAACAGAATCTAATTTATATATTTATAAATCTACCATTTTTCCTTGTTTGGAATTTTGTCGTCATATCTGGTTTGGTGCTCCTGCCGTATATTTAAAGAATCTTGATAAAATCTAAAGAAGAATCTGTAATGTTATTGGACCTGACATCACAGCTTCAGTAACATTCCCATAACATAGCTTCCCTGCAACCTTTTCTATAAATACTTTCTTGTTCATTTTTCTGATGAACTTTCCCCTACGGTACCTAGATTTAAGCACAGGATTAGATTGTAGTCTCAGCAATGAGTCATTATTTTACAGTTGAAATGGCTAGATGTAGCCATAAGTTCTATTTTAACAGTTTCTCCTACCACACTTCTTGCTTGTGGAACTCTCTTCCAGCTTCTTGCTTTCCAGTCCATTTTGATCTTCAAAAATTTAAATGCATTGTCAATCACTATCTTCTGTCTTCTTAATTCTTTTTTTTTTTTTTTGTCTTTTCTCCTTAATAGTATATTTTTCTCATTCTCTAACACTCAGTAACTCCTTAAGTCTTAGTGGCTGTATTACCTTGCTTGGGGTGAAGTGATTAAAAAAAACAATCTACAAACATCAAATAAAAGTACCATGTTTATTTTATCACAAAAATTCTATTTTGTAACCTTTTACCAGAAAAATAAGGTCATGTCATCAAACATTGATATAATCAATAAAAACATCTTTTTTTGATTATATTCCATTATGAATTCTTAACTTTGACATCTCAAGTATTTGCATGATTCTTTCAAGATTTGTACATTGATGAATAGTTATTCTTGGCCCCAGGAGACACTCATGATAAAATAAGGATAGTATAAAAAACTATTACAACAAAAAATTGAATTTGGCTAAGATCCAACCTAGCTGGTTCATCTCAATTGTCATTTTTTTCCTAGTGAGTGGGTGTGAGAGGTGAGTGCCACTTGTTTCAACTAAACATTATAATTAAAGTCATGAGTTCAAACCCAGACAATTTCAAGTATTAATTCAATTTATTGTAATTACATGCTTTTCATTTTTCCATCATTCCACAAGAGAAATCAGACCCAAAGTTACTTGTGATATACTAGGAAAATCTAAATTAATCTCAACATCAAGGCAGCTTCTTTATTTCTAAAATTAATTCCCATTACCAAACAGGTATAGATTTATTTCCTGGTAATATTCACACCAGTAATGTAGATATTTAAATTAAAGCTGATTTTTATCTCTATTCCAAAGTGGTCAGGTGATGAAGGACAGCTTCATTATGAAATTTGGGAAATCTATTCCCCCCCACCCACTACATGCCATTTCTCTTTAAAACAAAATTTGTGTTGCAGAAGTCAATGGAATTAGAACCTGACTACTGGAGGGTATATACTATTTACATTATTCGGACTATTGTCCTCATCTTTGTTGCCATATTTATTACAACGTTTCAGCTGTTGTATGCTCTGACCTTCTTCAGGTGGTTGGAATGTCGAACTGGCACAGTGGATAAAGGCGTTAGTTAGATCCAGTGACAGGACCCAAAGAGTTTGAGTTCAATACCTGGTTAAGGCGGTGGAGAACTTGGAGAGGGAATTAAGCAGGAGATAACTGATAACTGACATCCATTAAACATGGCACGTAGAACTAAAACAGTTTACCCTAGTGAGTGAAATAAAGGGTCCAGTTCAGCATTCCAACCACCTGAAGAAGGCCAGAGCATACAACGGCTGAAATGTTGTATAAATATGGCGACAAAGATGAGGAAAATAGTTTGAATAATGTAAATAGTGTACATAATACTTCATCTCAGAAATCTAGACAGATACTGGAGGGTATATCTTTTTATTTACAATGCTGAGAAGAGAATGGTTAAGTGTTCTCAAGTCAATAAAAGATACCTTTCACAAATTACAAGTACCAGGAAAATTTAATTGAAAACAAAGATAACAGTGCTCAACTGTTAGGCATTGAGTTGGCCCAAGAATCTGTTCACTTATTCAGTTGAAAGTTTACTAAATAGTCAACCAATAATATCAATCCACTTATAAGGCATTGAATGCTGGACAATTTCTTCATAGATGAAACTTGAAGCAACAGATGTTGCTCTATAGAAGGATGCTAAGAATATCATGAATAGAACATATATGCAACAAGTTGATCTAAAAAAAATGTGAATGAAAATGACACTTGTGATTAGCATCAGATAAAAACATAATTTATCTCTGAATTTATGGGATGACAATTTATTTACATGCAGACTAATTCTCTTATCTTTGTTGCATCAAAGATGAAGACAATAGTCTGCATGTAAATAATGGAAATAAAAACAGTTAAAATCTCTCGGATCTAGGAAAGAAAGCTTGGAAAATTTGGTACTCATATGACATATTGATGGCAACAGGAGCAGAGAGAAACAACAACATTGTGTGAATGGATAGCAAGACCAGGATTAGAAGTGACAGTAATGTGACAAATATTAGAGATACAAAGGATAAGAAAATATGAAGTGTCATGATCACCCACATACTAAAGGAACATTGTATATAAATGAAAAACTTCCATCTTTTATATTTTCATGTAGATTTATAGTTACCAAAAATTTTAAAAATTGCTTGATTCTCTAGGCATCTGAGGCTGCAATATCTATTGACGATCAATAAAGCAAATTCTTATACAAAACAAAGAGAAAACTGCCTCCATCTCACAATATAAAATTGTCAATAATGCTTATCATAATTCATGACCACAGACAATCCATTATTCTTCATTTGTCAAGCCCAGCATACAGACTGACAAAACTTGCTCATAGAAATTTATGGTTAATACTTGTAAATTTTGATGGTTACCAACAAATTTATTTCTATAACATCAGAAATATTTACTTTATAAAGAAATTGATGAAAGCTAATGAGAAGAATTCTAAAGTAGTTGCAAGTGGGCAATGATGGAAAAAAGAAATAGATCTGGACAAACCCTGACAATCTCCCTTTTCCTGAATTTTTAAGGCACAAAATAAAAATTGAATATATATATATATATATATATATATATATATATATGGTATAGATTATAGTTGTTCCAACAAGAGAAAAATGTATATTTTAAAAGAGAGAGAAACTGCACACGTTTTTGGTTATAATGTGGATTTGTTTTAGTATATATATTATATTTTATTTTTCATATTTGTGCTACATACGTTTCCAGTCTCGTGACCATTTTCAGGCAAATAAAAGGAATAAATTTTCCTTATGTTCTTTTAATGTTTCATTGTTCTTTTTCCGTATTTGTTAGTGAGCCTTTAACTCACTTTCTGGACTGTTGGCAAAAGTGAATTTCTGCTTAAGTGTTAATAAAACCATTAGGTTTGGTATGAGAGATGGTGATGATAGTTGTGTTGATGAGAGATGTTTTCCTATCCTTGGGTCCGTGTGTATTCCCATTAGCCTACATACACCCCAATACAAAAAATGCACAATACAATCATGATCATTGCTTGTTTTTATACCTCCTTACCAACTACTACCAGATTTTGCTATGTTGTCTTTTTTATGTGTCATGTCCCTTCTGGCCAAAAGTGATCATGGCCCTCCATATCCTCCTGTCCCTTATAGTTTTTAATAAGTTTTGTCTTTTTGTTATTTATCCCAAAGCCTGTTCTGCCATCCATTTGCTCAAGCCCATTATGTATGTTGCACATTGCTTTCCCCTATCCCTCTTTCCTTCTCTCTGTCCTGTGAATATGAGATTTTCCAAGCCTGCCTTTCTCATTACATGTCCCAGAAATTTCAATTGCCTCTTCCTCATGTTAAGTATAAGTTTCCTCTCTATTTACATTCTCTCCAAAACATTTTTCAACCAATGGTATCTTCAGCATCTTTCTGTAGAACCATATTTCTGTTGTTTCAAGTCTCTTCATCTTTGAGGGGATTGTCCAGCATTTGCTGCTATTTAGCGGAACAGATCTCATGTAACAGTTTTCTTTGTTTCCAAGAATTTTTTTTAATACTCTGCTTAGCTTTTGAAATGCATATTTAGTCATCCCAATATATCTTCTTATCTCAGTGTCATACTTTCTGTCCATTGTTAGAACACTTCCCAGATATTTAAAGTTTTATATCTGCTTGATTTTAGTATCCCTGAGCTGTAAATTGCATTTTGGGCTCATTTTTTGGCTGATGACCATGCATTCTGTCTTCTTGCAATTTATGCTTAGTTCTTTCTCGTAATCCTTTGTTACCTTCTGCAGGAGGTTTTGTAGTTTTCTTTCTCTCTCTGCTATCAACACGGTGTCATCTGCATATCTTATGCTGTCAAGACTGTGTCCACCAATGATGAATGCTGGTAGGAGTTCTAGTTCTCTCAGAATTGCCTCACTGTATAAGCTCAATAGGTCCAGTGAGAAAACACATCCTTGTCTTACTCCCCTTTCTATTTTTGTGTATCTGCTGAACCTATATATTTCTCCATATGCAGGCAGTTTGCTGCCAGTATACCTTTTTGATTATTCTAATGTCTTTTCCAAATATGTCAAGGTTGATGTGCAGCTCTAACATATCTTTGTGGCATATTTTGTCGAATGTTTTTGCATAGTCTATAAATCACAGGTACATGTCCTGCATTTGTATTGCTCTTTCTAATAACATTCTGAGCATAAATATTGCATTCCTTGTTCTGGTGTTTTTGATGAACCTGCACTGTTCTTATCCTATCTCTAGCCTGATTCTGCTGCATGCTCTATTCATCAGAATTCGGATGATGAGTTTTGTTATGTGGCTCATTAGGCTGATTGTTCAGTGGAATTCACATTCATTTGCAGCTGATTTCTTAGGCAGTGCTATGAAAATAGATTTGCTTAGGTGTTCCAGTACATAACCACTGTTGTAGATTTCATTTATTATTTCTGTAATCTCATCTATGAAAAAATCATCTGAGGCTACTTGCATCTTTATTACAATTCCGTCAGGCCCTGACACTTTGTTTCTGTTCAATTTGGCCAGTGTAGCTTCCACTTTGGTTATTAATATTTCCAGCCTGTCAGTATTTCTGTGTATTGCCGGTTGTTCTCTTTCATTGTGGAAGAGATCTCAGATATATTCATTCCAGTGCTGAAGAATTTTTTCTTTCTCTAATATGAGTGTTCTGATTTTATGCAGCATGTTCATGGGCACATGTCTTTTGTCCTGTTAGTTCTCTTATTTTTTTTTATGCATATCTCCTTTACCTGTGATATTCATTCTCTCTATTTCTACACATTTTTCATTCTTTAGCCTGGCTGCATTTGTTCCTTATTTCATTGTACAGTTTTTTTGCATTTTGTTGCATGTCTTGGCATTATTTCCTGTCTCTTTTGCATTATGCGGAGAATCTCATTTGTGATCCATTCATTTTTTTCTTCTTTGTCTATTTTCCTTTGGGATGATATCATGATATCACTAAAGCCAGTCTTAGTGTGTCCTATTTTGAGTTACCATTTTATCCCTTGTATCTTTTCACACTGTCCATATTTTTTTCCTTCAGGTTCAGGTCATTCAAGAGTCTGTTGTATTGCGATTTGGGTGCTGTGTTGAATTAAACAGTCATCTATTCTGAGAATGATGAGAAAAGGTAACCTTTTTTTTTTTAGATTTACCTTATATATCATCATTATTTTTTTTGATCATTTTATCCCAAGCAAGGTGATAATGTCTCCAAGATGCCAGGATTTACTGAGAATGAAAGAAAAGAAGGAGACGTTTGTAAAAAGAAAGGATAATGAAAGAAAAGTATTCAGGAAAACAGAAAATGATGTTGCGTTTAAATTTTTGAATATCATAAGTGTCAGAGACTAGAATAGAGTTTCACAAGTAAAATGTGTGAAAAAAACTATTAGAATAGAACATACAGTTACATCTACCTACCTAATTCAGTAGTAAAACGTTGAGACTTAGTTGTCAATCTAGTAGTATGCTTAAATTCATACAGTTGAGGTACCAAGGAGAATTCGTTAAAACAATTGCCATAAAAAATATTTGTACAAAAGACAAACGGAAGCTACGTCATAGTGATAGGAAAGTGACTGAAGTCGAGATGCTAGGTCAGGACTGATAACATCACAGACTCTTCCTTGGATTTTGTTGAGAATCTCTATATATATTTCAAGAGCACCATATCAGATATGGCAGCAATATTCAATGGCAGACAAATGGTAAAAAATTTTTGATGAAAGATAATACATTCATTTGATTTTGAAATGATATTAGTAATTTTAGAAGCAAAACAAAAACTTATTCTGCTAATTATCCCAAATATTTAATTTCCAAATTGTTTTCTCTAAGGTAAATCAATAACTTCATAGCCTAACACAGGTACTAGTTTAGTTTTGATTTGTAAATTTCCTGGCATAATGTTTGATCTTTATGATTGTATGAAAATCATTGGATTAAGTACTTTGACAAGGAATGTAATGATGCTGAAAAAGCTATGTTGTGCAAAATAACAATTTTTTCATCAATAAGCTTTAAACCTCTTGATAGATTTATGTCTGAGGGTGGATCAGTAACACTGAGAACTAGTTATTAGCAAAATTTGAATCTGAAAATGTCTGTATATTTTTCATCAATGTGATTTATATTCCCCATTTAATTAAGTGCAGTGATAAAGATTATGTTGAAAAATAAATAGTTGTTGGGGAAAAATAAATGCATTCTCTTCATTAGTCTGTGGACCTAGAGGTGTGTGTGAGGACCTACACATGACAGGTTTTATGTCAGATATCTAAGGTTAAAGTACTTCGTAACAATTCTCAGGTCATAAATATTGACTAAATTGAATATTACTTGCATTGTTATGATCGCATATTGATTGAGGAAAAAGTTTTCAAATAATCTAATAAAGTGTGTTAATTTTCTTAATTGGATTTATACATTATCTATAATAGTAATTTTTCACGCCAAGAGCAGTTGTCTAGCAACAGGTATGATTGTTCTGCAAACACTTAAGCTGATAATTCTTGACTTGTGACAGCCGATACATTACTGTCAAAATTCATACCTTTTATTAATTCTGATTCATTTTTTCAACTTACTTTTTATTCTGATTTAAGCCAACCCAACAATAAAGTAAATTGTGTGAAACATTTTTTCACTCCCCCGCTCCCAATACAAGTCCCAAGGTAGAGGGTTACTGAATGATGATGTATGAGCATAAAAAGTGCAGTTTATGAGGATATCTAGGAAAGGTAATGATTAACCTAGACTTGAAGAGGTTAAGACTACAGTGTTTGAGAAAGCATCCTCTCAGTTGTCTGTTCCACAGTGTAACAGTTTAGAGGAAGAAGATGTCTGTGGAAATTCTTTCTTACTAATGTAATATGAAGAGAAAGAGGACGATTCAATACTATGGTTGTGGCATGGCAGATCTTAGCTGTGAAGGTTAAAACTATAGAAACTAAGGAATGTAGCTCATCAGAACATCTGCCATAGAAATAAAGATAATATTGTTGTGTTTGTAGGTAAGTGGTAGTAGGGTGGAAAATAACTCTTCACTGCATTGATGCTTTTGAACATTATCAAAACTAGAAACTGAGAATAGGGCTGCTCTAGATATGGCAACAGTATTTTTTTTATAAGGCTTGAACTCACATCCCTTATTTTCAGAGCTTTTCTTATATGTTCAACATCATCTTTAATTTGGCCATAGAAACTTCATGATCAAATGGGACTCCAATTTGTCATCCTTCTGCAATTCTTTCTTCATGAAATTTTTTTTTCTATGCAATATTGTTTATTAACTACCTAGCAGTAGTAGTAGTCGTGTATTTTTAAGATTCAGAATGAAGAAGTGGATGAATCACTACAGATGAGAGGCTGACCTTATCATGAAGACTTGGAGGCAAAATCAATTAAGACATCATTTATGTAAGATGAGCTCTGTAGAGATAAGATATAGGTTCATGTTACATCAGAAGATGCATCTTTATTCCAATTCAATTTAATACTGCTTATTTTTGCAGTCAAAGAATTTAACCTAAATGCTGTTATAGTCAAAATAATGAAAATACTTCACCTCAGAATATCTGTCAACTTAAAACAAAGTTAACACTGAATTATTATAAAGGTAGAACATTTTCAAGATGTTATAATTTTTGATTATATTAAAACTATTATTTAGTATTGTGCAACTCTCTGCAAGTCATTGATCCTAATCAGTGGTAACATTGATATCATGCCACTGTCAGCCCTCAAGTTCCTTCAGACTGACGTGGTAACCATTTAGCTGATGCTTCACTCATTACCATATGACTTGATTTTTTGGTGGTATCGTGATGGTGGCACAGTTCCACTTGACTAAGCTGGTGTTTGTCTGTTTATGATCATACACTCCTCTGCCACATTGTGTTTTTGATCTCATAGGGTAAGAAGATCACTGAAGAAGCAGACTAGAGTGAGGACTAGTCTGACAGCTGGAACTACACAAAAAACAAAAATCCTTTGAAATAAAGAATTATCTCATTTAAAAATGTAACAACAATTTACTTTATACAGTGTAACCCGGATATAAGAGACCCTGATATAAGAGAAACTCGGATATAAGAGAGATTTTCTAGGGTCCAAAATTAGAGCCATACTTACCTAAACAAAATAGACCAAACCCGGATATAAGAGAAATCCGGATATAAGAGACTTCTTCTCCAGTCCCGACAACTCTCATATATCCGGGTTACACTGTATATGATTTGTTGTATACAGCAGTTTTAACCCTTTTCTCTTGTCAATAACATCAAATGACACTGGGATCCTCTTCGTAGTCTGCTGCTTATTTTTGTAGTAACTTAAATTTCTAAGTTCTGGTCTTCAGGTCCAGCACAAAGTCAAGAAGTTTTGGCAAACAATATGGATTCCAGTAGCAGTAGTGTGGAAACTCTTTATCCCTTGCTGTCCAAAATCTCCAGCTTATATGGAGTCCTGCATCTGGCAGGGGCAGGGTTGACTAGGATGTTGGATTTAATGGCATGTCAACTCCTATTTGGTTCATTTTATGCTGAAGCCTTATTTATTTATGAATTTAAGATGGTTATATTGTATAAAAGGTTGGGAGGCTGTTGGATTTCATAATCTACTGTATTTTTGGGGAATGCTTTTTCTTGTGATTGTTTCTGATTATATATTTTCATATCTACATCCATGCATGCATATATATGTCTATAAACACATATACACATACATATACACTATTTGAAACATCAAGTTGTTTATTTCTATTGTATTTATTGGTTCCTGTGGGGGTGTATAAATGGAAAGAATTGTGATGGTTTTATCTAGTGTCACTTGTGTTGCTATTGCTTGTAATTTAGTTTTAATGTGCACTTTACTCTGCAGTATGTCATTTCTAATCAATATTGACACTCCTCCATTAGCTCTATGTCCTGTATTGTGGTTATAGTGGTATTGTTTATAATTTTTCATTTTTAAGTTGGCATTTTCTTGTAAAAAAGTTTCCTGTAAGCAGATGACGGCTGGATACAGTAGTGACGTAAGTATGAATAGGTCATTGTAATTAGATTTTATTCCATGACAGTTCCATTGCAGGATCTTATGTGCCATAGTTATATTTTCATTTTTGGGGGGTAAAGTTACCTATTAGGTTTATATCATTTGTCCTCTCCAGTTTTTTTCCATCTCTTGAGTTTTTAGAAGCTTTGTCTTCAACTGCTTGTGGTGTCCTTCGGTCAGATTTTGGGTTTTGTTTTGGATTTTGTTTATATTCTTTCTCTTCTATTTCCATATATTCCAGAGGTTCAAATTTATTTTCATTTGATATATTGATTCTTGATTTTGAGTTAGATCTTGATCGAGTGTTTTCTTGTTCTGTTGTCACTTTTTTGTCTTTTTGTTTATTTTTCATTTTCTTGGTTTGGGTTTGGGAAGAAGAGGGTTCACTGGAGTTTTGTTTTATGTTTTCTTTCCAGAGTTTTTGCCTTCTTCTGGGTTAATTCCATTTGATTTGGGTTGTTGAGTTTTATTTTTATTTTGATCCGATTTAAGTTCAATTAAAAAGGTTTTTAATTCTTCAAGGAAAGCTTTTAATTCCTTACATAAATTTGTTATTTCAGTTGTACCTTTTATTTTATCTTCATTGTTTATTTTATTTGCTTTTTGTACCATGGAGGTGTAGGTGTTTTCTTTTATGTTATTTTTAACTTCTTTTCGTGCTTCTGAGAAAGATATATTTTTTTTGTATTTTATTATGATTATTTCTTTTTCCTGTTTGTAGATACTACATTGTTTTGAGAGGGCAGAGTGGTTTCCCAAACAGTTTGAGCATAGGCTCTCATTTGGACAGTTCTCTTTATGTTCTGGTTCTTTCTCACTACATTTTCCACATGTTTTTTTGTTTCGACAGGAATCTCTGTGATGCCCAAATTTGTGGCATCTATAGCATTGAAGAGGGTTTGGTATGTATTGTTCTACTTTTATAATTTCATATCCAATTTTAATTGTTGTCGGAATTTGAAGGTTAGAATGTAGGTATTAGTTTGTATCTCTGCTTCATTTTTCTTTATTGTGATTCTTTTGACATTTGTAACACCTTGAGTTTGGAGTTCTATTTTTATCTCCTCTAGAGTGCACAGGGAGAGCTCCTTGCTTTTTACTACACCCTTTGAGAAATTTAGGGTTTGGTGTGGGTAGGATTTTATTTCTATTTCTTGTAGTTTTTTTTGTCTTATTAGTGTATCCGCATATATCTTTTTTTCCACTTCCACTAGTAATGTTCCATTTTGTAGTTTTTTTACATTTTTTGGTATGATTATATTTGATATAGCTTTTTGGATTTTAAATGGAGATATTTCTGTTAGTGCTTTGTTGTTTATTGCTTCAAGAACAATAGATCGTGGAAAGTTTTCACTATCATTTTCTGATTCAGAGTCATTATCCACATGTGGTCTCTTGAAAGATTTCTTTTTTTCCATTGATTGTTTTTATTTTTGTTCATCATCCATGCTCCCTACCCACCGCGGAGTCCAGTATTGGGACATGACAAGGGGGAAACCCATTCGCCTTGCCATGTCGGGGCTACGTGAATGGTATACTCTCTTTGGGAGGAGTCTTTGAGCACGTGTGTTCCTTTGTTTCCGTTATCCAAGTTTTACGGCTGTGAAGGTTTAGCAGTTGTGTCAGATCCTTTTTTTCTCCCAAATTGATTGACCCTCAGCCACCACCTTCCATCACATATTTAGGGTTAAGTGTTAGTTTTGGTTGGGAAGAGGAGTGTAAGTTATAGGTTTGGGGTGGATTATATATGATGGGGCTTGACATGACCAGCCGATTGATCGGATCGGGCCCCTCCGACCGTCCGTCTAGCCCAGGTAAGGGCTAAAGTGGTGTGTTACAAAATTGTGACTGCTTTACACCTGGGTTACAACCTGCTCAACCACCAGGATCCCATCCCCAGACATTAAGGGTCGCCACCCACAGCCAACAGGTGGCCCCATTGAGGGACTTTTACCCTCTGCAGGGGGGGCAGTCGGCGTATTCTGATGCCCCACCGACCAGGCATGGGTTGACTAGGGTCTGTGTTTGGTTGTCTTCTAACCTAAGCATCAACTGTTCTTAAATTACCATATATAAAAATATATTTACTCAGTTTTCCAAATTTGAGTTTGTCCAGCCAGAGAAATAAAGCCACTACTTAACTCCAACTCTCTTTACACCATAGCTCCATATAACCAGTGTAAATCTCTCTCTCTCTCTCTCTCTTCCTTCTCCCACTTTAACAGCAACCAACCTCAGCCTGCTCACAGAGTTAGTGTGACAATTCCAACTTCCAGATGGAGGCAGTGAAAACAAAAGGGATTTTCAGTCATTAATCCTTCTCTTTCAGATTGCCTCATGCTGGGATCTCTTGATCAACTAGACCACTCAAAAATTTGAAAAGGCAAGAAAAATTGAAATAATTTTTCTTGCCTTTTCAAATTTACCTTAAAACCTTAAAATGAAAGTTTGTCTTTTCTCTGTCTATGCATTTTTCTGCATTCAAACAGACCACCCAGCCTTTTCCATCCATGGTCACTTCAAAATAGTAATTTATTTTTCCTTATCACTTGTATCCAAAGAAATCCAAATTAATGTTTGGATATAGAATTTTCTCTGGACAAATGTCACAGAAATTATAATGACAAATGTAACCAGTCAGTCTATCTCTATGGGAATACTTCTCTTCTGGGTGGCTGATTCAAAACAGATTGTTTTTTTTCTTGGACCATTTTTTTTTTTAATGTTATTAATTTCAGTGACCACTCTGGTCTCTTTATCGACAACATGTTTTTATTTTATCTGACATCTTCATAGATAACTTAATGGTCTCTTTCTTATTGGCAGGAAGTGGAGAAGGATGGTTAGTCTTGGTTTTGCTCAATCTTACTCAATTCCATCTAATTAAATGCGAGTTCGATTCTCCTTGGAATTATTTAAAAAAAAAAAAAATTGTTTTTAATTTTCTTCTTAACTTTTCAATCCATGTACTTGTAAATTTCTACAATTACTATCCAGTTAGTAGACTCTCCTCTCCCTTCTCTCTTTTTTTTTTTTTTTTTTTTTTTTTTTTTTTTTTAATTTTTTTCAATCTCTGGAGATCTCAGTGTCACTATTGTATTTATTACCTTGGAGATTCTTTCAAAAAATACCCTTGTCTCCTGCGGTATTATCATATCTGATAGTAAAGGCTGCAGTCTTTCTTGACAATACCAGATTTCACAGGCAATTGCCCTAACTGAAAACACAGAAGAGTAAAAGAGGCAATATTATAAACTTGGTATCACTAATTCGCCAATTCTGGCCCTGCTTATATTGTTGAAAAATCTGTCTTGTGCGGATCTTTTTAACTACAAGTGATCCTGTGTCAGAATTGGAGTTCCTCCAAAAGCCTTATTTATTAAATCCTTCTTTACTACAATTTCAAAGTATTTATTTTAGCAGTCAGAGAATTTAGCCTAAACACTGTTATAGTCAAAATTAATGATGAAAATACCTAAACTTCAGAATATCAGGTAACTTAAAACTACTCACAAAGTTCATACTGAAATTAATTATTATGAGGATCCAAACAAGAAACGTTTTTCCTGACTTTTATATTATAAATTTTCAGTTATATTAGATTGTGACATCTATCAGAGAGATGAAATTTAAATTTTTATTATTGAATTATTCCAAAATTTTAACACATGGTAATTTATTCAGGATAAAAGATATAGAAAGTGCTTTAATCGCTAGACCAATCACAGTAAATTTACGTCCATGTTCTTACAATGTTTCCCCCTTCTTAGTAGATCTTCTATTATGACAATGTGGGATATTTACAGATTACGACATCTATCAGAGAGATGAAATTTAAATTTTTATTATTGCCTTATTTCAAAATTTTAACAAATCAGCAGATAGCTATTAATATCAACAACTGAGCACAAATACTTATTAATTAAGAAAATTATTAATTAATGTATAATATTATCCATAACTACATGTACAAGAATGACAATTTTGATAAAAGTTAAAAAATAACCATAAATATATAAAAAATGCGTATATTGTCAAAAATTCCTTTTTCCACAGTATAAGCTATTTGTGCTGTGTTATAATACTTATTACCTAGACAATAATTATACTGAATAAATATTTTTAAAACATTAAAGTATATTTAATCACTTCTCCCTAATAGCTGTCATGATCTGTAAAACTATTATTTAGTATTATATTTATTACCAAGTCCTTAAAAAGGACCCTAATCTTCTGTTAAATGGATTACAACAAAAAGTCTCTCAGGATACAACCAGATTTTTTCAGTAAGTAACCTTACTAAATCTAGCTACCGACACAGAAGAGGAAAAAAAGGCAAATATTTTAAACTTGGCAGCACTTTAAAATCATCACTTTGGATCCTGTAAACATTGTTGAACATATTTTTTTTGTGTGGATCTTTTGAATCAGATGGTCTGACATCAGTTATTGAAGTTCCTCCAGAATCCTTATTTATAAGACAGCTACATTGATATATGTAACAGAGAGCGAGAGAGAGCCCTCCACCCACTAGGTGGGTTTATTAATCAACGGTTCTAAAGGATTGGGAAGAAGGTACTAATTAGTTTGGTAGAAGGGATTCTGGAGTAATTCCAGAAATAAGTTTTTCTTTTTACTAGTTGTTTCTGGGATTGAATAATTAATTAACTAGGTGAATTAATTCCAGAGTAATTAATGGACGGGTTCATTAGGTAAAGCTTGTGTTAAATGGTGAATTTGATTTTGGATGATCTGCTGGGCGAAATCCAGCCAGAGCCCTCAGACAAGATAAGTGCTTTTCGCCAGGCTTAAGTGGACGTTGTCTGCGGAAAATCCAGCAGGGAATTCGAATCCGATTTTAGTACCTCTTGAAAACTGGGTTCCCGCGGAGCTTTGGAGATCCTGCGGAAAACACATGGTGATCCAGGCGATTTGCATATTAAAATTTGTGGGTGGTGCCTAAAAACTGTTTAGCTCTGCCTCACTCTATATAAGTGGCCTGCACACTTGGGTTGAGCAGTTGAGATCGGAGATCAGATCAGATAGGATCGGAGAACGCGTCGGAATGCAAGAGAAGCGGCAGATGTGGCAGAGAGAGAGAGAGATCGCAGATCAGGGATCGCAGATCACAGAACGCAAAGGAAAACATGGCGGAAACGGCTTAGTGGGTCTTGCTGATCTGGCTAGTTGGTTGTATGCGTCAAAAAGTCCAAATCGTACCCAGAGATAGAGATTGAACCTGTGCAAATCCTGATAACTTCGTCAACAAAGCTGAGAAAAGCTGACTGCTATATCGAAGGGGGTGGACAAAGAACCACAACTTATCTCCCTTAGCACAGCTGAATTTCGACCAGCATAATTGTGTCTTTTTCTCTCTGTGATGTTCTGACCCAAATGAGTGAATCTCGTTAAGACAGTTTGTATTCGTGAAATTTCGTTGGTAGTGATATAAAAACAGTAGCCTTAAAAGGCTCTTTTTGTACAGGAATCAAAAGTGTTGCTTATATTTTTTCTTTCTTTGTGTGCTTGCGGTTATGACAAGAGCCTTTCTGCACAAATAGCAATTTTTTTCAGCCTGGAGCCCAGCCATTTAATTCATCCTACCTCCGGATCGTTCTGAGGGATCAAAATACTGCTGTTCGGATCAAAAATTCACAACCTGGTGGATAGTAGTGGTTCCTTCAGTTCACCAGGGGAGGACCGGGTGGTTCAGAAAAGCTCCATCAAAATTGGTATAAATGTTAAACCATTTGACATTCCTATATAGATTTAGGTACCTAAAACTAGTTTTCTAAGGCTTATCAATCAAGACATCATTTAGTTCCAAGAAAGCATGAAGGTTAAGAAGAGGACATGAGTCTGAGTGTAAATAATGCAAATGATGATAACTCCTCATCCCAAAAATTTAGACAGAAAAACAACAAAGATGAGGACATTAGTCTGAATGTAAATAATAGCCCCACATCCTAGAAATTCAGACAAAAAGCACTCTTGTAATATTTTCAAGACTTTTAAACTCAACCAAGTCCACAACTATCAAATGAATGTTACAAATGACTCGATTGCAATGAATGGGTTACCTGACATGGATGAAATACTATTGTTTTCCAACGACCTTTCTACTCTCAGAACTAGCCAATGGCTGCTGTAGAAATGTTGCTTCACTTAAAAGATACAAAAGCTCCTGAAAAGGTCTTCATCTGTGGATTCAACCACAAGCAGTGTGAAATACAAGCAGATAACAGGGCAACTTGGTAGCAATATTTTTGTATATAAAAGAAAAAAAAAGAAAAAAAAATAGAGTAGAGTCAAGGTCAGCATCAATACTAGCCATCAAATTCTCCTGCAATCATTGTTGAAAAGCATACCACCCTTATCTAGTTCTCCTCACCCATATACAACAGATGTTAAAGTCCCTCCTAAATCTTTGTTGGCAAAACCAAGCCATGATAATCAGTTAAAAGTAAACAAAAACTGATCATATAAAAGTGAATGCAAAACAGACAAACAAGATTCTGATGTACTTTAATAGATTAAAGTCCTTGAACAGGCCTCCAGTATTTCATTAATGTAAGATGATGAATCAAGTTAAAACTTGCTCCAACATTTTCACTTTTACTATAATTGGTCAATGGCAGAATTGTATTGCATCTCTAAAATAATATGCTAGCCTCAATCTACTTATATACATATGGTGGCATATTGCTCTCTACATACTTAATTTCTCTCAAAACTAAACTTTACCTATAAAAAATGAATTTAGTAGATATACAAAAATAGAAAGACTAAAATATGTCTAACCTATACAATGGGGTAATTAAAAGTCTTACCAGGATACATTATTCGTGGCCACAATTTTAACATAAGCTATGCAATAGACATAGAAAGGAAACTACAAAAACTCTGACAGAAGGTAGTGAAGAAAATCAAGAAGAAAGCACTAAATATCAATTTCAAGAATAAAGAATGCATGGTTGTTAGTGAAAGGAATGGCCCAACATGAAAATTACAAACTGGAGATAACAAAATCAAACAAGTAAAACAATTTAAATATCTGGGAAGTGTTTTAACAGGGGATAGAAAATTTGACACTGAAATCTGAAGACACATTGGGATAATGAAAAAGCTTTTCCAAAGCTAAGCAAAGTATTAAGAAACAGGAAAACATTGTTAGCAACAAAGAAAAGAGAATTGAACTGTGATGTAATATCAGTCATCCTGGTAGTGAATGCTGGAAAATTTCATTACAGATGAAGACTTGAAGCAACAGAAATGTGGTTCTACAGAAGGATGCTGAGAATATCATGGACCAAACATGTGAGCAATGACAAATTTTAGAGAAAATGAAGACAAAAAGGACACTTCTAATTAACATTAAAAAGAGATAGTTGAAATTTGTAAGGCACATAACAAGGAAAGAGAGTTTGGAAAATTTGATACTCGCAAGACAGATTAAAGTCAAGAGGGACAGAGGAAAACAATGCATAACCTACTTAGTGAGCTTGAGTAAAAGTTTGATGGAACATGGTTCAGGAGAGATAACAAAAAGACAAAATTTATTAAAAGCTACAAAGGACAGGAAAATGTGAAGAGCCATGATCCTGAAGGACACATCACATAGAAGTAGAAGATTATTATAAACTAAGATTGCACTTATTAATCAGTTAATAACTGATAATTTATGCTTTATAAAAGATTCCACAGCAACAACTTTTTCTCAAAAAAAAAAAAACAAAAAAAAAAAACCTACTTTATGGAAAACTTACACGTGTGGGTGCTTTCCTGAACAATAAAATCTTAACCTCTTCAAAGCTCAATTTTTATCCTTTTTTTTTTTTTATCTTCATAATCTTCACTTCCTACCATCCTCTTTTATTCTTATCAACCACCTTATAGAGTAATCTTCTACCTTGAGTGGCTCTTAAGACTTGTATTGATTGAATTCTATTATAAAAAAAAAAGTTTGAGAAAAAAATTAATGAAAAGGCATCAGAATATTTTTTAAAATGATTTTATATTTAAGATAACATGATTTTTAAGCCAAGAACTAAGTACGAGAACTAATTAATTAGTGGAAAAAAAACAAAAAAAAACATGGCAATATAGATTAATTGCCAAATGCTGATACGATGAGATGAGAAATTATCAGGCAATTAGTTGGTGCAAGAAACCCTAACAGAACCACTTTATTTCTCCTGAACATTCCATAAGAGTATTCTTGGAAAATCCCTGCGGATGCAATCAGAAAAAGTTTACTTATTAAAGATCATAAATATTTTTAGTAGGTATGCACCTTAAAAATGTGGTCTAAACTGAGTTTACAAATCAACACTAAAATAAAATAAGACAGTGATAACAGAAAAAAAATATATTTATAAAGCAAAGTGATCAGTTATACTACATATGTCATGTCTCTTTAGAAGATAGACGGTTATGGATTTCCACAGCTTCCATTCTTTTGTTGCTCTCAGCAATACTTCCTCCTTTCTAGTCGTTCTCTTTTTGTTACTTGTTCCTCTACCTATTTACACAAATGTGTCATGTAGGGTACAAGCTGATTTACTCTAGTTCTTTTTAAAATGCTCTGAAAGTGTTAAATTCTCACAAGCTTTCTTCATTTTTTTTTTTTTAATACCATGTCCTTCAGGATGTAAGTAATCATTGCTTGGCATTCCTTTTCTTTATTATCTATGTATGAATAGCCAATAGAATGGTTTCCATTGCCTTCTCCACATTTTGAATACATAATTTACCTTTTCTTAGACTGTCACCTAAACTTTAAAGAGCCAAGTGTACCTTACTATTTAACCAATAGCCGGAAGGGCAAGAAATGGATTCTTGCCTTTCCCAAGAGTATTAGTGCAAAGTCAACACAAGAGACTAGGCTGTTTATAGATTCCACTTTCTGAACTGAAAACCATTATGCTACATGCATATCCTCTTTCTTTATTAAGAGATCCTTTCCCCAAAAATGAAGAGACAGACATTATACAGCAATCGAGTACATTGTTTTTATTTTTAATCCTTGACTGCCCGTATGTATGTCTCAAACACAATAAGGCTTAACAGACATTCTGTTTATTCTTTAATATATATTGAGAACTCTTCCCCTATATACACACAAACATGTGCATGTGTTTTTATATATATATATATATATATATATATATATGCACCTGAAGACTGCAGCAACTGCATCGGACTGAGTTGTGCTATTGACGTTAGATATATATATATATATATATATATATATAAAAAACTTAAACCTCTTCATTGTGCCACCAATTATATTGCACCTGTAATTTATGTTATTTATTTTAGCACCATGAGGGAGTTGCTGCCAAGGATTGGAATACCTATAACTAGGCTTCTTTCATTCCTTACAAAAGAAATCAACTCTCCTTTTCTCCCTCTACATATCAAAAGAGTCAATTTAGAGAGCAATGAGGTTTGTCCTGATGAAACAATTATCTCCACAAATGCCAGTTTCACCTACATTGAAAAACCTCAAAACAGGTTATTATCAAAGGGGACAAATCTAACAATATTCAAAGAGATATGGTGTTTTTCTAAGCATAACTTAGATGTGGCCCAAGTCCAAAAGTATGGGGCACCCGGTGAGGATCACACTCACTATTTTGTAATTGATCTAGCAAGACTGGCTTTTTAACCATTACACCATGTCAAAGTGCCTATATATATATATATATATATATATATATATATATATATATATATATATACACACACACAGGGTGTATCAAAAATACTTTTACAAACTTTGGGGGTGGGTTCCTCACACCAAATCAAAGTTAAATGTCCATAACAAATGTTCAAAATGTCCTCTGCTTGCTTCTAAACAAGCATGTACTCATTGGATCACTGACTGGCAGACCCTTTCAAATACACCCACACGGTGTCAAATGGTTTTTCAGGCCTCCATAACATGTCGACGAAACATCTCGGCATTATTAATGTTTGCTGCATAAACCAATTGTTTTAGGTGGCCAAAGGTTTGAGGTCAGGGAAGCATGCAGGTAATGGAAGTGGTCCTCCCCTATCTATTCATCTTTCATGGTAGATGTCAACCAGTGCATCATGAACAATGTGACTAAAATATGCTGGAGCGCCATCATTCATGAACAACATGTGTCTTTATATTAGCAAGGGTACATCTTCTAGCAGGTCTGTAAGTGTGAATGAAATAAAGTCCCTTTAGACAGCTCCTGTATGATGTGCTGGAAGAATGTATGGACTTAACAGACAGTCACCTACAGTTCCAACCCACACATTAATCATAAACTGATGCTGGTCTCTAACCATGGGGATTCTGATCTGCCCACAAATGTTGGTTGTGTAAATTTGTTATTCCATCTCTTCTAAATGTTGCCTCATCTGTAAACAAGACTGAAGAGAAACTACAGTTTTGCAGTTTAAAGTTCTTCTGTGGTGAATGATCAGAGGGCAAAAGACGCTGCACATATTGCAAATGATACATACAGATGCTGCTCTTGAATTACCCTCCATGAAATGTATGACATGCCAGGGCCACTTGACATATGCTGATACCTGGATCGTCTCAAACAGCCTGTAGAATCTGTTCTTCATGATTAGGCATACAAGTGGATTTTGGTCTTCCTTGATCCATTGTTTGTGGTGCCATGGCTCATGTCTCAGCAATGCAGCAATAAACAGCAGCAAAGGTTGGATGACTCAGCTGCTTTTGGCCTGAAAATCCAATCTAATACAGCTGCCTGCTCACAATATGAATATCTTGCAATTGTTAAATGGAACACTTCTTAGTTAACTCACTACTACATATATTAAACATTGAAGACAGACTAATGACAAATGTAACCTAGTCTACAAGGTAACACAGTGCCATCTACCATAAACTTTCTTTAAACTTAACTCCAAAATGAAGGATTTGCGGACATATGTTTATGTGGATTTTTGTCCTTGTTTTGATGTGTTGAACCCACACCCAAAGTTTGTAAAAGTATTTTTGATATGCCCTATATATATATATATATATATATATATATGAGTATGAAACTATAGATATGGGTATGATTGAGAGAGAGAGAGATATGGGTGTGATAAAAAAAATATACATATACTTGCATATATATATATATATATATATATATATATGTATTTCTTTCTCAGGTGTTATAAAACAGTGCTCAATGTTATATAACAAAGCTATTAAGTCTATATCAGTAAATATATATAATATTCAATGTTGATGGCATGCCTCATAGTTTCATACAAACTTGCAATCTTCAAGTGCGGAATATTGACTGTTAGAATATTATGAAAATCACATTCTCTTGGTGATGATATAAAATTGTGTTAAGACTTATTTATTTTATTATTGTTGTTTATAATATTATATTTATAATTTATATCATTCCAATTCTTAAGATGAAGAATTAAAAAAGATAAAAATTAAAAATTAATCATTTTAAATAAAAAAAAATTTAAATTATGTAAACACATTTTTTATAACAGTTAAAGTACCATCCTATGGAATAAACTTTGTTCTCACAATGTTAATATAATAATAGGTTAAGACTATCAATTAGTATTCCATACCTGAAGATTGCAAGTTTGCATAAAACACTAAGTCATGCTATCAATATTATATTATTATCAATATTATATATATATATATATATATATATATATATATATATATATTGATAATATTTGTGGTCAATATATATATTTGTATTTATTTCCAAGAGGATAAAATCCAGGTAGAGCTCAATGTACAAGACAGAGCAATAATATAAAAGCTCAAACACAAATATTCCATGGTTATAATTTATTACACTGGAATTGTAATCATAATCCAGTTCATATATATATATATATATATATATATATATATATATATATATATATATATATATATATATTCACACACACAAGTAATAATCCATTGGTACATAATCCAAATGAATTCTAATAATATAAAATATTAAAACTTATCCACAAAAAGAGCTCAATGTTTTATTATAACAGAGCATATAAATTATATAGAATATAGATCCAACATTACCCTGAGGTAATGTTGGATTTCTATTCTATGTAATATATATATCAATAAAAATAAAACAGTTACTAAATAAACACACTGATTCCGCTATTAGCTACTACTTTTCATTACTGGATATATTTCAATGGAAACATTATAGCATGAGCATTCAATAATAAATATTATGCAAGAGACAATGAGTATATTTGCTAAATATCATATTTTTAAGTTAAGGCTATTTTGACCTTACTAAAATAAAATCACCCTTTTACCATTTTATAACTATATTCATTGAATGGCTGAAAATGAAGAACTGTTGTCAGATTTTGGCAGGAACTGCCCAGCATCCTTTTGGGCTGACAAATTATTTTCCACTCTCAAACTTCTCTCTCACAGATGGGTATGTGGCTAGCTCCTCACTGTTCTATCACTACTGCCATGGAAAGTGCTCAGATGAGTTATATTCCATGGTTCTACCAAGTCTAATCTTTACAGCTAAGACCCATCATGCCATGTATATCGTAGCAAACCACCCACATTCTCTTCGTATTCTATTGGTGAGAAGTCAGTTCCACTCAAAATGCTTCTTCCTGCAAACAACAACAAATACAGGATGTTTTCCTGATTGCTACAATCTTAATCTGTTCAATTCTAGGGTTAACCATTATTTCCCTTCCTTCCTATCTGTATAAACTGCTGCTTAATTTAACCCTCTACCACAAGTAGCCCTGGGCCTTGTACAGGGTGACCCTTACTGTAAAAAGACTTAAAATGGACAGGTAGTAAAATACTTATCAGCATTCATTGTAGAAATCGCTAGCATTCATTTTGTTTTCAATTTTGGACTAATGCTCTTGTGTAAGGCATGAATTCATTTCTCCCTCCAGATATGGGTTAAATAACAGAGTAAACCGAGTTCTCTAACATTGGTAGAAGTTACTCTAGAAGGAAACAATAGATTCAAAATAGTGGAGAAGACAAGGGGAAGAACTCCATATTTCCCAAGGATTCATAGTAATAAATCACAGAAAGAGAAAAAGGAATATCTGAAGAGCCATGAAAAAAAAAAAAAAAATATATATATATATATATATATTTATATTCAAGGAGGTAATGAAAAATTCTCAGCTAGACCAAGAACAGATAAAAAAATAAATTGTAAGTTTGGTTATCTTTTTTCAGTTCCCCTCATACATAAATTGGGCTGAAAATTTATTCATTCATTCATTTTCTATGGTTTATCAACCATTTACAGGTTATTTAAAGCCAGAAAATATTTTTAGATTATAAGAATGTTTTTTTGAGAACGATTTAATGATACAAGTCTTAATTTTTAATCCATAGCTAGGGGGAGAAGATGTGGATTCATCCTTTTCTAAAGGGTACACCAAGACTCATGTTCTCAGCTTTGTTGTTACTACCTCATTGTTTCGTTAATTGTTTTTTTGATTGATTAATTCATTTTCTATGGCTTACAGGTTATTTAAAGACAGGAAATTTTTTTAGATTGTAACAACTTTTTTTTTTTTTGAGTTAATGATTATTTAGTGATACAAATCTTATTAATTAATCAATAGCTGGGCGGGGAGAAGAGATGGATTCACACCTAATCAAAATTTGATAAACAAGAAATTATAATGTGGATATAAAGTGGGGGATCAATTCTATATTACAATCAATAAATAAACTGATCCATCCCTTTGTGGCTATAGTAGATGCTGTTTTTTATCAATTGATTTGTTTTTTTACTGCTTATCAACCCTTTGCAGGTTATTTATAGCCATAAAATATTTTAACATTGTAAGAATTATTTTTTGTTTTGAGATAATGATTTAGTGGTACAAGTTTTATTAATTAACTTTAGCTGAGGGAGTTAAAAGAGGTGAGTTCATGCCTTTCCCAAAGGTATTTGTATGTAAGTGAATATAACAAATGGAGTTTAGCTCTCTGATTAACAATTCCAATCCATTATTCATTACGTGATGCACACTTCCAAATTTACAGCACCCGGTATTCTAAAGTTGTCACTCATCTAGGTACTGACCAAGCTCAATAAATGTTACTTCAGTGATCATAGAGGAAGTAGTGTTTTAGAGACCATAAGCAGGGTTAAAGATTTCATCTATATAATTATAAAAGCATAAAATTAATTTTTCATATTTGAGAAGTAAATCAATTTATTTTTGTACTGTGTCAACCTATAGAGATTCATTTAGTATTGTAATGAATTCTATCGCCTATGATTGCCTGAAAGTGTTTTTATACCTTCATCATGTGATTACATCTATTTAATGACAATCTGTGAACACTGACAGGTGTTTCAGCAAATTTTTAAAATGATTGATAGTCTTTCCTTTTGTTCAGTATTAAAAGCATCACAACATATCCAATGAAATCTACATACAACTTGGCAAATTGTGCTAAAATGAATTATCCTTTCTTCAACATTGCAATATATTGTTTATATTAGCAGTTTGGTTCATTGTTCACATGAAATATTTAATCACAAAACTTAAAACATTGTATAAATGAAAAGGAAAATAAACAAAGTTTTGATTGATTTACCAGTGAAATATTTTAATTACTTCGAGATAAAGCAATGACTGAAAAATATATTTTGCATGCTTATTTGCACAAGAGTATTTTAAAGTCATTGTTGTTAAGCAAGTTTGAGAGTAGCTCCAAAAGTAATGCTTCCTATTATGCTGGTTCATATCACCAGAAGCAGATGTTTTGACAGAGGGTGAGTATTCCTACCAATAACCCATATTTTATTTTTCCTACTTAGACCAACCAATTCAGTGAAAATAGTATCTGCCATGAAAGTGTGTACCAGTGACATTTATTAGAACTTCATGAACATTCATGGAGACCAAACTGTGGATGTGAGCCTAGTTAAGTAATAAAGAGCACTTCAAAATGGTTGAGACTATGAAAAAAGTAGTGATTTTGTTGCTGATGATTTGCTTTATCTCAGTGTTATCATAGTTCCCATATCCATTATGGTCCCCATGGAAATAAAGAGGATGTTCATTGAGGACACATGGCACAGTGGATAAAGGTGTTGGTTAGATCCAGTGACAGGACCCAAAGAGTGTGAGTTCAATACCCGGTTAAAGCAGTGGAGAACTTTCAGAGGGAAATTAGCAGGAGATAACTGACATCCATTAAAACATGGCATGTGGAACTAGAACAGTCTACCCCAGTGAGTGAAATAAAGGGATCAGTTCGACATTCCAACCCCCTAAGAAGGCAGGAGCGTACAACGGCTGAAACATTGTAATAAATATGGCGACAAAGATGAGGACAATAGTCCGAATAAAGTAAATAATGTACATAATACCTCATCTCAGAAATATAGACAGATACTGAAGAAGGTTTTCATCAGGACAAGTGGTAAAGAATTAACAAATTTGCAAAAAGAACTGATTGTTAAGCTCTGGAAAGAAGGTAAAAGTTACAGGAAAATCTCAGACAAGCTGAATATTCCATTTACTACCATTAGTTCAATTTATTGCATGTTACAAAAAACCAAAGAACAGGAAGATTCTCCATGGAAAATTTCTGCAAGATCTTCAAGGAAATTAATGAATCAGATTAAACAAAATCTAATGGTTAATCGTTAAGAGTTGTAGGACGATCAGGAATCCATATCACTAAATGGACAATAAGCAATAAAATTCATAGGAACAATTTAAGGTCATGCTCCTCTCAAAAAACACCACAGCTATTGAAAAGACAGAGATACCAGGTTGAAATTTGTTTGTGAACATAAGGATAAGGAAGAATCGTATTGGAAAAGAGTTTTATGGATAAATGAAACCCACATTGAGTTGTTTTTATGTAATTCTAGAAATCATGTAAGGAGGAAAGATGGTGATGCCTTCAAACAAAAGAACACACTCCCAACAGTGAGATTTGGTGGTGGCAGCATCATGGTTTTGGGATGTTTTTCTGCAAAAGGTATGTGGCAACATATCAGTAATTGATGGCAAAATGATTGCCGTAGCATATCAAAATATTTTGAAAGCAAATTTAATGATTTTGGTTGAAAATTTTGAACTTCCTCCTGACTGGATCTTCCAACAAGATAATGATCCTAAGCAAACTGCAAAATCTATAAAGAAATGGGTTGCCGAAAATAATGTAAATATCATGAAATGGCCAAGTCAGTCCACAGATTTAAACCCAGTCAAGAATCAGTGTTTGTATTTGAAAATTCAAATCCAGTCAAGATCCCAAACAAACATCTCAGATCTGAAGACCATATTCAAAGAAGAATGGATGAAAATACCAAATAAAATTTACAAATTATTAATTGAGAACTACAGGAAGAGGTTGGTTGCTGCAGAAGTGAATAATGGATATGATTCTCAGAGTGATTATACAGAGATGGAACAAAGTTATCCACCATTATTGTCACATACCAATTTTCTATGTCAAAATAACAAAATACCATCTTCACTATCAGTGGATATCTTGTTTCATGTCTGTATAACCACTCTGAAGATGGCTCATGTGAGCTGAAAGCTTAGGACTAACTTAAAAAAATATCCAAATATTGAATAAATTCTGTCTTTATTTTCACTCAAAATTAAAGCAAACATTTGAACGTTAAATGGCTCATGATCATATATAATAGACATTCTTTGTCTGTTATATTTAATAATATATGTTTAAATAATGATCTGCTGCCACAATACACTAAATACACACACACACACACATATATATATATATGTAATTTTCCAAGTGTAGCTTAGATGTGGCACAAGACCGAAATTAGGGGTCACCCAGTGAGGATAATTGTTCTAGCAAGCCAAGCTTGCTAACCATTACACCGCCTTGAGGTGCCCACAAATATATATGTAGAAGTCAAGTGAATTACCTGCCAACATTGCTGCCTTCTTCTGTTTTCTTGTAAAGCAAGCCATCTCATTTTATAGGAGAGTGCCTAATACACCAGTTAGGTTGGTCCATTTTGCTAGAATGGACCTGCCCAATACATTTGCATGAGTGGTCTTTATTCACCCATATATTTCTCCATGAAATGACTCAAATCAGTTTTTAGCTTTGGCTACACTTGCCTACTTGTGTGTTAGACCACTGGCAAGCTAACCAATATTCTACTATATATATATATATAGCTAGAGAGAGACACACAGACAAGTTAGAATAAATTCATACAAGGTCAGATAAGCATCTAATATTTTAATTCTATTTTCAAATAAGTTCTTTCACATGGAAATTATATATAAGCTGTCCAAAGTTCAGTTTTTTATTCAAGTACTTTTGACAATGTTAATCATTATCAAATTTTGGAAGCTACATTATGAATTCAAATATCCATGTATCCTAAGAGATGTCAAGTGTAGAGCAGTTTTATATTTAGTAACACAGGAAATTAATATATTAAATATTTGATATATGTTATGAAATGTTGCCTTTGGTGAATGCTATTTTATTTTATACAGGTTGTCTCTTTTGTGTAATAATAGCTACAAGTGTTTGGCGTCTTTCTTTAGAGTTTGTGCTGTATATTATTTTAACATTATTCACTAATATTTGTCTTATATTAATAGCCACAGAAAAGTCTATGTAATATGTGGGTTGTTTCTTTTGTACAATAATAGCTTCAAGTATTTGAAGTCTTTTTTTACAGTGTGTACTCAATAGTACCTTGGTATTATCTACTAACATTTTTCTTATGTTATGTTTTGGTTGTTGTTTCGAGTAATATTGTGTTCACAAATTGCACTATGTTTCAACAATTAACAAGTTAACCTGTGAGAAAGTGAAGTACTTGTGTGACCAATGTAAGAAAATATTTTCTGACAGTTGACATTGGAGATGCAATCTCCTTCAAGATACAAAAATTCATAAACGACACTTTATTGAGATGGTTTCTGACATCTGACATTATTGTCCATGAATTGGTTTGAAGTTTAAAATTTTTTATAGTAAATGTTAAATCTAACATGCTTACCACAATTGGTTATTACTGAAAAAGTCTTCAGATAAGAATTGAAAAGTTTGGGCTATGGCTTTACACATGTCAAAGATGTTTGATAGGGTTTAGCATAATGGTCTTCTCAACAAGCTCAAGGCTATAGCATCATTGTACAAATTGCTAACTTAATCCAATCCTTTTTATAAATCCTGTAATGAAAGTCATGTTGAATGGTCTCTATTCTAAATCCTTCCTATCCTTGGTATGATGATAAACTACATCCAGCAGCAAGGCCTCTGATTAGGAGGTTTTGAGGAGCATGGAACCACCTCTTAATTGCTGTTGTTCCAGGTTCATCCTGATGCAGAGTGGTAGCACCTGTTAGGGTCCCAGCTATGGGCAAATAGTTACCCCCCCCAAAAAAAAACTGGAGTCAAAACACTATGAAAGTATAAAAACATTTTTATAGTAAAAATACCAGCAATAGATTTTTGAAGAAAAATATTACAAGCAATACATTTAACTCTTGACAAAAATACATCAATGAAACTTGATCTACAAACTTTTTTTTTTTTTACAAAAAATACATATTCTATTCATATGAACCTATCCCCAAAAAATTGTTGGCATTAAATAATCCATTGAGGTTGATATGCTGTAAAACAAAAATAAACTTAAACTATCTAAATCCTTCCATATTAACGTGAGGGTCACTAAGGGCTCTATCTTTGGACCTACTTTGTTCATTTTCATCAAAACTTGTCTCGCTCCCCACCACCAAAAAAAATATTGCTGACCTTTAATCCTATTAGAGAACAATTCTTATCTTCAATCAGCATGGCTGATGCTAACCTCCAAGAGAGAAATTCATTTCACCTTCTCAGTCTCACATTTTCCATCAACAGAAAATGGTATTCTGTTATATCAATTTCTAAGTCTGCAGCAAGGAAAGTTGGTTCACTATGCCATGCTAGACAATCTTTTTTGCCCAAATCCATCTTGCCTGTTTATAAATCTATTGTTCATCCATACATCAAATATTGCTGCCATATATTATCTAGTTCTCCTGCTATATATCTTGAGATTCTTGATAAAATCCAAAGAAAGGTCTGTAGTATTACTTGTCCTGACCAGTAGCCATATCACCTTGCTTGGAGTGAAAGGATTACAAAAAAAAAAAAAAAAAATCATTATTAAGTGACATGTACTGCCTAGTTCTATTTTTAGTGGCATTTTTATTTTCTTTATAGTTAATGTCCATCTGGTTGTGATATCTCAGTGTGTAAAAGGAAAGATCGTTACTTATCACTGCAAATCAAGAGTGACGTCATATTTCCTATGAGAAGTGAAAGTTACTGCATTCGCTTTCTTCATCATAGAAGAGAACAGAAGATGAACTGAAAGTTGTTCGTGATTGAACTATAAAGTCTCAAGAGTCGCAGTGCATTACTTTTATAATGAGAACAGTTGTAGTTGACGGATGTCACAGAAGTTGATATCCAATCAGTATCGGCAGGGTCACCATGGAGAAAGGATGTTCAATGTTGAAAGACCCAAAACCCCTAATGATTCTCAACTATAAACGTCACTGAAGATGTGTGCCAAAGCATCAAAATGATCTATTTCATGAAATAGTGTTTATTTTCATTTACACCAGAAGGATTTTTGGTGCTATTTTTATACATTTCTTTAAGGCTAATTTTATTTGCTTGTTGATGACATGGTTGAAAGAAATTATTGTCAATAAGAGTTTGTTTTATGTTATTCATTTCTTTAGAAAATAATGTGTTCAAAGAAGATATTAATTTTGCTTGGTTAATCATGCTTTTTATTACAGCAATTTTATATCTGGGAGGACATTTACTTTTTTAATTAAGATAAGAGTTTTTGCTTGTGATTTCTATATAGATTGAAGTAGTACAATTATAACTTAGTATCTACTAAAATGTCAAAGAAAAGGTTTCTTTTAAGGTTTTCATATGTCAGGTATTCTACAAGTACAGGTAATCCAATATTACGTGCTGCATGGTTGGATCATCAGCAACTAAACTGGTTCCCCAACCAGGCTTTTCTGGTGAGGGGGGTGGCTAGACAGCCAGCAGGATTAAGAACAAGACCTGTCAAAGGGCAGATCCACTTTCTTGTCAGGTCAACACCCATCAATCAAAATGGAATAGAGCAGGCTACATAGCTGGGTATGCAGTCAATGCAGTCAGTGCATTGATGACATGGCATTACTGGGTGGAGATATATATATATATGAGAGAGAGCAAGATCTAAAAGGTCAGCCAATCTAACAGTGATCTCATCTCACACCTAGCGGGTCTTAAATGCCACTTAAGATTATCGCATAATCTTTCATAACTGAATCAATATGCTGGCAAATTCTCATACGTCGAAACCAACGGGAGAGTCCATTATTATTATTATATATATATATATATATATATATAATGATGGACTCTCCCATTGTTTTTGATGCATAAGTGTCTTTCAGTTCAGTTTTTATGTTTATGTTTTGTATGAGACATTAATCCTACATGGGATTTGCAAACAAAGTCCACATTAGGGACATGCTGAAAGGTTGACCATCATATCGGCTGATATATTGGCCCAAGATTTAGTGTTGGTTCTTATTCTCTCAAATGGTTGAGACGATTCTTTAAAAGTTAGTTATACCTCAGTGGCATGTGTTCTCCAGTTTATATTTTTATCCTAGCTCTTACAACAAATTCCCAGAATCCCTCATTTGTGTACATGTGCAGTTACACCAGTGTAACAAATTTAGTCTGATGAAGTCCTAAATGAAGAAACGTATCATATGAAAAAAATTTTCCTATTTGTTTTATACATTCCACCCCAACATTGTTAATATATAAAAAATTATATATCCTTATCATATATATATATATATATATATAAATAAAGAAAAATATGGGCGATGTTGTGAAAGCGTATTCCTAAAATATAGTATTTTGAATGAAAAATGAAAAGAATTTTATTTTAATCTAAAACATGACGCCGACATGATCATATTGAAATGGAACGCTGATCTTGAAAAATTTCAGTTGTCTCTTTTGATTAGTCTTGCTCTTATGTCCATCGTCTTTTCATGTTGAATTAAATATAGTCTAATGTTAATTATGTTTTATGAATATGTCCTGAAGATGGTCTACTAGACCGAAACATCCAACGTTGACATTATATTAACATTAAAACAGCTTAATTGCATATTAGGATTTTTGTTTGTTTTTTCTGTATATTTTTCTTCATACTGTCGGATCTATATCCATATATTTGCTTATGTATACATACATATATATATATATATATAAATATATATTTGTTATGAATGCACTCCAAAGGGTGCAGAAGATCGCATAATCAGTGAGGTCTTGGGGTCATCACAAGTTTTGTGTCTTCCAACATCATAACTGTTCGCCCAAGCAACCCTACTGGAACAATACTCATTCTGGCAGGTGATCCTGAAGCAAATGTCAACCAAGAACACAAAAAAGGACATATAAACAACTGCAACTACTGATCTTGAATTAGCAACTGACCAATCAGAAATGCCTTAAGTTACTTCCTCCTCAGCCATGACAAGACAAAAGGAAAACAAACTGAATGCTCGTCTTTTCCCTCATGGGTCCAATATGCGGAATGACCCTCCCTCCCAATGAACACTGCTTGATGTAACATGTAAGTAATTCCCAGTTGTCGTCATGAAAAATTTATATATATATATATATATATATATATATATATATTATTATATCACATTAAAAATAGAAAAGAAACAAAACTGTCATGCACATTTGCTAGTCATAGGAATTATGGTCAGAAACAATTTTTCTTGTGGGACAGCTAAAGAAAAAAATTGCCTGCACACACACAAACAAGTTTTACTCATGTCAAAAAGTCTATTACACATCTTGATTGTGATTGTGGATAAACTGTTCAAAGTTAATGATTCTGTTGTGTGTGCATGAGAAGAAAAAACACAGGTCTATAAAGAATCTATTTGCACAATCATTTTGATTATCTTGAGAATCAGTTGTACAACATTGATGCAACATGTCAACCATTCAGAGGTGTCCTTACTGTACATTCATGAACAGATACTTTGCAATGGTGTTACTCATTTGGTGATAACACCGAGTGAGATTGTGTATCATGTGACCATGACATTCACAGTGAATAAGCAGAAAGTTGTAGTGAAAGAGATAATCACCTACCTCAAAAAAGAGTTTGTGTTGTGTGTGATCTGCCAAAGAAAAAATACTAAAAGTAGTTAGCAAAAATCTACTACTTTAAGTATCAGAATCTATACTAATGTTCTTTACTCCCCTGAATGGTGTGGCCAATCAGAAAAATCGTTTCGTAATCTTATGAGCGAGGATTGTTTTTGAGCTTGGTGAACGAACATGTGTTTTTGCTGGTGAGAAGTGAAGGTTGGATGTGTGACCCTATTTTGTCATTTCCACATTGCCTGTTCGACTGTTACGACAGACTATCATTAGAACTGCGATTTGGCTACAAGTGTTGCGGTTGAGAGACAAAAGAAACTTATTGCGGGTGTTTATTGCTATTATAGTTTCCAGTTTTTTTCTCTTTTCTTTACTACAACAGAAGTTTTAATTGGAATTTATCAGATAGTATTTGAATGTTTTAGGCAACTTTCATGAATAATTTAATGAATTAAAACTCATAAAACTTGAGTACGGATGCTTACATTCAGAAATCAGAACATCTAAAAATGTTCAATGTTTGCAGCCTGCAATGAAAAGAATTTATTGATTTACTGACTCAGAAAGAGAAAATCTGGAAATTCCATAGAAAGAATAGAAAACATTCAGCCATTCTGAATACATCTTATTACCTACTAGTGTATTTGTACCATCAAAAACGTCATGACAAAGGCTATTTAAAGAGCAAGTTGAAGCAAGAGAATCACTTAATAGACAAAGTGCCTCACATGAAAGGCTTTAACAAATAAGACTGCAATTTAAGAAATGTACGAGTAAAGGAACAGATTAATTAAATGGCTTGCTTTGCTGGGAACTAATTTTGTCTAAATGCAAATAAATATTTTATTTGTATAGATTATTGAAATGACTAAAGGAAATAATCACTCATCCGTTAACTTAGTTTGATTTACTTCCATTTCCACTACAGATGGGACAGACAATATATAAATAAATACATACATACATTGATGATGATTCTTCAGGTCCTGTACAGAGTTATTTAACAAAACTCTGTATCATCCAGGATTGTCAATCCTGCTACAGTTCCAGTTTAGCTTTTTACAACTTCTGGTTTTCCAAAAGTTAAAAATTGCTGTTGAATCCCAAAATAGGAATTTGAAAACTGTTTTGAAAAGTGAAAGGAACAATGGGATCAGTGTATGAGGTCTCAAAGAGAATACTTTGAAGTGGATGAAATGCTTATTCACAAGATAAGCTACTTTTTTGTTAATATTAAATAACTCATTTCTAACATATCAATCAAGCCTGAATTTCTGTCTATCACAATGAATGAATGTTCTCTCTAGTAGGACTTCTGCCTTGGACACTTATTGGAATTTAAGCACTCCTCAGACCTGAAGAGAAACTCATATATATGATCCATAGCTAAAAATGCTAAAAAAATGGTCGGTTTCCTGTACTGCTCACGGAAGTACCAGGTTACTCCTGCTATCCTCTACTCTTGGGAGTGTTCCACAGGGTAGTGGTTTGTGGGACAAGAGCCAGTTCAATCCAAAAATGAAGTACTATCACAATATCTGAGCTGGTGCTGCTCATTCTTCACAGAACTCAAAAATGTCTATGCAGCCTTATGGGTGATAAATTCTTTTCCACCTTACAACCACTCTCCCACAGATGAAACATTGCAAGCTTCTCACTACTCAACTTCTACTAGGAAAAGACTGATACTTATTTAATGAGCTTGTGTAAATGGATGGTGAAACAGAGTGAAATAGAATAAAAAGACAAATATTGCTAAAAGCTACAAAGCATAGGATGTTATGGAGGACCATGATTGCCAACGTCCTGAAGAGACATACCACAAAGAAGACTTGGGCCACCAAACTCTTTGGCCAATGTGAATAAACCAAAGTCTTTGGTTCATCATTGCTGGCATGTTTACTGCAACTGAAATAAACAAGGTTGGCTATCAAACAAGAGAGAGAAAGGTTTCAATTTAGGAAGATACGATAAATACTGGAGGGGAGGGGTTTTTCAAAAAAAAAAAAAAAAAAAAAAAATGTGTGTGTGTGTGTGTGTGTGTGTGGTAGTGGTTGGGGGGGGGGGGAGAATCATTTTTTCCAAAGATAAAAGAATGAAAAAAATGAACTGGGTACACAATCAAGATCAATAAATATCCACTTTTCATGACATGAATTCTTTGCAGTCATATAATTTTAGTAAATAGTCAGATTCAAATTTTGGAGAGAAATATCTACAAAATCTGAAATATCTGGAAGCAAAACTTTTCATATATAAGTTATAAGACAAAACTTATTAAAATAAAATGAAGCAAATTTAAAACATATGAATTTTTCTTTTATATAAAGTTAATATATTTAAATGCATAAATTTTAATATTTATTGGTATGCAAAGAATTTATCAGGTGTATTTTTTTTTTTTGCTGTAGTTTATTAATTGACTGCATGTGAAGAATATCAACACAGGTATCTACTAAAGATCAAAAACTTTCATTCATTAATTACTTGCATTAAATTCCATAATCTTTATAAATGTTTCTAAAATTGCATGCAGGAAATGACTTACTTTTGCCTATGGAATACATGAAGAGAAATATGATTTTTAAAATTCCAAAATTGAAAATACAGACTTTGCATAATCAGGATAGCTGCCTAAGTAGGTCAAAGTGTTTTACCTGTATCCAATTAACAGGTTTTATTGTGTATGTGTGTGGTACAGGTAACATAACTATCTATATATAAAATTCAGTGACTCCTGTTAGTCTGTCACACCCTCTAAAAGCAAATTTTGGGGAGAAGTGCAAACATGTAAGTACAGTTGGTTTTACTAGGGTCATGAAAATCACAAAGTAAGGTTTTTGTTCAAGTATTTTTCCAACAAATCAGCTTATTCAAATTTCATCTATTGGTTTGCAAAAATAAATAAAATGTAGAGTTTGTAAATTTTGATAAAAAAAATATTAGCAATAATTTCAACAATACTAAATACTGTGAAGAGTTTTAAAAAATTCTAGTATTCCAAATTTCTGATATGTCTAAGACTCTCCTTATATATATATATATATATATATATATATATATATATCTCAATTAAAAAGAAAAAATATGTACCACCTCCTAATTTAATCAATTATTCTTTAGCCCATAGCTCAATCTTTTAGAAATTATCATTGTAATTAATTCATAACTTTTAAAAATATTTTGTGTAGTGTCGTGTTACTGACTCACAGGAAGTAGTATGCACTCAACTGTCTCATGCGTAATAGCTGTAGCTATTTATAGTCTTTATGACTTCATATGTAAATGAGTCACCTAAATGTGGACAAACTTGAATGAATCAATAACCTTTGCCTAAAGTCATTAAAAGATAAACATGCCACAATGATCTGATTACAAAAATAGTGTTTTTGGCCACTAAAATGTTTAAAAACTTCAACCCTATATGAAACATTTGATTTTTTTTTTGTCTTCATAATTTTCTCTCTCTCTCTCTCTCTCTCTACAGCAGGTGTATTTGTAAATGTACTCATCCATTTTTAAGATTCCAATAAACACAGGTGCTCTTATAGCAAACCAATGTAAACTTCCAAAGATAATACAAAATCCTTTGATTTTCAGCAATAAGAGTTAAACATGTAATTCAAAATGGAACTTATCTTAAAACTGTTATTAGGTTGGTGCAAAAATAATGTCGTTTTCTCACATGTGAGAAAGCGACATTATTTTTGCACCAACCTAATATCCTTTTCTTTTCAGTTAGTATAAAAACTCTGGTATTTTCAGGAAAAAAAAAAAAAAATAAATAAATAAAAATCAACATATGCCATGTCTCTTTTGAACAGTGATTTTTAACCACCAAGTCCCAAAATATTGTCATGGCTTATATATAAATATATATATTAGGTTGGTGCAAAAATAATGTTGTTTTCTTGCACCAACCTTATATATATATATATATATATATATATATATATATATATGTGTGCGCGTGTGTGTGTGTGTGTAGTGTGTGTTGATATAGTAATGGTACAGCGTTAGTATTTGAATAAATGAATAAGTATTAAACTTTTTTTTTATTAAAATAATTCTTATCTATATTCTTCAATTGTTTGTTTTAATATTCATTTAATATTCAAAGTTCATATATGTTCATGTTGTTTTTTTTTTAATCTATAGTTTTATTTTATAACATTTAAACGTATACTCTTTAAGAATTTTGTTAAGTGTGCTGTGATATTTTTATTTGCTCCGAGGTGTGCCATTGCTTAAAAAAGGTTGAGAAATACTGCTTTAGAATATGAGTGATCATTTTTATCCAAAATCAATTGTTTTTTACTGCTCCAAAAAATTCTTGTTTTAAAATGACACCTTTCTGTCTTTGTGATTTTTGTTCTGCCGTTCATTTCCGCAAATATATATGTGTGTGTGTGTGTGTGTGTGTGTGTGTGTGTGTGTGTGTATTTATATGTTTATATCCGATTTGTAACCTGTAGTCGATATTAATTTTGTCAAATTTTCTTAATTACACAGCGGCCCTTTTAATAAATGCACTTCCCATCTCTCTCCCACACCCCTTTTTCTTTTCCTCTCTCTCCCTCTTCTTCTGATCTTTAAGATTAGATCGTCTATTGTGTGTGTATGTCACCACAAAATGTATCCTTTCCGGTTACATCTTTAATGTATTAGACATCCAACAACATTCATATTTCTCTCAATTAAACCGTCTTTGACTCCCCTCTCTAAAACTTCTGTTAAATTTTAATCCCCCACCTTCTCTCGTCTGTTACCCCTCTCTTTAGCTCTAACATTCGTCCCACGCTCTCATACTTACACTCTCTAAATTTTATTTTTATTTCCAGAGTTGTTTTTTTCCGTTTTCTTTTTGAATTTGTAGGTCTGATGAATTGGATCGTATTTACGATTCCAATGGAATACATTATGACCATGGAATATTAGTGTTTAAGCCTTTTTATTATATCCTTACTCTGTCCTGGACATTGAGTTCTACCTGGATTCTATCCTCTTGGAATTTTTTATACAAAATATATATTTATGTGTATGCATGTATATATATATATATATATATATATATATATATATATATATATATATATATATATGGGACTTGGTACTATGCACAGCTTCAGCCATCTGCTGAAAGTTTTGGAACATTTCCCTTGTGGATAAGGGAGGATTACTTTAATATAATCATGGAAGTTGGTTATAATGGTTTTAAGATTAGCTTACTAACTACTGTTCCATGGTAAGGTTTCCCCTTTGGTAATGATCATTATCTCTTCTTTTGCTATAAATCTTTAAAAAAAAATGCCTGAAAATCTTCTAAGAGAATAAAATTAGCAAGTAAATAATTATCTGCAATCATCAGTCAAATAATGTTTTTTTTTATACTTTGACAAAAGGTTTTTGTTTTTTGTTTTTTCTCAGTTCAGATGATTAAAATTGTTTTGGGTGCTTTTCATATTAGAAATCAGAATTAAAAAATTATAGCATGTTAACTTATTACCAACAAACCTAAAAAGAACAAAAGAATAAGCCTCGCAGGGATAACAGAGATAATATGTAAGAAATGTTATTCAAAAATTAATAAAAATTCTTACTCGCATTTCCAAAATTCTAACATGGTGGATTATCATTGTCAGACACAATCTTAACTGTATAAGATATTCAGGTAACACAGTGTTGATAGACACTGGAAGGAAACTGCAGAAACCCCAAGAGAAAGGAAGGTCATAAAGGAAAGGGAGAAGAAAGGACTAAACATCAATTCTAAGATAAAGTGTGTGCTTTTCAGCAATAGGAACAGTCCAAGGCATGAATTACAAACTGAAGATGCCACAATCAAACAAGTATGAACAGAGGACAAAAAATGTGACAGTTAAAACAAAAGGCATGTGAAAGGTTTTGGAAGTAAGATATGCTTAAATGGTATTTGGAGAGTAAAGACTCAGAATGATGGAGTTGGGATCACATGTGGCTTTAGACTTTATTTAACATGGCACCTTCTATCAATAAAGATGAAGGAGTTTTTAACTCCTGATTTTTAGTTTTCCCCTGGTGGAAAATCAAGGGTAGATAACTTTTGTTTTATTTATCTCCTATAGGTACACTGGAATAGCAAAGATGCCTTCCAAATGCTAACCAAAGAATTAAGAAACAGAAAAAGTTTAATTAAAAATGAAAGAAAAGAGTTTCAAAGTATTATGTGATAGCAGTCCTCCTATATAGCAGTGAATGCTGGACAATTTCCTTACAAAGGATTGATTGCTTTGTTTTTATGGAGTTATTTAAAACCAAAAGAATTTTGGGATTGTAAAATTAATTCTTTGATTTTTTTTTTTTTTTTTTTTTTGCATTAACAATTATTTGAGAATAATAATGATTTTTTGAGATCCAAGTCCTCCTATATAACCCATAGCTGGGGAATTTTGGGACTGTAAGCATTTTTTAGAAATAATGATTTTTTTTTTTTATACAAGTCTTACTATTTAATGCATAAATGGGAGAAGAGATGAATTCATACTTTTCCCAAGAGTATTTGCATGTAAGTGAATATAATGAATCCAAATGGAATTTGAACTCAGCTCTCTGATTTCTAATTCTTAGCCTTTATCCATTACACCACCCACACATCCAAGCTTATAATACCAGGTACTTCCAAACCATCACCCATCTAGTCACTGACCAAGTTTAACATTGCTTAAATTTGGGGATTGGGGAGTTAAAATTTTTAGGATGCATAATGAGGAAAGAAGGTTTGGAGAATTTGACGCTCACTGGAGATAATGAAAGCAAGAAGGACAGAGCAAAACAGCAAGTAACCTATCTAATAAGCTTGTGTAAATGGATGGCAGAAGTGAAGTGGAAAGGAATTACAAAGGATAGAAAGTTGTGGAGAACCATGATCATTCACATCCTGATGGGACATGACATATTTTGTCGCTTGCTTTTGTGTTGTTCATTATTAGTTTCAGATTAGCCTTTCTTTCATATTTATGGAGTGGCTCCTTGGCCCTGTACAGAGTGAAAATTATTGTAAAAAAAAAAAACAAAAACAAATAGCATAATCTGGGGAAAATCAAACTGGCAAGCAAAGTTCAAATTCTGTCTAAATTTCTGAGATGAGTTATTTATAAGCAGACTATTGGATCATCTTTGTATATCAATTGGTTTGACTGATATGGACGTGGATTTGTATATTGAGTCATTACACTATTATGTTAGCTATCTAATTCAGCCTTTTATATGATGTAACCTCAGTATTTAGATGTTACAAGTATTTCCAAGACTATAAACCTTCCTGGAGCCGAGCCACAAGCTTAAACATGCTCTGTTTACTAGCAGTGTTGGGAGCCTTTCTGCTCTTATACAGTATGTCATTGCCATATAAACAAAATCGGACAAGTGATTAATGTAAACAATATGTGGCATCAGTGAGGGACGCATGGTGAATGCGTTGTATGAGAATGACTTTTTTTTTCTTTTTAAAGAAATTTCTTTCTAATATTAGAGTAAGGCTTGTAACACATCCTGTAAAACCTTACTACTGAGCCTACAACAGCATCATTGAGTAGTTTAGAATGTTACTATTAAATAGTATCAACATTTTTATTTTGTTGTTAACATTTTATACCGAGCATGAAAAACAAAATAAAAATTTACTTTTTCTTTTATAAACATCAAAAAATATTATTTAACTTTTTTTAATGAAATATTTCCAGTATTATTATTGTAGGAAAAAAAAACAAAAAAAAAACAAAGATGGTATAAAGAATCATTGAAACTTCTGTGGGCAAAGTGCTTAGGATGATAACTATGAAAAACCAACACATAAAAGGCAGGATGAAAGTCTTTCGAATTGTTCTGTTTTGGCCTAAAAGTCGATCAAAACAGGGTGTTTGAAAAGCCACAATAAGACAGAATAAAACTCGTAATAAAAGAGTTGTAATAAAAAGTGTGTCAACCCAGAATATTGCAACAATAAGTAATAAGGTGAAATACAAATAGTAAACATAGGGAATGTCAAACTAGAGTGTTGTTATAAAAAGCAACAATAAGAGAATAAAATTTGTAATAAAATATCTTCAAATATTGCTGGCCAGTACTTGAATAAAATCCTCTGAAATCTACAAGACAATGGCTTAACTCATATCTTTCTGGAGCTGGTTTAAAGTTCTTTTTTTTTTACATATATTGTCATCATTTTTGCTTGAAGTTCACATTTCCTTGATTGCAGATAAAAACTTGCAAATTTTCATTTTTCAAATTTATAGTTTCTAATTATACAGTGTGTGGCAGAAATACCTCTTACAAAATAGTAAGATTACATTGTTACATTAGTAACAATGGAGTCTTCATCAAGCTAATATCTTACCATTATGTGGGAGTTATTTCTGCCATCCTGTAGTTTTGATATATAGAAAAAAGGCTTTAGTTTAAAATGATTCCAGTAGAATATTGGGTTATGGGTAAAAGTGTTGGTTAAGTATGTTCATTACTTGTGTTAGTTACATATACAAGGGTGTATCAATAAATCTGTATTCTGAATGGTCTTAGATGAAATTTACATTGTATAATATTTAATCTATATAGTTAATATTCATCACTGAATGAAGTGCACTGAAAAGAAAGTAAATTATGTTGAAAAATAAATTAAAACATTTTTTTTTACTATTATTAACCAGTAAAATTCTGATTATTTGTGAATTGCTCATTCCAATTTTTTTTCATATAAACAAATCCATGTTTGTATAGAATTTAGGTAAAAAAAAAAAAAAAAAAAAATAAAAAAAAAAATGAACAAACAGAAACAATGGTAGGAATTATGGGAGAAGAGAATGAGAATATACAGGCAAAGGATGAGAAAAGAACAGAGTTTGCCAACATTGATGGAATTTCTACAGATTTTAAAACCCAGGGTACAGATTTTAAAACCCAGGGTACAAACTCACATCAATCCAACTATATATATATATATATATATATATATATATACACACACACACACACACATGTATTTGAGCAGCAATCTCTTTTCATTAAAAACAACTGACAAGGAAACTAACTGCAGTACCTTATCAGTCATTTTTAATGAAATTTGTATATTATATATCTATATATATATATATATATATATATATATATATATATATATATATATATATATAAACAGACTGTCGCCTCTAAGTGTTGACTTCTATGTTCACTTTTATATTTACACACGCTCTATCTCTGATATTGAGCACTTTATCTTATAAATATAGCACACCTTAAGACTATATATATATATAGATATATACACACACACATTCATATATATATATATATATATATATATATAGTATGACAGGATCTTAAACTGCTAAAACCAAGGAAAATAAATTTCCAACATCATATGCCCACTCTAAATACAAACTTCAAGCTGTGTAATTTAAAACAATCTGACCAATGAAAAGCAGAGAAAAAAAAAATGTTAGCCTCAAGTACAAACTCAGTCAATATAAATATCCTTTGAGAAACCATAAAACTGCACACAATTCAATGTTAAAGTTTCTTGACAGGACTGCAAAAAGATGTGAAATTACTCCTGAAATTTTGATTACCTCACCAGTAGAAATAGATTTTCATGTGAGAAGCAGTCAAGTCAGCATTTGTAGTAAAAAGTACAAATCGTTATTGTTTGATGGTCATAAACATTGGAAAGTAGCAATAGATTTAAAATATTCTCACCTTTCCAGCTGAGAACACATAGGATGTGTTTAGTATAACTGACATCATTGGCATCTGTTCAGTTCTCCTGTTCACTACCAAGTACTTTTGTTAAGTGTAGTCCTGCAATTCTGTTGTAAAAACAAATTGATGAAAATAGAAAATCTTCATCGAGTCTTTAAAACAGTTCTCTTTTTATAGCAATGGACAGATAGAAACAGTAACTAATAAATGAAGTGGAGTGATTATATAGAATCATGTGCTAGGTCTACAACTAGAAAAATTGTTTCACTGTTAGGTGTAACGAGCATGCGCGGAAACGTCCTCGAACTGCGCGTGTGTGCTGTCGCCAGGCACACCTTGGAGTAACATAATGAACTCGACCGAGGACTACAAGAAGATGCGTGAGTCGTTTGGTGTCATTTCTTGGGCGACAAAAGCCGTTGCAGTTGGTCATGCGTCGGCAGCAGTCTTGGGTGCCATTTTGCTTGTTTACTGTCGTAAAGTGTTGTGTCACAAGTAGGCGATCATTTTTGTGTCGCATTCGTTTCTGGTTTGCAAGAAGGCGTTCATTTTTTGTGTCGCAAGAAGGCGTTCGTTTCTTTTTTTTCCCCCCCCGTTTTCTCGCACAAGCTATTTCGGCATTATGGCCTTTGACCCGAAGCTGATACCACTGTTCGACAGAAGCGATTCTGGACAGTTGGTAGTGGAATGGTTGGAGAAGGCGGAACTAATATATCAGTTGAGCGGTGTGAAACGAATTGAGTGTGTTATCCCGATGCGTTTGGCAGGTGGCACATATGCTGTGTACCAGCAATTGAGTGAGGAGAAGCGTGCAGACTTCAATTGCATTAAGAAAGCGTTATACACAGCTTTCGCCTTAGACCCCTTCTCCGCGTGGAAGCAGTTTGCAGCACGTTGCCTTCAGCCAAGGGAGACGGTCGACGTCTTTTTGGCAGAACTGCGCAGACTCGCGGTTCTGTTTGGTGGCGTATCAGAAAAGTGTTTGCAGTGTACATTCGTTGCTGGATTGCCTGAGCATGCAGAGGAGCTTTTAAGAGCGTCATCCCAGATGGAAGACCTGGATTTGTCACATGTGCTGGCACGAGCTCGCACTATTTTGAAGAAGTGCACTGATCCTATGAAGCAGGGCGCAGTGGCTGCACAGTTGAAGGAAATAGATGTGCACACAAGGTGCTATAAATGTGATGGACCCAATCATAGGGCGAGCAATTGTCTCCTGGGTCGTGAACCATCCAAAGGTGCTGGTACCAAGCATCGACAGACCATCACATGCTATCGATATCATCGGCAAGGGCACATTGCTCGGTGTTGTCCGGGAAACGGGCAAGGGGGTGAGAATTCAGCGCCAATCTCCTCCCCAAAACCTTTGTAAATGGCGCATTGCCTGTAGTAACAGTTCGTATCAATGGAATACCATGTATAGCTCTGGTGGATACAGGATGCACACAGTCACTAGTCCGCAAGTCATGCATGGACAAGAAAATCAACATGCGTGCTTACAGTAGACGGAGGCGCACTTGACTGCTGTGGAATCGGATTGGTACAAGTTAGCGTTGGTGCAAAACCGTCCATGGCTATGGAAGCCCTGGTCGTAGACGGAGACCTGCTTGGATTTGACTTACTGATCGGACTAGATGCCATCAAACAGTTGGGAGGAATATCTGTAACTGGCACCAGTGAGGTGAAGTTTCCGCAGTGTGTCGAACCAGTCGTTGCTGCCATCACCATTACCGAGCCTGACTTTAAAGTTGAATTTGACGAGACCACTCAGAGGTGGACCACATCTTAGAAATGGGCTGGCAACCAACCTCCGGGTACGTTAAGAAATAGACTGGCAGAATATCCAGCTCCCGCACAAATTCGGGAGGAGTATGATCGGGAACTCCAGATTTGGGTAGATAACAGCTGGCTGCTTCCTTACCCAGAGGACCCCCAAAGGGTTTAATCCCCCTCATGGCCATTCTGCAGGAAAACAAACAGAAAGTTCGGCCCGTTATGGACTATCGGGAACTCAATGAGTACGTTGACGCGTACGCAGCCAATGCAGATGTTTGTTCGCAAAAATTATAGGAATGGTGTCAGCAAGGACCAAATGCTGCAGTGCTGGACCTACACCAGAGCTATCTGCAGGTACACATCGACAAGTCCCTTTGGCCATTCCAAACAGTGGAGATTAAAGGACAAAGGTATTGTCTAACCCGCTTAGGATTTGGGCTCAATGCTGCCCCTTTAATCATGCGGGCCATTGTTAATACCGTCTTGAGCCAGAATGAGATCGTCAGCGCAGCCTCCTCCTCTTATATTGACAACGTTTTTGTTAATGAGAGTGTGTGCTCTGTGGTCCACATCAAGGAACATTTGGAGCAGTTTGGTCTGTCAAGTAAGACCCCAGAGCGGCTAAGAATTGGCACACGCATACTGGGATTGCATGTCTGGGAGGAGCAAGGAGAACTGCGATGGCGTCATGGATGTGAACTTCCGGTAGTCCCCGATAAACTTACCTGCCAAATTGTCTTTTCGCTGTGCGGGAAGTTGATTGGTCATTTTCCTGTATGCGGTTGGTTACGTGTCGCCTCGGCAGTTGTGAAGCAGAGGGCAAACACTGTTACCACTGGATGGGACGATGAAGTGCAGGACCCTTTTCTAGCCCAGATGATCAATGACATTTTTAAGAGGCTAGCCCAGGACGATCCAGTAAAAGGTGACTAGTGCATCAGTGAGCAAAATGTAACTGTGTGGGTAGATGCAAGCTCCTTAGCCACTGGTGTGGTTGTGGAGAGCAATGGCGCCGTGGCAGAAGATGCAAGCTGGCTCCAACCGATGCACAAAGACAAGCACATCAACTTGGCTGAGCTCGATGCTGTTTTGCAAGGTGTCAACCTTGCATTACAATGGAAGGCCAAAACCATTCATTTATGGACAGACTCAGCATGTGTGCATCGCTGGGTAGCTGACACACTGTCTGGACAGACGAGAGTGCGCACCAAGGCAGCCTCCAAGATATTAATCAGACATCGGCTAGCAACACTCCAAGAGTTGGCCTTAGAATACGAGCTGGACATTGATGTAGAGCTTGTCAACTCGTGCAACAATCGAGCCGACCAACTTACTAGAGTACCGCAGCGATGGTTAAATGAAATGCACAAAATAATGGAACCTATGTGCGCTGTGGCTGAAGAGCGAGATGTTGCTCAAGTACGAGCCATTCATCAATCCAGCAGACATCTGGGTGTGAAGAGAGCACTATTTTGTGAAGTTGATCGACTCAAGAGTAACAAAAGCTGAGGTGCAAGCGGTGGTTAGGGGATGCAAGGAATGCCAGTCAATCAACCCGGCCCCAGTGCATTGGAAACCGGGCAGGCTTGATGTCGTGTTAAATTGGCACAGGGTTGTGATGGATGTAACCCATTTCGGACATCAACTTACCTGACGCTGATAGACTGCGGCCCCAGTTGTTTTGCCATTTGGAAGCCCTTGCACCGCCAAGACTCTGCTAGCATCATCAAGGAGCTGGTAGTGTTCTGTGAAAGAAGGCCGCCAGTTGAGCTGCTTACGGATAATGGCACAGCGTTTTGTGGATAGAGGTTTGGCGCATTTGCAAAGATGTGGAATATACAAATACAATTTCACTGTGCCCACATACCATCAGGGAATGGGATAGTTGAGAGATCCCATCGTACAATAAAGTGCATCATGGCGAGAACACTGTGTTTAGTTTTGGAAGCTGTATATTGGCATAATGTTACCCCAAAGGACAATAAAACAGCTTCAACTGCACCGGTGAATGCAACAAACACCTACAGGATCTGCATTAAGGGTATCAACGCAGCTTTGGTGCGTGACGACACAGTTGCCAATCCTTATATGGTAGGAGAGTGTCTGGGTGAAAAATCTGCACAGAAGGTGTACAACAGTTCAACAAGGGTATGATGACACAAATTAATAGCCCACACTCCGTCTCTGTTGATGGAATACCGCGTCACATAAAAGATTTGCGTCCAGCGTGCGGGAAGGATTATTCCATCAGCAACCACATTAGTTCTTCTGATGATGAAGCCCCGATGGTCTATATAAAATCACAGGAAGAGCACACCTCAGAGAGTAGTGCACCTGATGAACCTATGCGGGATGAGCTCAGCGAGACGTCTGAAGAGAGCACCACTGGGGAGGCACTTGAGACCATACCTCTGAGATGGAGCACCAGGCAGAAACAGCCTGCCTCACATTGCCATTTGTGTGATCTAGAGATCAGGAAGGAATGTAATGAGCATGCACGGAAACATCCTCGAACTGCATGTGTGTGTTGTCGCCGGGCACACCTTGGAGTACCATAATGGACGCGACCGAGGACTAAGAAGATGCGTGAGTTGTTTGGCATCTTTTCTTGGGTGACAAAAGCCGTTGTGGTCGGTCATCCGTCGGCAGCAGTCTTGGGTGCCGTTTTGCTTGTTTGCTGTCATAAAGTGTTGTGTTGCAAGTAGGCGTTCGTTTTTGTGTCACAAGAAGGCGTTTTTCCCCCCTGTTTTCTCGCACATTAGGCCAGATAATCTTTCTCACAATAAGCCATCTTGCGCATTTATAAATTTACCGTTCATCCATGCTTTGAATATTGCTGCCATATCTGGTCAGATGCTCCTGCTATATAGCAAGATATTCTCAACAAAATCCAAAGAAGAATTTTTGATGTTATTAGTCCTAACATGGCATTTTGTCTTCAGCCATTTTTCCACTGCCATGATGTGGCTTCTCTCTGTCTTTTCTATAAATATTTTCATGACAATTGTTCTAATGAACTCTTCTCATTGGTAGCATGACTTCATGAATTTAGGTGTATTAATAGATTGACAACTCGATTTCATTATTTTACTGCTGAATTAACTAAATGTTATGTAAGTTCTATTCTAAGAGTTTCTTTTCTTGCAATTCTCACCTGTGGAACTCTTTTGGTTTCTTGCTTCTCTGCCACTTACAATTTTCAAAAATTTAAATGCAGCATCAATTGCCAATTTCTCTCTTCCTGGACCTGTTCTTTTATTGTCCTTTCTCCTCACTAGTCTTCTCATTCTCTTTCACTTCCAACAACACCTTGCATCTTAGTGGCATTATTTCCTTGCTTGTAAAATGATTAACAAAAAATGTGTAGAGTGATTCAGTGGAGAAAGAAGGTTGGTGCAAAAATAATGACGTAATAATGTCGTTTTTTTTATGTATTTTTTAACGTCAAAAAACGACATTACGTCATTATTTTTGCACCAACCTAATAATAACTGTACAATACAAAAAATAACAAGCTGAGATATTACTGGATATGGACAGTGGAATGAAAATAATCTATCCCCAAGATGAAAGGATTTAGTTCAAAATTCCTTGAGGATCACTCAAAGTGACACAGTCAAAATGTTTTGATAATAACAAAGACGAGAACAAAAATAATGTAAAACATTTACCATTGGGGTCATATTACTAAAATATGAATTCCCTTTATTTGTACAAAGAGATACTGCCATCTTTTGAATGAATAGCACTATATATAAGATTTGTTATCATGTCCATGGTACTAAACTGACAATTTGTCATAATACATTATCTTATACTGTGACACTAAATTCATGATGTGCAAGTACAAGGTACCTTGTCCATGGTAATAAACTCAATATATGTAATTACTTTGTCCATGACACTTAACTGAAGACTTCTCAGACAGGTTCATCAAACGGCAAAGAACAGGTTAATGCAAAAAATGTTCACACCCTTTTAAGGAAAATAAATAACAGCCCTACTAAAAAAACAACAAGATATTCTTAGACGTAGGTAGTGGAATGAGAATTTATATCTGTAAATTAAATGAATAGTTAAGTTCAGAATTCCCTGTAGCTTACCTGGATTGACATACACCTTATGAAGGCCAGAGCACCCAACAGCCAAAACATTATGACAACAACAACAAAGATGAGGGGGGAATAGTCTGCATGAAAATAATGCAAATAATGATAACTCTTCATCATAGAAATTCAGACAGAAATTATTTAAGGAAAATGTTGGCTAACCCAGAAAAATATATGGATCTGTCAGAAGAATGCAAGATATTTCCAGCTGGATATGAGTATATTTCCTGTCAGGGTTTTATCACCAAATACCTGGCTAAAACTCGTTGTACCTGAAATTTGAAAGGAGAAAATGGAGTAAAGGTGTTGTAATGATGTCTTTGTTCAAAATAGCCAAGAATTAGGAAGGCTGTAATTAGTGAGAATATCAAAGGAACAGAAGACTAAGTAGAGGAAACAAAGAAAATGAGGTTTATTAAATACTGATACATAGAACAGAAAAACTAGTGTAAATAAGTACTACTCAAATCCTGCTCTAATATGGCTCCTTGCCATATTTATAAGTAAGAGCAGTCCATTTCATGTTTGAACACAATCTCCAGGCTTGAAGATTGCATTCAAGCATGAAAGACTGTTGTCACTTGGTGTTGACCTCAGAATCCACTTTATATATATATATATATATATATATATATATATATATATATATATAAGATTTATTGTCAGGAGTCCCAATTTGAAATAGACACCCCATTTTTATTTTAAACAGCCTTACTCTACAACAGAAGGGTTCAACTATAGGGCAGAGGTTACATCTATATAAAACTCACATTTCCGTACCATGAAGAATAGAAGTTCACGAAGGTTATCACAAATATTTTGGGTAGGTAATATAGTTTAAAGCCCTACATTTTTTAATATGACTTCCAAGGTCAACAAATAAAAACTTTTTAAGGGCTGGAAACTGTTAAAGTTTTTATGGAGATATAATTTTGCTGATATAATAGTTCATTAATATGAATAAGTAATTTCTCATAAATGAATTGATAATATTGTCAAAAGAGCATTTCATTTTGTCTCACCTGTAGGATGAAACACTTAATGCAATACGACAAGCAGTCGAACATACCGCAATTTGACACCTAACAAATACTCAAACAGATGGTAATGAGGTACCTGTTGTAGATAAAACAAAGGTAATTTCACAGGTTCTTAACTGCACACTTACTTTTGTTTTATCTACAACAGGTACCTAATTACTGATTAATTTCTATTCATTAGACATATTTGATGATATGCAAGACATAAGATTCCTCCCACATACATTTAAAATACAGGGTATTGAAAAAGTCACATGACAATTGGCAGAAAACATACACTTGTGAAATAGCAACTAGGAAAAATTTGCATGACATCATCATCTATAATTTGACCAATAAAATTTCTTAATATATTGTTACATACAGATTACTGTTGCCATATATGGTCTGGTACCTCTGTTGTTCATCTCAAGGTTCTTGACACAGTCCAAAGACAGATATGCAATGTGATCGGTCCTGACTTAGTATCTTGACTCCAGTCATTCTCTCACAGACATGATGTGGCTTCACTTTGTCTTTTCTACAAATATTTTCATGGCATTTGCTCTTATGAGCTATTTTCACTGGTGCCCCGACTACATGAATTCAAGCATGCTACTAGGTTGACAACTCGGTCACACCCTTTTACTGATGAAACGGTTAAATGTAACTGCCTCTTCTACTCCAACAGCTTCTTCTCTCACACTTCCCAACAGTGGAACTCCCTTCCTCTTATTTGCTTCCCTGATAACTATAATCTTCAAAAATTTGAATGTAATGTCAATCATCATCTTCTGATGTCTTGATCCTCATTCTTCTTTTTATGCTTCCTCCAATGCCCCCACCCCATACCCAGTCTTTTCTCTTATTTTCACTCTATGTAATCCCTTGCATACTAGTGGTGCTCCTACCTTGCTTGGGGTGAAATGCTTAAAAAAATATAGAATAAAATAAAAAAATAAATAAATACAAAATTTACAAGGTTATCACTGGTAATGTAACTTTTGCAACACCCTGTACACTTAAGTTTCTCTCTCTCTCTCTCTCATTTATATTTTACATTCAAGTATTATAAAGTTAGTTGAGGTACAAGTATCAGTAATCTATCATATCTGAGTACACCTTAGCCTACTTGATACATCAACTTCACATGTAAACTATTTTTAGAAAAAAAATAAATACTTATTTAAGATGCTGGTGATATATCATCATCCAGAGTACTTCACTATTATCATCATCCAGAGTACTTCACTATTATCATCATCAAGTGAATAAATATATGTTCTCGGCCAAAGGTTTGCGGCTACTCTCAGGATTTAAAAAAATATAAAAGTCATCTGAAATACACATGCAGGCACAAATAAACACTCACCGTAAGTTCTAGTACATGACTACAAACGCTTAAAAATTATTCGCACACACTTTTCAATAATACTAATTTTTTTTTTTTTTACTCTGTAACATTGCCAATGTCATGTTTAATTGATAATAATTGTTAAGAGTATATTTTCTAACAACAGTTTATCATAGACTTTGAACTTTACTGTCAGAATAGACTAAAATCAAAGGTTGTATACCTTTTTCAAAAATACTTTACTTGCTCACTTTGGGCCAGAGGACGTGAATGCTTTTATCATATATTCAATCATAATAATAAAAAAATTAACCTATTACTGCACATTTCTTTTATAATTTTTTAGCCTTTTCCAAGTTTACTCTCATCCATTATATATCCTACATATCCTCATAATATGCACCCCTTGCTCCCTCTCTTACAACTAATTTATATAGTAACCCTAAACCTTGAGTGGCTCATGGGCCTTGTATTGGTTGAACAATTACATATAAAAAAAAATAAAAAAAAGCTGAGAAATTTTAACTGGTTGATCTAAAATCTTTCACTTCTCACACCATCAAACCTCAATGTGTCTATCAAAGTACTTTTAATCTAAACCAAATTTGTCACACTTTTTTTTTTTAGAACAATCTTGATTCATTTCTGATTTTCTTTATCAATAAATAATGAACAGTATTTCCTTCTTAAAAAAAACAACAAAAAATACAAGATAAAACAGAAAAGATTAAATGATAAGCAAATAATTGTTAGCTTTCAATATCTTATTATTGATTATAATTAGTGGGCATTAGTCATTAATTAATTTATCCCTATGATGGTACTTGTATTCAATTTACTGAATATCAATTTCATTGCCTCAAACAGGGATTGAATTCACATATATCAAAATTGTATTTATATTCATCCTCATTCCTTTTGTATTCCATTTGTAAAGAGGAAGTTCCACTCAGCTTAATCCTCAGAACTGTGTGGTTCTTGGTTGTTGCATTGGGTGAACAATAGTATGTAAAAAAAAAAAAAAAAATCTTCATGGTGCAAATTTGTGCCACTTTGTAAAAAGACGGTCAAATTTTATCTGATTTGATCTAAAATCTCACTTCTCACATCAAATTTCAACATGTCTGTCAAAATACTCAAAACCAAATCTATCACACTTATTTTTCAAAACAATCTTGATATGTTTCTGATTTTCTTTATCAATAAATAATGATGATTATTTTCTTTGTAAAAATACAGCAAAAAATACAAGATAAAACAGAAGAGATTAAATGATAAACAAATAAATGTTAGCTTTCAATTAATATCTTTTATTTATTGATTATATTATTATTATTAGGTATTACAGTTATTATATTATTAGGTATTATAATCCTTATTATACACAGATTTAGTCAAACCAATTTTCTCATCTTGATTATTTTAGTCACAGTTTGGCTGCTAGACATTCTGGCTTTCTTCAGGTGCTTGCCATATTTGATAAGTTTCTAGGAAATTCAAAATAAATCACTTTATGTAATCCAATGGCTGAGGTGGAAGGATATCCCCCATTGAATTGTCTATAATTAGGCACCATAAGTCATTAATTAATTTGTCCCTGTGATGTTACTTGCACTCAATTTCACTGAATCATTGTCTATCAATTTCATTGCCTCATGCGGGGATTGATTTCACAACCACCATCAGACAAACTGCATACACTTAACCAGTTGCATTGAATAAAGTATTTTGTTCAAAATTCTTCATATGATACCAAAATATGACAGATACTTGAAGAACGCCAGGGGGTACATCAAAACTAAATATATTACTCTTATTTTTCAATACAGTCTTCATTTGTTTTTGATTTTTCTTATCAATAAATAGTGAACATTAGTATAATAGTAAAAAGAAAGAATTCTTTAATTTAAAGAAAGTTTCATTAAAAGCTAAAACGTTTTTGTCTAAGTCAAATATATTTTATAGCAAGTATTGTAAATAATGATTTGACAACTATCCAATTCTATATTATAGTTTATGAAAAATTGTCCAACTTTTGTTTTTTTGTTTTGTTTTTGTTTTTAAAAAGAAGCAATTTTTATCCTTTTTTTTATTAAAGAAAAAAAAATTAAAAGATTCTGAAAATTTGAATTTTAAAGTACTTATTTCTTAGTAACAATTTTTAGACATACTTCATTCAGTATTTTTCACTGATGGCACCATCTTTTGGGATCTTGGCACCCATCTAACAATGTCCTTTTCACAAAATACAGCACTGATTTTAGGTGTAGTGCACAGATTCTACAAGGTGTGGCTCAGAGAGATGCTCTTTCCCATGTATCCTATACAAGCAAGGTGTAGGTACCAGGGAATTTTCATGATCATATGACACCCATCCACCAACATATAACTTCTGCGATCTCTTGATTTAAAACTCCAAGACTACTATATTTTTGAGAGTGACCAAAGAGGCACTTAAGGTTGCCTTTTTGAACATGATGGCCAACATGAATGAGAAACACCTGATTTGGTGATGTAATTACTCATCAAAATAAATCGGAATCTTCTTCAAGACTTGATAGTTTTATTGTTTTACTGAGCTGAGCATGTGTACAAATTCTTAAAAATATATCAGTTTTTTCTGCCTGAATTTCTGAGATGAATAGTTATTATTTACATGTCTGGCATGTTTCAGCATAGCCCATTTGGCACCACTGATTCAGTGTCAGAAAAAAAAAAATGCCAAATCAGTTTTCAAGCAGAAAATTCAAGATGAAAATGTCTCAATTATCAAACAAAATTTCAGTTTATGAACAACATTGCTGAACTGAGTTAACCCAAACAGAATCATTTCTTAGTCAACCACCATGTTGTATACATTTGTGTGTTGTGTTGTGCTTTTCTTTTCCAATTTTATTGCACTGTGACTTTTTTCTCTTCATTAGTCATGGCTCCAAAGAAAGCTACCAGTGATACTGGTAAAGGAAAAAGTTGAGAGAACAACAATTGAAATGAAGAAAGAAATCTTCGCAAAACACAAAAATGGCGTTCGTGCGTCAGTACGATATGCCTAAATCAACAATATCTACTATTCTAAAACATAAGGAAATGGTAAAAGCAGCTGATGTTGCAAAAAGTGCAACTGTTATTAGTAAACAAAGACCAAAGATACTCAATGTGAAAAAGTTATTTTTTTTTTTTTAAATGAGAAACAGCAGGTGACAGTATCAGTGAAGCATTTATTTGTGAGAAAGCATTAGAAATTTATAATGATCTGCTAAAGAAAATCCCTGGTACAAGTGATATTTTTTAATTCAAACCTAGTAGAGGCTGGTTCAAGAAATTTAAGAAGAGAAGGTGAAATACACAGTATAATTAAGTATACAGAGGTGTTCAAACAATGAAGTAGCTGAAAAATTTGTGATTGAGTTTAGTGACTTGATAAAGGAAGGAGTTTATTTCCCCCAACAGGTGTGGGGGATGAAATGGGATTATTTTGGAAACAAATGCCAAATAGGACCTATATTACTGAGGAGGAAAAGGCGTTGTTGCCAGGGCACATGCCAATGAAAGATAGACTCACTCTTTTACTATGTGCCAATGAAAGATAGACTCACTCTTTTACTATGTGACAATGCAAGTGGCGATTTCAAGGTCACACCATTGCTTGTTTACCATTCCAAAATCTGAGGGTTTTCAAAAGAAACAATGTTATGAAGAGTAAATTGCCTGTTAGATGGTGGGCTAATATGAAGGCTTGGATAATCAGACAATTTTTATTGAGTGGATTCATGAAGTTTTTGCACTGAGTGTTAAGTAATATCTGCAAGAAAAAAACTTGCCACTAAGATGCCTTCTCATGTTAGACAATGCTCCTACTAACCACACCCCAGGTTTGAAGGATGAATTAGTTGAAGCATTTAACTTTATTCAGATCAAATACCTGCCACCTAACACAATTCCTCTAATACAACCAATGGACCAACAGGTCATTGCAAATGTAAGAAACTTTACACAAAAGCCATTTCAAAAGTGTTTTCAGGTTCTTAATGACACTCTCAGAGAATTTTAGAAAAATCATTTCAATATCCTGAATTGTGTTAATTTTGAGAATGCATGGAACCAAGTGAGTTACAGAACCATGAATTCAGCATGGAGGAAGCTTTGGACAGACTGTGTAACAGATCGAGACTTTGAGGAGTTTGAGACAGCTACAAGTACTGATGCTGTTGAGGAAATTGCTCTTGTTGATGATATTGTCTCTATGAGAAAAATGATGGGCTTGGATGTCGACAGTGAAGATATTGATGAGCCGGTGGAAGACCACCATATTGAGCTTACTACCAAAGAGCTCTTACACCTTCAAAATGAACATCAAAAGACTTTGGCTGAGGAAGTGTCTTCTGAGAAGGTGAAAGGGAAGGACATCAACTTTTTTTAATCAAAGAAATTTGTGCTAAATGGGGTGACGTGCCAATTTTTGTGGAAAAATATCACCCTGATACAGAGTGGTAGCAAATAGAGCAGTAAAACTTTTTAATGACAATGTCATGTCTCATTTCAGAAAAATTTTACAACACAAACAAAAACAACTGACATTGGACAAGTTTTTAAGTGAAAGAAAAAAAAGAAAAGAAACCCCAAAGAAATATTTACCTGAATATATAGTGTAAGCATGCAAATAAGCATTCATCTGATACTTGGAAACAAATTAACCTCTTTTACATTAATTGTAATGGGGAAAAATGATTTCATTCTCAAACAATTCAGTTTTAGAACAGACTTTCAGAACAAATTATGGTTGAGAACTGAGATTGCTCTGTATATGCAAGACAAAGTAACAGTAATAATGCAAAAAGTTCACAAAGAATGATGTTAACACACAAAAGGGATAGTCAAGTAATTATAGTTTTCTGACTTGAAGACAAAAAAAAAAAGAACAAAAATATGGTGGATCAGACTGAGAAGTGGTCTATTTTATTGGTTCGGAAGAAATCCCAACACAAGGATTTATCCATAAATTTGGGAGTCATTCTTATGAGATTAAAACCAACATAGACCAATTATTTCCTTATATAGAAATGGTCAATATTGCTATTACCATTCACCAGCAGCTTTTTCCTTATTTCTGGTCTGTATTGTTTACAAATTACTACAGACTAATGACTATTAGCTGGATTGAAAACCAACTGAAATTATAATGACAGAGGTGCTCATCAAAAATTAATCATGGTCATCATTGCAAGATTAGAAGCACATTAGTATAAAGCAATGGTAATTTTTGGAATGTTTTCAGACATCATTATGTCATTAATGAAACCTGCTTAATTAATGTTTATCATTTTTGTTTCAAGTTAACAACATAGAATCATTAGTCACTGACAGGAGAGGCATTTCCAAAAGTTATATTGATGTATTCTTCTAATAACATAAAAACAGCAAAAGATGATGTTGATTTTATAAAGTAGATAGATACAAAGAGAAGGAATGATCATCTAGAAAACTTTGAAATATCTTAATCTGGAAATTCTGAAGAGTGAGGAAAGGCAAACTTTTGAAACAACTTGTTCCAATGGTTGCTAACTGCTGCTACTTGGGATGCTTGTGTGGATAAGCCTCCTCCTCCTCCAAAGGAAGCAGACTGTGGTGAAAACGATGACAAGGATGACGAAAAGCAAAGTGGAACAGGTAAGAGCATATTAATTTACTCTCAATTAAAAGCAATATTTATTTAATGTATAAATATTCTCAAACAGCCAATTTTTTTAATGACTGTTTCTAAAACCAATTTGATAGCAAAGCAAAAATTAACAAAGTACTGAAATGGTACATATCAACCACTTTTTTGTCTCCTTCCAGATTCAGGCGTTCAAGTAACAGGCTTTACCATGCCATGTTGGTCCAAGATATATTGGCAATAGGTTTTAAATCAAGTGTCCTTCTCGGATGGTTAACTTAGCAAAGCCCAGTCTGTTTCATAGTTAGGAAGGGAAGAGATGGATACATGCCTTTCTCTAAGGCATTAATGCAACGTGAATATGACAATCTTGGCTGGAATTAGATTGCTGAGTATTTTCTGTACTAAAAATAGCTTGTTGCAGCATTATCCTTTTCTTAGATAACTTTCTAAATTCCTATATTTGAACAAAGACACATAGTTGTGCTGCCTGAAAGTAACAAGTGATGTTACTATTTCTGCATCCATTAACCATAATAGTCAGATAAAACAGATTTAGAGAAAAGAGTTAAAATTAACAAGCCATTTCTTGCCCCAGCTAACAACAGATTGTATGTCATTTTTGAGATCAGCTACTAGCTTGACCTTTACCATCAGATAAGACTTACCAGCATAGATACCAAGTTGAGAAATGATGACATTGGTAAGGTCATTAATGAAAATTAGGAACAACTTATGTCCAAAGATAGAGGCCTGGATGAGACCCACATCAATGTAAAAAAAATCTAGAAGAGTGGTCATTCAAGACAACTTTCATTTTGCAATTTCATAAGAATTTAATCACAAAATACCAACACTTTTCAACCTGCGAAGAAGACCAGGACGTCAAACACTGTCAAATGCCTTTGAAATAAAGTAAGAACCTATGCTTCACCATTGTTATCTAAAGCTTGGCAGATTTTCAGCAATAACTTAATATATCAGCATGACAAAGAGAAGTGAAAGCTGTATTTGTTAAAGGAAAAAGACCCTGTGAGGTTAGATGCTTAACCAATTTGAAGTTGATTCGAACATCTAGTACTTTGCAAAAAAAAAAAAAAAAAAAAAAAAAGAGGTAGATTAATAGACTGATGGTTAGAAGGCTCAGATGGTTCACCTGAGTTCTTAAAGACAGGAACTACAGAAGAGGATTTCGAATAAACAGTAAAGTAAGAAGCAGCAAGGCATTCATTGTAGAGTTTAGAGAGAACAGGAACCAGTTTAGGAGTACATTTCTGAAAGACTATAGCGGGGATACCATCAAGTCTATATGCTTTGTGGGGGGGTGTCCAGTTTAGAGATGATAGCAGAAACCATGGATGGAGGTATATACATATTACACAAGAGGGACTCAGTTCTAAGAGGAAAATTAGGCAAAGTTACTCCAAACGAGTCAAGAGTATTTTACATAGTCTTCAATTAAAAATTCATTATTTTCATTAAATCATGGTAAATTTTCATTATTACCAGTCATTGGTATTGATGTTGTCTTTGTTTACAGTATATTTTGTAAAGACATCCACAGCAATTAGTTAACAGTAAAATAAAATAAATTCCATTTGTTCCTTACAAGCATTTAATGAAAAGCAAACTGCACCAATGTATTTCCATTATCTGACTGGGTTTCATTGTTCAGGGAAAGCAGCACACACCTAATGAGGTTCAGCCCACTTATCTGCCAAGTTTTGTTTTGATATGACCAGCATCCTGTTCACAGACAACTGGCATTCTTGGACCAGTTCTTTCATTTCAACTGTATCTCGCATGCTGCTTTGATACATATCCCAGCCTTGCCCATGAGGGTGTCAGACAGCCAATGATACACACAAGGAATCAGTTTTTGTGTACAAATACTATACCTGCCACTGGAAGGCCAAATTGAGGCCTTTCATTTCAGCATCCAGTTCAGTCAACTTGATATATTGGGCATTGTTGGCAAAAGCCAGCTTGTGTCTTCCAATGTTGCTCCATCTTTTTTCCAGCACCACTCCTGTCACTAGGGAGCTTGCATTGACCCATACGTTGATTTCAGATTCATTCACATACCTGGGGAGGATCTTCCTTTTCCATCTGCTTGAGGAGGAATGTCATTAACTTAGCCATTCCATTCCCTTTGTGACTGCACTTGCCTGACTGCCTGCCACCTGATGAACCTGGTCACCACAAGCAAACATCCACACAAAGGGAAATATTCCACCTGCTTCCTGCACAGTGACAAGACATTCCACTGAGTCATAACATCAGGGACATCTTGGATCGTACTTACCTGTGTCCATTGTAGTGTGTTATGATCCTCCCAGACTTCCAGAGCGCACAAGTCCCATCATTCACACATGCACAGAACACATCAAATAAAAAAGAAGCAGATGAATTGAATGTCAAGCTTGACAAATGAATGGAGGAATAAGCCAAGTCATAAAGGTGCAAGTAAAGCAACAAACAATAGGAAGCTGTGGAGAACCAAAATCTTAAAGAGAGATGTCATACAGAGAGAATTGTGAATATTCACCAAAGTTTTACAAGCACTTATATATGAATACTAGCTTGTACCCCTAAAAATGATTTGATTATCATTAGATTGGTGTATCATGTCTGCATTTAAAATTTTTTTTTTTATTGATATCACTCCATGCAAGGCAGTAAAGCCACTAAGATCAAGGAGGTACAGGTTGTGGAAAAACTAGGAACAGAAACATTAATAATGAATGGGAAAAGAAAAGAGTAATCAGGAGGACAGTAGATAACAGGTGACATTGCATATAAATTTTTTGCTGATTAAAGTTGGCTGGAAAGCATGGAGACACGAGTTCCACAAGCAAGAAGTGCAAGAAAAGAAACTGTGAGCATAGCGCTTTCAGCTACATCTAGCCAGCTCAACTGTAAATTGATGAGATCTTGGCACCAGACAAATACTGCTCTTAAATTCAAAAAATTCTAGGTACCATAGCAAAGAGTTCATCTGAAAGATTACCATGAAAGTATTTAGAAAATTTATATAAAAGTGCATTTTAAGATGCTGTTCAAGCGGCAGAAGACTGGTGTAATGAATATATCATTTATCTGTATACTTCCAGATTGGGTATGCAAATCAAGGCAGGATTCATACATTAATTTTATATGTTTGCTTTAAAATGATGGAAGTTAAAATTTTGGTAAGATATTATCACCAAAGATGATATAATTTTGCTAAAAATTTAGAATCATAGTTTTAACATTTCAAAAAATACAATATATCTCACTTGTACTACCACAATTTTTTTTAAATTTTGGTAAGATATTATCACCAAAGATGATATAATTTTGCTAAAAATTTAGAATCATAGTTTTAACATTTCAAAAAATACAATATATCTCACTTGTACTACCACAATTTTTTTTAAATTTTGGTAAGATATTATCACCAAAGATGATATAATTTTGCTAAAAATTTAGAATCATAGTTTTAACATTTCAAAAAATACAATATATCTCACTTGTACTACCACAATTTTTTTTAAATTTTGGTAAGATATTATCACCAAAGATGATATAATTTTGCTAAAAATTTAGAATCATAGTTTTAACATTTCAAAAAATACAATATATCTCACTTGTACCACCACAATTTTTTTCTTAAATCAACATTAATTTTAGAAACATCTTCGCAATATTTGCTCATTATTCTAAATCAGCAAGTCATTTCCTTTACCAAAGTCAAGACAATATATACAGAGTGTTTGTGCCAAATGAAATTACCCCTTTTTTCTTTTAATTACATATAATCAATGAGTTACAATTAATTATCACAGGGTTAATCTTTCAATCCAAATTCTTGTTTCTTTCCAAATTGATTTTTTGTTTTCTCATTTGTTGTTAATTAAAAATTGATTGAATTTTAAATTTGAGATGATTAGAAATCTGAATCCAGTGAAAATTAATTTTATTATTTCTGTATCCTTTTCAGACCGACATCTGTATCTTTAGTATTTTGTTGTTATAGCAATTCTCACTGAACATTTCTATAATGATATTTGAGTTTATCTGATTAAAATAAAGCTGATTTTTTTCTCTTAATAACTACCTGAGCAACCAGGTAGGAGAAGCAGTAAAAAGTGTTACATACAATTAACCTTGACAGAGACCATTCAGTACTTAGCTCACGATGATGAGGAATGTAGCCCCAAAATCTTTCTTGACCAACACCTTTATTTACCAAAGATAAATTTTTGTAATGATAAGGAGTTATATGATTGTTATATGTAGCTTGTCCCTTTGAGACCTGGACAATGATGGCTTCCTATGTCCCTTTGAGATGGGGATGGTGGTGGTTCCTCATGTCCCATTGAAACGGGGCAGCGGTGGTTGAAATTTTGCTAGAGTTCTTTAGTTTGAAAAACACATTGTGGGGAAAAAAGGAATGGCTTACCTCCCAAACGCCCTCGCGTCTGTCTGGCCTGTGGGTTACGAAAGGAAAGGATCCAAGATGGCGTCCGTGACTTTTAATATTTACGGTCTCGTGCGGTCACGCAAAGTCGCGTTACACGCATGGTAATGAGGTGTTTCTGGACTCCATAAAAGCAGGAAAAAAAATGAACAGCACACCATTTTTTCACCAGTGTTCGGTGTACATGGCTTTGCGTTGCAGCGTGTGAGACATTTTCCGACGGAAAGAGTTGCGTCCCTTTCACCCTTGAATTTGACACCCTTGCTACAAGCTATTTCGGCCATTACTACAACATGGACAGATTCGACTTGAAGTTGATACCAGAGTTCGACGGTTCCCCTGCTGGCCCGTCTGTGGTCGAGTGGTGGGAAAAGGCCGAGCGGGTCTGCCGGCTGTGTAAAGTTAAAGATCCCGCACTGGTAATCCCTCTGAGGCTCACCAAAGGAGCTTACGCCGTGTATCAGCAGCTCAGGGCTGACGCAGACTTGGATGAAATTAAGCAGGCTCTATACGTGGCATTCGGTGCGGACCCCTTTGTCTCCTGGAGGCAGTTCACCGAATGGCGGCTTGGGCCAGATGAAATGGTAGATGTCTATCTGGCTGATTTGAGGAAGCTGGCTGCACCGTTCGGTGGAGCAAGCGACCAAATCCTAGCATGTGCCTTTCTGGCCGGACTCCCAGACAACGCCAGTCGACTGCTACGAGCATCGTTAAGGCTCAATGAGCTGGGGTTAGACGAGTTACTGGCCAGAGCCCGGAATATTCTGAAGGACGACGCGGAGCCTGTCTCAGCAGCTGTGGAAGCACCCGCACCGCCAACTGAGGACACAAGGTGCTATAAATGTGGCGAACTGAACCACTTCTCCAAAGACTGCCGAAGCCGAAGCAGTGCGAAGGATACGCATAACCGAGGAACACGGAGACGTATGCGTTGCTACAGGTGCAACAAGCTGGGCCACGTAGCAAGAAGCTGTCCGGGAAACGGGCAAGGGGAGTAAGCTACAGCGCCAGTCTTCTCCCCAGATCACCGCTGAACAAGGCGCTACGCGCAGTGAGCGTGCGGATTAACGGGCGTGAGCGCTTCGCGCTTGTAGACACCGGGTGCACCCGGACCCTTGTGCGCAAGGCATGTTGTGACACGTGGGATGAGAAAAAGATTCCAATTCTGACTGTTGGCGGGGGCTCGCTAGCCTCTTGTGGAGTGAGCGTCATCCGCGCAAGCATCGGCGATGGGCCTGCAGTAGCCGTACAAGCCCTGGTCGCAGACGGAGAACTGCTCGGCTATGATCTGCTCCTGGGAATGGACCTCATCAAAAAAGTGGGTGGCGTCCATGTTGACGAAGAGGGTCGGGCGCGTTTCACTGAAACTGGTCTTGCTCTAAGTGCAGCAATGGAGCTAGAACGGCCTGACTTTCGTGCGGAATTCGACCAGCGCACAAAGTCCTGGACAGTTTCCTGGAAATGGTCGGACGATCAACCGCCAGAGAAGCTGTACAACAGTGTGCCAGAGTATAAAATCTCCCCGCTAGCTCGTGCGGAATACGACAAGGAGTTGCGAGCCTGGATTAATAACGGGTGGTTGGTTCCTTATCCAGAGAAGGAATTGGGGCCCCCGAAGGGCCTGATCCCGCTAATGGCGGTTCTCCAGCACAACAAACAAAAGGTGAGGCCGGTGCTCGACTATCGGGAACTGAACGAGCACGTGGACCCTTTTACAGCCCGCGCGGACGTGTGTACCAAGAAGCTAAGAGAATGGCGACAGGCAGGATCAAATGTATCTGTGCTGGATCTTCACAAAGCATACCTTCAAGTGCGTGTGCACCAATCACTGTGGCCCTATCAAACTGTGCTTATCAAGGGGCAAAGGTATTGCCTGACCCGCATGGGGTTTGGACTCAATGTGGCGCCATCAATTATGCAGATGATTGTTGACGCCATTCTGACGAAGGATGAGCGTATACGGCGGGCAACATCTGCATATATTGATGACGTGTACGTGAACGAGGGAGTCATATCTGCGGCGCGCGTGAAGGAGCATCTCTACAACTTTGGCCTCCTCAGCAAGGAACCGGAGAGGCTGCAGGATGGTGCACGAGTGCTTGGTTTGCAGGTCTGGGGAGAGGATGACGTTCTGTATTGGAAACGGGGAAACGAGGTCCCAGACATGCCCACCGTTGTCACGCGGCGAAGCATATTTTCCTTGTGCGGCAAGTTAGTTGGGCACCTTCCTGTAGGTGGCTGGCTGCGTGTTGCAGTGGCGTTCATCAAGCGGAGAGCATCTGATGTCACCACTGGATGGGATGACGAAGTTCACGACGCCCCTCTCCTCACCATGATGAGGGAGGTCCTCGCTAGAGTACGCAAGGAAGACCCAGCGCAGGGCAGATGGTGCGTCGACAGCCAAGACCTCAGTGTGTGGGTTGACGCAAGCTCTCTTGCAACTGGTGTATCGATAGTTCACGATGGAGCCGTGGTGGAAGATGCTTGCTCGTTACGTCCAGAAAAGGACTCCCAGCACATAAACCTAGCAGAGCTCGATGCTGTCATCAAGGGGATCAACTTGGCAATCCTCTGGAAGTCGACCACCCTGCGTCTGTTCACGGATTCCGCTTGCGTCTATAAGTGGATCTCAGATACCCTTACCGGGAGGGCCAGGGTGCGGACTAAAGCCGCCAGCGAGATGCTTATCCGACGACGACTCGACACGATCGTGAAGCTGGTGCAAGAGTACGCACTGACAATGGAGGTGTCCCTGGTCAAATCTAGCCTCAACAAGGCAGATTGTTTAACGAGGGTGCCCCAAAGGTGGCTTGACGCCACTAAGAAAGCTATTGAGCCCGTGCAACCCGCCTGCGCTGCGTCCATGAGTCCCGTTCGATCTAATCGGATCAAAGAAGTCCACCAACAAAGTGGGCACCCCGGAGTCAAGCAGACCCTGTATTTCGCCAAGTTGGTTGACCCAGGAGTACAAAAGACAGACGTCAGAAGAGTGGTCAGAAACTGCGTGGCGTGCCAGTCTATAGACCCAGCACCCGTTCGCTGGAAGAAAGGGCAGCTGAGCGTGAGGAACCACTGGAGCCGGCTGGCGATAGATGTTACTCACCACAACGGCGAGGATTTCCTGACGCTCATTGATTGCGGTCCATCCAGGTTTGCGATATGGCGGCTGCTGCGTCGGCAGGATTCAGCCACCATCATCCGTCAGTTAAATGGTATCTTCCTTGAACGTGGCCCCCCAACGGAGATATTAACCGACAATGGCACCCCATTCAACAGTGAGCAGTTCAGGAGGTTTGTGGATGCCTGGGGAGTGCACCTACGGTTCCGGTGCGCCCACGTACCGAGTGGAAATGGGATCATCGAGCGGAACCACAGGACCGTCAAGACCATCGCAGCCAGGACGGGCTGCGCGGTGTCTGAGGTGGTCTACTTGTACAACGTGACCCCGAAGGATGATGTCTCACCCTCTACGACTCCAGCCAACACATTGCATAGGTACCACGTCAGAGTGAAGGGCATAGAGACCAACCCGCTGACGGAACTGAAAGTAACCGGAGAGAGGCTGAAGAAAGGCGATGTCGTCTGGGTTAAAAACCGGCGCAGCAAGTGCACGACGAAATACAGAACCGGACGCGTCACTGAGGTGATCAGCCCACAGGCGGTGCGGGTTGACGGTGTGCCCCGTCACGTTAAGGACCTGCGGCCGGCGACGCAGTTGCAACCATCGCTGGACGACGGGAGCGAATCGGAATCTGAGACCAGTGAGGCATCGCTCTGGTTCATGCCAGCTGCATCAGGCAGTGACTCAGATATCAGCAGCCTTCCAAGGGACGCGGTGTTTTTCGACCCTCAGACCGCGGACATGAGCGCAAGCGGCGATGAGGCTCGCAGCGTCCCTCTTCGAAGAAGCACCCGGCGAAAGCGATCGCCGCCTCCCTGTCACCTCTCTGATCATGAGATCAGGGGGGAGTGTGGGGAAAAAAGGAATGGCTTACCTCCCAAACGCCCTCGCGTCTGTCTGGCCTGTGGGTTAAGAAAGGAAAGGATCCAAGATGGCGTCCGTGACTTTTAATATTTACGGTCTCGTGCGGTCACGCAAAGTCGCGTTACACGCATGGTAATGAGGTGTTTCTGGACTCCATAAAAGCAGGAAAAAAAATGAACAGCACACCATTTTTTCACCAGTGTTCGGTGTACATGGCTTTGCGTTGCAGCGTGTGAGACATTTTCCAACGGAAAGAGTTGCGTCCCTTTCACCCTTGAATTTGACACCCTTGCTACACACATCTTTTAGGTTGGTGCAAAAATAATGACGTAATAATGTTGTTGTTTGACGTTAAAAAATACGTCAAAAAATGACATTATTACATCATTATTTTTGCACCAACCTAATAACATTTGTGTTTTTGTTCTGTTTTAAGCTACAAAATTTCTATCTTTTGCTTTTCTTTCAAATAACTTTAACAAATATTCCAACAATTAAATAAACTCTACTAAATTTTCTGTTTTTTCTTTTGTTTTGTTTTTTGTAGGGCACTCTGTAGTTTAATTTAAATTAACTAACATATACTGAAAAAAATAGCAAAGAATTTTGCCAGAGTCCTTTAGTTTGAACACCACATTTAACATTTTGTGTTTTAAGCTACAAAATATTTATCCTTTGTATTCCTTTCAAATAACTGTAACAAATATTCCAACAATTAAATAAACTCTACCAAATTTTCTGTTTTCGTTTTTTTTTTTTGTTTAGTGGTATTTAAGACCATGACTAGTTTTTATGTTAGTTTTTTATAAGAATTTGTGGTATTGGTCAAAACTATCCCTAGCACAGCCCATTCTAGGTCCAATTTCCCTATGATCCATACACCAAGATATTTTATGTGTTTAGTATTTATTAATTCCCCATCCTAAATTTTTAGGATGGATTCAGGGTATCAGTGCCATCACTGTTTTCATTCTAATTCCAGATTATTGTTTTCATTTTTGGAAAGGTTTAACTGAACACCTATTTGTTGGGATACTTGGTAGAGAATACTGTTAACTATTAGTATGTTTTAATGAAATAACTGAAGTTTACGCATACATGTATTGTTAAATATCAAAGTTGGTAGGCTATTCTTATCACATTCAATGTTAAACGATGCTAGATGTCCAGTTTCAGGTACTTATTCAACACTTTTACATCTGGGTTTTCCCAGTTAGCAGTTGTGGTTTCTGAGGCAGTATTATTTTGTTACCTCTCATCTTTTTCCCTTCTCTACTTATTACCCTCATAGTTCTTCAGAGAGTAATTGCTTAGGTGCTCTCCACCAATACACCCTTGCTGTACATTAAAACAAGCTATTTCAACACTCATGGCAGATAGCAAGTTTGAACTGAAGCTAATCCCCGAATTTGACAGTAATATATATATATATTAATAAAAAGAAAGAACAGTAAGATATATAATCCGGTGTTCTTATAGATATTTTTATTTTTACAAAATAGTGCTCAATGTAAATTTACAGAGCATTAATATTATAAATTAATAGACTTAAAATATGGTTTTTCACTACACAGTTCCAACCATGTTTCAAAAATGGAAGCTAAAAGCCCCGAATTTAATTTTGTAATTAAATTAAAGACATTAGTTCCATTTCATCCTCAAGCGAATTTTGGAGTAACTTTAAAAATTACTGGGTTTTAAATACACAGCTAAAACAAAATTCATGTTTCCAAGGTTACAGATAAATCTATTTTGCTAGACTAGGGGTGTCTGGGTGTACAATATGTCTATAATGTATCAGTTATTGTTACGTTTTAGTAGTGGGTAGGGATGTATTTTTCAATTAAATCTAACATCCGTTAAAAGCGTGTCGTCTGGATTTTTTTTTTTTTTTTTTTTGTTAACGGATAAAATTTTTACGGCATTTTTTTCGTTTGTATATTTAAAGATTTTTGGGAGGTGTCTACGTCAGAATACTTTTTATTTAACTACAATTTGAAATATTTTTACTTTTAATTTTTAATATATTATATTTCTTTCAAGAACAATTATGTAATTAGAATCCCTTTACAGTTTGTAGAATTATTATCACATCAAGTTCAAGTATATTACTATTTTTTAAAGATTTTATATTTGAATATTATTTAAGTAAAATTTCCATTTCTCTGATTTAGTGAACTTTATTTATTTATTTAATTACAATTTAAAAAGTTTAGGTTAGAATTCATTTTAATGAACTACAATTTTAATTACAACTTTAAAATATTTTCATTATTAGTTTTTATAGACTATATTTTATTTAATAGAAGTAAAAATGTATTAGGCTGGGGCAGAAACAATGAAAATATTTTAAAGTTGTAATTAAAATTGTAGTTCATAAAAATGAATTCTAACCTAAACTTCTTTTAAATTGTAATTAAATAAATAACTAAAGTTTACTAAATCAGAGAAATGAATTAGCTATTTTTGCCGTAAAAAAAAAAAAATTTAAATCGTAATATAATTGTAAAATAATTTTACTTACTGTAAGTAATTCTAATTTAATTCTTAAATACATTCACTTCTATTAAATGAAATTATAGTCTATAAAAACTAATAATGTTGTTTGTTGCTTTACTTGCACCTTTATGACTTGTCTTATCCCTCCATTCATTTGTCAAGCTTGACATTCAATTCCTCTGCTTCTTTTTTATTTGATGTGTTCTGTGCATGTTAAATTCTCTAAACGAATTCATAAATAAATACCATCTCTAAATGTAAATAATGATAACTCCTCATCCCAAAAATTCAGACAGCATTTTGTTTTGCTGCTGATTTAAGCAAGCAACTGCAAAGTTTATATTTCTCATCAGAGATAATTTCATCCAATAATAAGATGATATACTGCTGTGATATATCAACTGATATGCCATAACAACAATAATCACTAGTACCAACATTTTTCAATAAAGTTAACTGCAAATCTGGTCCATTAAATATCTTTTGTAAGTGGAATAAGATTGCAGTACTTTAGATTTTTATATAGCATAAAACTTTGTTTTCAATTCAGTTTAAAATATCTCCAAAATTTTGTGAATTGAGGAATTCAATTTTATTTCTTCAAAATGCCAAGGAATCACATTAAAGTGAGAGGTTTCATGATGTGAGGTTTTGAAGTTCTGCAAAGTTTGTGATTTGATGAACATAATACAATTGAAGTTTGATGGATTTTGTGATTTGAAGAACTCATTTTGGGCCTGAATTTTGGCTCAAATCTGAGTTTTAGCCCAAATCAGTCTTTTGGCCAGAATTAGACTTATAACCCAAATCAGATCAAAAGTTCAAAACCTCACTTTTGATCTGATTTGGGTTATAAGTTCCATGGAGTGAATTGAGGAATTCAAAGTTATTTCATAAAAAATTATCATAGCCGTTTTTTATGTTGGACCAGTGGTCCATTTAGTTTGAGATGAAAGACCCAATTAGTTCCCTGCACGTTAGTTTGGGGTGAAAGACCCAATTAGTTCCCTGCACGTTAGTTTGGGGTGAAAGACCCAATTAGTTACCTGCAGGAGCAAGCTTAAAAGTCTGTATGGAGTGTGGCTTCTAAGCAGGTTTATAATAAAAAGAAAAAAGGATTTTTTCCTATCAACACCATTTTTATGCAAAAAATGTAAGGGTACTACTAGATTGGCAAGTAGGTCACACCACTTTACTGTTGATATAGAGATACAAACCTAAGTTCTATTCTAATAATTTCTCACCTCCAGTTCCTTACTTCCCAGCCCCCTACAATCTTCAAAAAATTGAATGCAACACCAACATTATGAGTCTTGACCTGACATCTCAACTTCAGTCACTTTCCTACCATGGTGACATTGCTTATCTGTGAATTTTCTATAAATATTTTTTTATGGAAATTGTTCTTAATAAGCTTTCCTCATCCACAAAATAACAGAAAAGACAAAATTTATTAAAACCTACAAAGAGCAGGCATTTATGGAGAGCTACAATCATCACTGCCTTGAAGGGACACAGCACATAGAACTGTACCACATTAATTTAGATAGAGTACTAGACTAGTATCGTAGCATCCCCACTACTCCATTCATATCATAGTGGATGAGATAATACTCTTGGACCTTTGCCGTTTCTTTGTTGCATCACCCTACTTTCTTCTATGCAACATAACAGGCTTATTTAGATTTTATAATCAGCTATATTTCTCTTAGTTGTTTGATTATTATTATTATTAACACAATCTAAATACTCCTCTTGAATATTTTATAGCATTTTTTATACTTTCTAGCATCTCAGTATTTAATTTTTAGCTAGTAAGTATGTATCAAGCTTGGCAATGTAATACATACCTATTATCATATAAACCTTTGACCTTTCACTGCTCTGATGGAGGACGAGGAGGGACACAGACCCCTAGTCCCTGTGACCAGGGCACTTGGACGGGTTCTGTATTAAGTTACAGCCCACTTTTTTTTCATCTGCCAGCTGGATGCTAGTTGGAAACATTTCTTCCTTTGTTTATACTGCTCTATTCTTCCTGCATTCTCTCATTACTTCTGGTGTTTTTTTTTGTTTTTTTGTTTTTTTTACCAATACATTCAACTGTATACACCTCTCTATTTCCAACATTTCTGCTTCATTCAATGGCTACATAACAACCCTTTACTTCCGCCTACACACTGGTTCCTACTTCCAGGGTTTTTTCAACCTAACTCACCTAGTATCATAGGAAGTTGTTGCTGCTCGCTTATCGTGCTGATGTCAAACATCTGCCATAAAACATTTGGTTAATTTCAACGGATAGATTTTCGTCTTAACTTCACCGAGCAACTGCTCAATATCACACTGGACATTATACAACATCAGTCTATTATTTTTTGCCGTTTCATGGTGTATTTCTTCAACGCCAGCTCTTGTTATTTTATTGTGTATTATCTTCAATGCCAACACCGGACATTTAAGCTACTCCAGCCTATCAACAGCATCTGCTCAATGCTAGCACTGGCTTATTACCTATTTCTAGCAGTGTGTTGGTTTATCCTACAGCCAGCTTATTGTATTGTCGCCAAACATCCTTTGCCGTATACATTCGGTTAATTACTATGGACAGGATTATTGTTTTGACTTTATTCAACATCTGCTCAATGCCAACCTGGACATTACAGCAACATCAGACTGACCTTTCGAACATTGACCTTTTCTGCCAACCTAACTTGCCAGGACTAAGTGCATGATAACTCATTTGCATTATTAACCATTTTGCAGTTATCTTATTTTGTTCAACTATACCAGTCAGTATCCCCTATTTACTTAATTCTTCCTCCATCTACTTCATTCTTTGTTTATTTTTCATGTTGAATTGCCATCTCTTTTCAGTTTGTTTCAACTGAAACACTAGTATACTATTCAATTAAAATTGAATATATTGTGTAATTGAATTTTTTGCATTAAGTCTCTTAGTTTTTGTTGTCCTTGTTTTGTCCTGTTAGATTTGTTATTTTTAAATGTTTGCTAGCATCCTGTGACACATTTTATTTCCATCTCCAAGAAATCCGCAAGAGTAACAACTATTTCATGGTTTTATTGCTAAAATAACCAGATGTAACCAAAAGTTCTATTCTAATAGTTTCTTTTCTGGCAATTCTCACTTATGAAACTCTTCTGGATTCTTGCTTTCCTGTCATCTATGATCTTCAAAAGTTTAAATGCAACGTCAATTGCTATCTTCTGTCTTCTTGAATCCTGTCCTTTTATTTCCCTTCCTCCTCAATGAAGTCTTCTCATTTCTTTTCATTCCTAGTAAATCCCTTATGTTTTAGTAGCATTATCACTTTTTGGGGGGTGAAATGATAAAGAAAAAAGAAAAACAGCCAAAAAATTGAATAATCTAATGGAACATTACCAGCAAATATTTTTGGTCAGATTTTGTTGTAACCTAGAAAAGGTTACTGAATGAGGAATAACCAAAACGGAGGTTGGAAATGAAATGGTAATCTTTATAACATCAACAAAATACAATACTCACTAGCAGCATGATGTAGGTAAACCACTGCTAATAGTGGACTACTTAGCATATTACCCCCCACTTACAATAGTATCCAACATATTTATGAGGATTGGAAAATACCTATTAGTGTTCATAGGTATGGTATATAACAGTTTTCTTTTAAACAATGACATTGGCACCCATTGTATTGAAGCACTCATTTTTTTAATATAAACAACTAGGTTTATCAGACATCTGCCCCCTGGACAATTTCCGCCATACAACAACTGCCCTCAGGCAATGGAAAGGGTAATTTTTTTTAGTTTTCCTTTAATGGCAGACAATTTTCTAAAAGCCATCTTGAAGTTTATAGGATTATTTATTGGCAGGTTTAGAGAGTAACAACAAGTCAACAACCAGTCAAAATTTAGTGTTTGAACTGATCACAGTGCATCTACAACTCTCCAAATATACAAGTGAAACATGAAAATATAAACCTAATTAGTTTTATTACTATTTATATTCCCTTCAAGTTGTGCTTTCTCTTAATGGGGTCAATTGTCTAGAGGACAGTTGTTCTATGGGGGCAATTGCCTGGGGGCAGTTCTGATATCAACACCAGAGAGATAACATTTTTGGTGAGTATCTGGTATCACCCATTTTAACTATTTGTTCTATGCATTGCATTGTACAACTTAATCTATAACAAAACATTTATATCAATACAGTGTTGCATTTTTTCTTTTCCCAAGAAACAATATATGAATGAAACATTTTGGACAGAAGTATTCTTGCTTTTACCAAAGGCATTAGTGTAAAGTAAACACAAGCTACACTGCAATTGTTTCACAATTTTATTTTCTGTGCTACTCTTAAAGCCAATTCTGCACTTCTATATGAAGATTCTAAGAAACAAATAAACATGAAAAACTATGAAAGGTGTTTAAAAAAATGATTGAACTTAGGTGAGAATGGGACTGTAGATTACAGGTGTATTATTAGAATATACTTGACCTGGTTTATCTGGAAATGTGAAATTTGTTAAATTGGCAAGTTTTTGAGGTTGAATATCAAGGGTTGTTATTTCCCCTTGTTGAAATAGAAGCCTTGAAATATGAGTTTGCTTGACTGCTTAGCCTCATGCATTTTCTAATAATGCAGTTTTGTTGTCACTCAAAATAGATGTGTTAGTAGTAGTAATAGTAGCTATTGATGCAGAAAGTGAACTAAGTTAAAATTCCAGCCTTGAAAAATTCATGATGCCATATCTTCTCCCCCTCAGCTATAGGCCAAATAGCAAGGTAAACTAGGTTCACTAACCTTGAACGAACTACTCTGAATTCAAAGTGATGGGGAAGGGAAGGCATAATAGTTAACACAGAAAAAAATCTGTAGAGAATCAGGAAGACATGGCATTAAAAAGAAAAATAGTTACTTAAGAGGACAATCCTACAAAGCTGCTCATTGGAAATGGAACAAGCAATAACTGAACAGTACTAATCAATAAGAACGACACAAGATACCCCTAGACAAGGGCTGTAGAATTAGAACAATCTACCCCATAGATTAAATAAAAGACTCAGTCCAAAATCCCCTGCAGGTTACCTGAATTGACATATACCTGAAAAAGACTGGATGGTACAACAGCTGAAACGTTGTCATATCAACAACAACAAAGATGAGGACATGAGTCTTCATGTAAATAATAACTATACATCCCAGAAATTCAGACAAAAAAATATCCCATTGTAATTTGCTTTTTCTATTTTTGAACTACAAATATCTCAAAGTTTCAACAAGTCCTATTTCTCAAACTTAGTAGATGTACACCAGTCTCAAACTCTAGTGACCTTTTTTCACTTGAAAAACTCATCTCAGTAAAATAAATCAAAAAATTCTAACTATCCCACAAAAGGTTAACATAAAATCAACCACTTAATATAATTTTGTCATTTGATATCTTGATAAATCCTCACTCCTTGAGTCATTTCTTTGTTAACCTCTTCAAATCTAGGGTCAACCATTATCTATCCTACATATCCTCATAACATGCACTTTTTACACCTCCCTTCTGCACCCTTAAATCAATCTCATTCTGTAACCCTCTATCTTTAGAGGCTCTTGAGCCTTGTATTCGGTGAATCAGAATAGTAAAAATTTGTCAAACATTTGTACAACTAATTGTTAACAGATTTCACAAGCAACTGGAGATAGTATTGTTAGATTTAAGGCTTTTGGTATGATAAGCATTATGTTAAAGCCAATACTTTTTGATAGCTTTTCACCTTTAGAGGTGTTATTTATACCATGTTAATGTTTTCTAACTTACTTCAAATCAAGTTTCTCACAAGATATTTGAAATGTTCGATGTTTCAGAAATTTTGCCTTTAATCGGCAATCAAGAAGGAAGAGAGATTCTTTCCTATTTGAGGTATTTTTCAATTTTGAACATGAAAATTACATCAAATTTTTTTACAACAGCATGTGTAGTTTTATAACAATTTCCTCTAATGTCTTATTGAATACTTTTTGTTTTTCATTCTAAATCAACATACGTTTCTCAATAGAAATGTAAGCCAGTGAAGACACCTATCTTGAACCATTGTACATCTTAACAATGAGCAAATTCAGTTGAAAGTTAAGCTTCTTTTGTTTGCAAGTGAAGTTACAGGGATGGTCAAGGAAAGTTGTATGAATTTAACAGTTTCTGACATAGTAGACAAGAAACCCAGTTCCTGGAGTAACTCTTAAATGACATTTCATAATATGCACTTTAAAGTTATTGTTGTTATCCAAATACTTGAGTTCATTTATTATAGACTTCTAATGAAACATATAAGGGTGTTTGTGCTGCAAAGTATCTAGATATTGCACAAGGAAAGTATATCACTGAGAAAAGTTTTTTTTTTCTTTTTAAGTAAGTAATTCAAATTTTAATTTGTTTAGTAATCAAATAAGTAATATTTTTAATAATTAAGTAATGTTTTAGTAATTTTGAGGACTTATTTTACATTTGACCTCATAAACTGTTAGCTGTATCCGTCCACTTTCTCAGACTGATGGCTAAAGGTGGCTTCAAATGAATGAATGAATCCTGTAGGTTTTAGAGAGGACCATCCTTCTTTGAACCATGTATACTGGTGCTACAGAATCACAAAGAACTTTATCAGATAGCATAAACCACATTACATGAGGACTTTCAACAGGAGCAACAATTAAAATGAACAGCTATATAACTGAAAGAAAAAAAATGACATAATCAAGATGTTGTCATTCCACACTACTTTGAAAGTTAGGAAGGAAGACCCCCCCCCCGTTATCAATAATCGAAAAATCAATAGCAGAACTTGAGAAATCTATTTTCCTGAAAAATTGTTTCAATAATAAGATTTTAGAAATTTCAACCAATTGAGCATTGGCTGATCATTCAATGAATGTGGAAGAGCTCCTGTTAACATCATCATTGCTGAGGAAATGGATCACAGAATTTAATAAGTTGAAAGAAATTAAAATATTTGACTGACACAAAGAACTATTTGAACTACTAGGTAAGCTTGATTTATTTAGGAAATACCTTAGAATTATCTAGAACCTAAACTGGGGATAAACTGCCTGCATACATCTAGAAAATGAAATCAGTAAATAGACAAAAATAGAGAGGGGTGTAAGATAAGGACGTGTCTTCTCATTAGACTTATTCAAACTTAGACCTTGTTGGGACATGAGCAGTTTCAGCAAAAAAAGCTCCGAAGAATCCTTTGCATCAAGCGGGAGGGCCACAAGTTCCTTGCCTTGCATATATTGTTTGCTTGCTTGCTCGATATTATTTTTTGCCCTATTCCTTTGTCTTTTTATCACAAACTTTGTTAATTTGGTTTGTTGGACAGTTCTGTTATTTATTTTGCATCTGACCATGGCTACTCACACCACATTTGCTTACAAGGAAGCACTTGCCATTTATTGAACAAGCACAGCCAGTATTACCGTCAGTTGAAATGCATAAAATCTTCCTGTTAAAATAATTTAAGAAATATAGGTTTCTCAAGTCCAGCAGTTATCACTACTTTTTCTCATATTGATGGGTGTTTCCTTCCTAAGCTTTTGTTTGAAGTAGAGTGGAACATCAACATCTTATGTCATGTCATTATTTTATGAGTTACGTGTGATATCCATTTTAGTTGTTGCCGCTGTTGAAAGTGGTAGGGCTTCTGTTATTTGGTACAATTCTTTGTGATTTTGCAGAACCAGTCGACAAGTTTAAAATAAAGAGTGCAGTTTTCACCAAGGCCCATAGATTTCATTTGCTCCAACCCATTTTAAATTATTCATCTTAGAAAGTGGTTGTATACAGCTAACAGTTTAGATATTTCTGAATGGGTTTAACATGACATCCATATGAAAGTCTCCATCTGATAATGCTATTTAAGAACATGACCAGAATTTTCAGGTTAATGCTTCGACTTTGTAGCAATTGCCAGTGTTGGGTAAAACTATCTCTAGTGCAGCCTATTCTAAGTTCAATTTCCTTATATCCTATGCTAACTTTGTTATAACTGAGCCATGCACCAAGATATCTGAAGTGTTTAGTATTTACTAATTCCACTTTCTGAATTTTTATGATAGATTCAGTGTAGATGCGTCATCACTCCTTTCATTCCAATTCCAGATCATAGATTCTGTTTGGAAAGGTTTCTTTTGAATCCTATTTCTTGGAACACTTGACAGAATTTTTTTTTTTTTTTTTTTTTTTTGTTTAAGATCATTCTTATCCCAACTATAAATACCTAGATTATCGGCATTTCCCCCCCACCTTCATCATCAGCAAAGGAGGGAAAGCAGGATTGTTGTTTTCTATTGGTAGATTTATTTGGGATGCGGTAGTTATTTAACTCATCCCCACTGAAATACGATGTGACACAAGGTCAGGATTATTGTGGGGAGCCTGAGTATGTACACTCGAGCCAAGAACAAAAATTAACCGAGCCCCCACAACCATCAGTTGTGCTGGCCTTGGTGACGAGCTCCAATCCCTGTCTCTAGTGCCATGAGAGGGTTCAGCCTTGGGCAGCTGTTCCCCAGGGCTAGACACCTCACAATGTGATTTTCCTCAGTTGCATCTGTCCTCCAACAGATCTGCAACCTAGAGATTTGGGATGTGGTATGGAATGCTTAAATGACCAGTGCCTATCTCTTCATATCAGTGCTTGTAAATTCACAGAATATAGTCTAAGAAAAGATTAAATAAAACTGGGGCTCCCATTTTCTCCTTGTCACATTCCTGATGAGGTTTGAAATGTTTCCCTATTGAGATCCTCACCAGACATGTAAGATTTTGTGGATCGATAAAGTTCTTGTATTAGATCAATGCATTCTGAATATTTGGAGCTTAGAAGGCAGTTTCTAATGTATGAGAAGAGAAAGTCTCTATTGATCTAGTCATATGCTGCTGTGAGTTCAACATAGCAAGTATATCATTTTTTTTATTGATATGCAATTTCCTGGAGTTGTTAGATGACATAAATGCCATCGGTACATCTCTTACTAGAACAAAAATGAAATTGGGTCATGAGAAGTTGACTTTCATAAAACGATAAGAGCCTCATTAATGTAATGTTAATACTTTCACTGTAATGGATCCAACTGAGATAGCTCCGTACATGTGTGTGCGTGTGTTTTTTTTTTGGGGGGGTCTTGAGGGTTACATTTTTGTTTCCTTGGTGCATTAATGCATGATAAACTCCCCTTTCAGGGATGCATTTCTAATTCCAGACTTCTTTCATAAAATAAAGAAATTTGTTATTGAATTTGAGGAGAAAATAAGCCATTTTGAAAATCTCAGCTTCAATATCAAGTGATGCTTCATTATTCCTTTTTTTTTTTTTAATAGCATTCTTAATTTCCTTATCAGTAGTTTCTTTATAGTTTATGTTTGAAGACAGTCTTTGTAATAATTGTATGTATATTGGTATATGTTCTATTTCTGCAGATATCTTAAGTTTAGTGTTGTCAGGGTTTGAAATGTGGTTCAAAGTGTTTTTTTGAGACCAGGACATCTCTTCTGTGTTGGTTTGTTTTGTTTTATGGCATATCAACCTCAATGGGTCATTTAATGCTGACAACTTTTTTTTTCCCCTGGTAATATTTTTGTTTTGTCAACAATCCATTTCTGTTAATATTTTTTCTCAAAAACGTATAGCTAGTAATATTATTTTTTCAAGTATAGCTGGTAATAGTTTTTTTTTCAAAAATGTACAGCTGGCAACATTATTTTTCCAAAAACGTATTATCAGAGGCCTTGCTGTTGGACATAGTTTATCGTCATGCCTAGGACGCGGATGTAGTTTATCATCATGCCCAGGACACACTTGTGTTGCTTTTTCTTTTATGATGTTATGATTTCTTGCTTTTCTATACATTTTAAGATATTGTTTGCTGTTTGGTTTCACTAATTTTGTTTCTGATTTTCCAGAGCCATTGGTTTCTCAAAGAGTTAAATTTTTATTCATTTTCTTTGATGCTTAGTATTTTCCTTTCCATTTTTTAAAAATTCTGTCTGTTTCTTGTATCAAATCTTTGAACTCAAGTTTTTCATTCCATGAGTGTATCTTTTTCCTTCTAGGTATTATTGGAATAGTCTCATGCATTTCTGTTAATGAAGATATAACATTATTTTGATTCCTCTGTTGTTTTGATCAAGATTAACATTTAATTAATATTTATCCCTTTCATTACTCTTTCATTTTTAAGGGCTTCAATGTTAGGTGTTTTTGCTTCAATCTTAGGTGTTTTTGTGGTTTATATGGGCAGAAACAAGCTATTTTGTTGACTTGTGTGGTCAGTTTAGTTACAACTAGTCTGTAATTAAATTCAAAGTAGGATTTGCATACTAACATCCGTCACAAACTGCCTCATCCAAGACTCTGAGATACTGATGTCAATAATCTTTGTTGCATTATATGGACTATGTCATTTGATGTCTTGAACCATGTTTTTTTTTATAAGCATTTCACCCCAAGCAAGGCAGGAAGCCACTAGCACACAAGGGGTTATAGAGAGTTGGAGCGAGAGCAAAGAGGAGTGATAGAGGAAAGGATGAAGAGAAAGATAGGAGATAGATCAAGGCATCTGGAGATGTCGACTGATATTACATTTGAATAGTTGGAGATTATATCTATCAGGGAAACAGGAAGAGGGGAGGGAGTTCTACGGGCGAGAGGTGCAAGATATGAAGCTATTGGAGTAGAAGAGATTGGTACATTTAACAGTTTTGAAAGTAAAAGGGTATGAGTGAGATGCCAGCCTAGTAGAATGCTTATATTCATGAAGTTTGGGAACCAGCGAAAGCAGCTCCTTGGAGCAGTTACCATGAAAGTATTTGCAAGAATGACAGAGAGAGGCGATGGCAAATCTGCAAGAGAGCAACTGCAGACAAGATGCCAAATCGGGGCCAATTACGTTGCATATCCATCACTGGATCTTAACAAGAACCTTGAGACAAACATAAGGGGCACCAAACCATATATGGCATCAATACTCCATGCAAAGGTGAATGGTTGATTTGAAGAATCAACTCCGATGAGAAAAATTTCCTGGCTCGGCACAGAGAGCCAACTTTACTTGCAGTGGACGAAGCTATTGACTCAATGTATGTGTTAAAGATGGAATATCTTTTTGGATAACAAAAGTTTAACAAGAGTTCTCCGTTGCTGTTTGAAGCATCTGTTTCAAAGGGTGATGTGTTTTTATTATCAAAGGAGCACACATTTAATACCACATTCAAAAATAACTGAGGTAACATTAAATTCCCCATTAATGCACAGTTTTCTGTTTTTATTAATATTCAAATTTACTTAATACTGTGTGGAATTTCTCTTTTTCTGAAACAACACATTTATTCAGTTAGGTCACAAGCTAATATCACTCAGATGTTACAACCATGAACAATAATGTTGGCAGCCATCAATCATTTTGAATAGTATATTGTTTATTACAATACCTGGTGATTTGCATATTGGAAATCCAACTCCATATTGGGTTTTTTTTCTCCTTGTAGCCAGTTTAAAATAAATCATATCACAACAGTATCAAGATTTGCTTTCTTGCATTTTTACTAAAAGGAAATACACCCTGAAATCATCTAATCATAACTGGATGGTGATTTTATAAAATTTCAGAAGATAGAATTAGTAAACAAACATTTCAAATATCTCTTTGTGCATGAATCAGCTATAAGAAAATTATTATAGTAGATAAGGAACTTGAACATAAAATAAGCTGTGCTTAGAGGTAGTTTCATTCAACACAACACTATAAAATCAAAACAACAACCTAAAACGTTGAGTTTTGTTGTTAAATAGTCTTGTCAGATCAAGAATTTTTATGTGTTACAATGGACTAGGAACATGTTCAAATTGTTGTTATGCAGCATATTTGACGTTCATAAAGTCTTTCAAGATTTTTAAATGTTTCACTGATGTGTTTAAATAACTGATCACTAGGTACAATCTATTTTGTGTGTATAGATTCTCAAAATGTGTGTGATCAGATGTTTATGCCTTTCCACAGTTTTCATCAGATTTCAATGAAATTATTTTTTGTTTGATAATTCTTCAGTGCCATTTTTGAGTTCAAACTGTTGCCGACAATGGCTCTCCGCTACTTCCTGTCCATTATAACTCTCAGCAACATTTTACTATTTCCTGTTCTTGGATATATATCTTTCATAAAAACTTTAATAAAAAAAAAAGTTTAAATTATTACTAATAATATTATTTATTATTATACAGTTCCCTTTGCATGGACCCCCCCCCCATTCAAATTGTTAACCCTTTATTTGGGGATGTTCCTCAGTTGCACCCAAATGTTGTTAATAATATTGATTTTCAGGTGGGCTGACTTTAAACTTAAACTGCTCCAATTGAACAGCAAAAATAGCTGACTCATCAATAGAAAAACGTTGATAGTTTTGATTAAATTTTGTGTTTATCCTGACCATCTTGAAAATAGTAAAACTGAAAGTTAATGATATTGATTTTCAAAGATTTCTTTAAAATTTTATTTTCATTTATTTTTCATCTTAATTATTTCAGCCTCTTTTTTAGAGTGAAGATATCATGGGATTACCATTTTACACTGTGGTTATCAATGATAGATTAAATAAAATAGAAAGAAGGTAAAAGGGAAGAATGAAAAGTACAGTCATATATACAAAGTTCATATGGTATATTCTAATAGAAATTCTTTGCTGCTTTGGTAGAATTATTAGACACTATATTGCAACACACATCAGTGGGTTGATATCATCACAGTATTTAATATTGTTGAAGTTAACGCAAATATTTTTTGTCAAGATTTACAAACTCTACATTTCATCCAATTTCACAAAACAATCGATGAAATTTGAATAAGCTGATTTTTTTGGAAAAATACTTTGACAAAAACCCTACTTTGCAGTTTAATAAATCTGTTAATTTTTGTGGTGAACATCCCCGTAGAAGCAAGCGAGCCAGAGTGGCTAGCATCTGGTGTATAGGAAAATAAGGGTCTTACCTTAACGTGCGGCACGTGACATCAGCAAGTTTGCTTCATGAAAATGGCATTACTCTCCCATCCAGCCATTCTAGCAGTATGTGCAATGATGAGGGTTTTTTGTACAGTTTGGCATGCTTCCATGGCAAGTCGTGTGATGATTGGTCAAACTGGAGGAGGTAATTTGCCTGCGTAACTGAGAATAAAAGCGAAGAACACTGATTGGTTGGTGAACTGTGGTCTTGGCCTGATAAAAGAGGACTGGAGCAGTGAAAACAGGGAGAAATGATGGCTATACGTAGTGACGTGTTCAGAAAGCGAGGATGGTGAATTGAACTTGCGATATTTTGATTTGTACAAGTGACGTTGCAGCAATACAGACTTATTTAAACTACAATTTTATAGAACTTCATGGTAAACAATATTTTTTCAGAAAATTTATTTTTTTCCTTTTTAACAGCAAAGAATAAATTCTTAGGAATTCTTACTCTTGAGCATGCAACATACAACTGGCCAAGCATAGATATTTCTTTCTGGAGCCAAATTCCATCTTTTTGAAGCGTTTGGCCTTATTAATTATATTACCAAAACTGCAACCAGTTAAATAAAATAAAAGTGGCTTGACTGACATTTGCATCTGCAGTTATTTGATGTCTGTCTCCAGTGTAGTATTGGGAGAAAGGTGAATGACATGGTGAAATTATTTTGTATGTAAAATAATAAAATTTTTAATTTTGCAAAAAGATAAAAAATTTATTGTACTAAACTATGCACCCTAGTAAAACCAATTGTACTCCATTACCTGTTTGCACTTATTCCCAAAATTTGGTTTCAATTGGTCAATGTATGTGTATTTTAGAGGTGTGTGGATGGATAGACAGATGGACGGAATAATGGAAGATACAGAAAGATTTCTGCATGCAGTTTTAAGTAAATTTAAGGCATTTGTATCCTGTGTACTTTCTGTGTCATGTTCAACACATCATGAAGTTTGCTGGAGACTGAAAAGTCCTCTAGATGGGAAAAACAAGATATATCTTATATGAAAAGCAACTTACATCTAAAAAGAAAATTTTTTTCAACCTTTTTCTGAGTTTACAGTTTTTGGTAATGTCATCTAGCAGTTTGTCATTAGCAGAAGTTCATTGGCAGACAAATGGGGTAATCCCAAAAAACACAAATGGTGCTAAGTTTTGTTGAGCTTGTTCATCTGATAACTGAACATGTGGATTATGAACATTTGCAGTGGTACTCTTTGGTAACTGATTTAGTTCTATTAATCACTGACAAAGTATTATGACAACGAGATATATATATTGATAGATAGAATATTAACAGCAAGACTAAAGAGCACACAAAATGAATTAGTCAAATTACTATGGATGCAAGTACAACATTTGGATAATAAAAATAAGATAACTTATCTGAAACTGTAAGATAAACTTGTTTTTCTTTTGTGATGAAGAAAACAGAACTTGCGTCATATTTATTTATTAATCGTCAAGAAAATTTCTTTGCCTAACAAAAATCCCCTCCCTGCTCCAAAAAAATTAATAAATCTGATGCTTGGTCAGATCTTTCAGCACTCACTCATGTATTTTGTGGAGTTACTATATTTAAAATGGTCCTAGTGAATTTGTGTGAGTGTTGAGAGAGTGTGTATGTTTAATAATGGCTGTATGACTTGCTAAATATAAAGCGTTTATTAGAATACATACTGTGTATGTGTGAGACTATGAGAATAAGTAGACAAAGATACAAGTTGGTCTGTTGAAGCACTGTGACTAATTAGGGAACAGAACAGGTGGAATACTTGAATGTAGCTGCTAAAAGAGTTTTGAGAATGAGAAATTCAGTAAAAACCAAAGTTTGACAGACAATTAATCATGAAAAATAAATAAAAAAAGAAACTGTAGAAATAGACAAAATATGATTCTATGAAGAAATGAAGTAACGAGAGCTGAATGGACTTTTGGAATACCAAATAAACCAAGAAGGAGAAACTAGAGATACAAAGATTGTAAAAAGGCGGACAAATGGAGAGGATTTAAAAAAATAATGATTGTGAAGGATAGTGAGCAAAATTGAGAACAAAGAGTGAAAAATAACTTTGTAAAATTAAGAAACTGATAAGAGTAAGCCTACAGTGGCTGGGTAATCAAAGAGAAACAATTAATGAAAGGACCAAACAAGAAAAAAATGTCTCTTCAGTGAGGGTATAAAAAAAAAAAAAAAAAAAAAGTGAATAAAGAGAGAAAGAAAACAAAAAGAAATAAATAAAAGGGAGGTAACTGTAAAGAAAACAATGGAAAGTTGCTAAGGTCAAAAGAAGAGAAAAAAAAAGCATCTAGCATACAGAAAAGAAAGTCAAAATTTGCTGAGGTATTGTCTGATATTTCATAATACTCTGTTTGTTATGTCAGCAATAAGTGTAGCCATCTGGAGAACAACAAACACAGAGACATTTACACAAAACTAGAAACAACTGCACAGAAGACTTTTGACTGGAGGGCATTAAACTATCTACTTGAGAAATGAAATAAAACATAGAAAAGGGAAAAAAATACCAATTTATACAGGAAGTTATATCTTTAAGCAATGTCTTGTATTGTTTAGCCATAATGGATACTTTTGGTAAGTACTACAATGAAAATAAATATAGAAACATCTAAGAGTCTATTATTAAGAAACTCGACAGTGATCACAGCTTCATCATTATGGTAAATGATGGTTGAACAATTACAACGGAGTAGTGAGTTCGATTCACACGGGGTGCCCCCTGCTTTCGGCCTTGTGCCGCATCTAAGCTATACTTGGAAAATCAATATAGGGGTCCCTTCAGTAACCAAATTACTATTGATTGCTGATGCTGTACGAGGTGTAATGAAAAAGTATTGGGACTGTTGCTATGGTAAAAGTGTCAAAGTATGCAGTGGATATAAATTGCCAAAATGTTGCGAGTTGTAGTTTTTTTTTATAGCACCAATCCCAATATTTTTTTGATCAGAACTCCTATATTGGCAAGTCAATGGAAATTTCTACATAATTGCTCTTTGGAGTTTATAAGGAGGTGATTTATAATTGAAGCAGACAAAGTTTATAATCTTTTTCTAATTGTAAAGAAAAGAAAAAGAAGAAAAAAAACTGTCAGCTTATAGGAGCAACAAATGTCTGCAATAGATTTCTTCTGTCTCTCAACCACAACACTTGTAGCCAAATCACAGTTCAAACGATAGTCCATCATAACAGTTCAACAGGCAATGTACAAACGACAAAATAGGGTCACACATCCAACCTTCACTTCTCACCAGCAAAAACACGTGTTTGTCCACCAAGCTCAGAAAATCTAATCCCCACATAAGCGAAAAACAACGGCTTTTGTTCACCAAGAGATCTTTCTGATTGGTTACGCCATTCAGGGGAGGGAAGAACATTAGCATAGATTCTGGTCCTTAAAGTAGATTTTTGCTAACTACTTTTTGGTAATTTTTCCTTGGCAGATTTGCACACAAAACACAAACTCTTTTTCGAGATAGCTGCTTATCTCTTTCACTACACTTTTGCTGCGAGTACCATTCTCAGTATAGAGTACCTGCATCAACCTCCTTCCAGTGGTGGTGAAATGGTTAGAAGATTAGATCAAAAATGTAACAATTAGTTCATTGTATGCTCTTGACAAGAACTACAAGTGTAACAGGGCAGTAGACCTGATTGAGTCATACTAGTGCATGGAAAGTGGTTATTGACTAGAGACTTAATAATTATGAGCAAAGAGTAGAGATATTAGGAGAAAAATATGAGAATAGTTAATCAGATTGGAGTCCAATGAAAAAAAAGCCCAGTTTAAAAATATTAATTTAAACCCACACAATAAGAAGAGCCTTGAAAGAATTTGAATTCAAATTAAAGTAAGATTTAATAAGATTCTGCATAACTTTTAGTGTTCTACTTCAATTTAATATTTTATTTGTGATCTAATTCCATTGGTTAAAAAAAATTTCAGTACATTTCTTATGTCACAGTACTGCAATTAACAAAAGCTAGAAAAAAAAAAGTGGATCACAGAGCCATTATTTCTCTAACTCTTGATTGGTCAATTAATGCCAATATCATGTTTTCCACTATGTCCACACACAAAAATATCTCTATGTGTTTCAAGCCTATTACGTGGTCTAGAATATTATAAATATTTAGGGACATCATCAGTCTTTCACTTTTGACTTATAAACTCACAAGCTGTAGTATGGCGGAAAGAGCAAACATTATGAAACACAAATACACACACACATTTACAACATCTATTCATTCCTTCAACTACAAGCAACAGAAATTTATTAACTTCTAACATTGAGCTTTGTGGCATCAAACAATTCGTCAAACAAATTCACATCATTCAAATCTTTGAAGTTTCTAAGTTGGATTTCCTAACATAATCCCAAACTTCGAATTCACTCACTCACCAACAAACTACACTTCAATTTCAATATCTACGATTTTTATCGAGACAAGACTTCTACTCAAAGAACAAAGTTTGCCAAACAAACATTTTATTTGAAAAGCAACTTTGAACATTTCTTTCATTGAAACTGAACTGTATTTCATGAACTAAGATCTTTTCTGCGAGTTCAGATAAAAATATTTTCTTTTAAAAGGCTTAAGAATTTCAAGTTAAAGGCCCTGCTATTAATTACAATTCTTACTATATAAAAACCATACAGTTGAATGTTTTGTATGTCATACAGTAAAATGAAGATTTTTATTATAAAAACAATTTTTGTATTGTTTCTCTTGCTGACATGTTTGTATGGATTGAATTGAGGCTGTTCAAACCACAACAAACTGATAATTCCATAATCCATAATGAAAATATGACAGGGAGACATTTTCCTTTTGCCTTAACTTTGCTTCACACCTTTTTAACATTCCAGTTTCTTCTGCCTTGATAGTGTTTACTAATTTTGTTGAATTTATGTTCAATACATCATGGAATAATACATTATGTTCAATACATGAGAGGAAATGGAACCATACGTGATACACGTGTCTATTTCCTCTACTGGTCGTTCAGGGTAAGACAATAAACTACATTCAACAGCAAGGCCTCTGATCAGGAGGTTTTGAGGAGCGTGGAACCACTTAATTGCTGGTGTTCCCAGATCCACTCCGACCCAGGGTGGTAGCACCTGTTAGGGTCCAAGCTATGAGCAAATAGTTAACACTCGTGTAAAAATAGGTTTTAATGCCAGAAATACTTTGTAATAAAAAAAAAAAAAAAATGGTTCAAATATATACGTATACTGTAGTGAAAGAGATAATCAGGTACCACGAAAAAAAGTTTGTGTTTTGTGTGCGATCTGCCAAAGAAAAATTACCAAAAAGTAGTCAGCAAAAATCTACATCAATGACTAGAAGCTATGCTAATGTGCTTCCCTCCCCTGAATGGCGTGACCAATCAGAAAATTCTCCCAGTGAACAGAAGTCGTTTTTCTCTTATAAAAGAAGATGATTTTTTTTGAGCTGTGAGACGAACACGTGTTGTTGTTGGCGAGAAGTGAAGATTGGATTTGTGACCCCATTTTGTCGTCTCTACGGTGTGTGTTGGACTGTTACGTCAGATTATCGTGTGAACTGCGAATTGGCTACAAGTGTTGCGGCCGAGAAACAAGAAATCTATTGCTGTTGCTACAATCAGTTGACAGTCTTTTCTTTACCCCAACACTTTGTAATAAAAAAAAAAAATGGTTCAAATATATATGTATACATACACACCTTTTTTACCAAACTATCGCTATGAATCTATTTCAAAGTTTTTTTTTGGCATTAAATGACCTACTGAGGTTGACATGCCATAAAATAACTTTAATGTTTCTTCATGGATTGTAAGCTTCACCTTTTGTGTATTCCATGCACACAAGATGAGGACATTAGTGTCCTCTGCTGCAGCTCAAGGTTATCAGTGCTGACCATTCTCTAAAAGAAAACTAAGTACCTTATGTTTTATGTAATAAAATTAATGAAGTCAAGTAATGTTATTAAAATTTGGACTTTTATCCTTATCTATTAACACAACATTTTGGCAGTCATGACCTGCTTTATTCAGGTAGCTGTCAATCCAGGTAATCTTCAAGGAATTTCAACCAACCAAATTTCCTCTACTGGATTCAAAACTTTTATTCTATTTAATTTTTGAATTAGCTATTGTTGCTGAACAAATTCAACACACTGTTCTAGTGGCAACGTTCCCCATTGTAAATGCATTAGAGTCATTTGCTGATACTCCTCATTTTGAATGCTGTTTGCTAATTTCATTTGGATCAAATTCTCTTTGATTCACTTTGCTTTCTGATCCTGGTTTCTCAAATTCATAATACATATAGAAGCCTATTTTAAATGAAGAACATATTCAATAACTGGTTTATTCATTTTTTTGAGAAATATTCATGAACTTAGCTCTCTCTGCATTCACTAGTTTTTTTCTTGGGTGCAATATATCTCACTAGGATTTGTCATATATTGTCAAACGTCATTTCCTCCAAATGTCATGGGTGTGCATTTGCTGATAATTTCATAATGGTCTCACAACCAGCAATTGCCAAGAAGAGATCAGTTATTTGACTTACTTCTTCAACTGATTTTAAACCTTTCAGTTTAGCTGCTAGTATCCGAAGCCACCCTTATGTGTATTCATAATTATCCAGTGATAATTGTTCATTTGGTTCTTTAGATATCGGCAACGCCATTTTAGTGTAGTTCTCACAGGAAGTAGTATGCACTCAACTGCCTTATGGGTAATAGCTGTAGCTATTTATAGTCTTTATGACTTCATATGTAAATGAGTCACCTCACCCTTCTTCCTCAACAATCATATCTCTGATTCTTACATTACTGCTTGGTGAATGCCATCACTGTCTGAGAGAAATTGTGGCAATATACATTTTCCTCTATCTGTTTCGAAATTACTTCAATAAATATTGTACTTGTCGCCAGCACATTCTTGGGTAAAGTCCTCCTTAGTTACTGGGCGGTAGTGATGGGATAGATTACATGGTCAAAAAAAATGATTGGGTGTTAGTAGATTCATGCTTGTGAGATCGTAGATATTGTTTACGGAAAGTGAATGACTGTTTACAATAGCCATTGCTTCATAAAGGAACGTTCGTAGGGAGGAGTCATCTTCAAGTACTTAATGCAAGAACTGAGCCAAGTACACTTCTTACTGTCTGGATCCCATGTGAGCATGGCATGAGTTTGGAACATTCAAGTGGAAAACACTGCTTCCTAGAGATTTGCTTGTTTGGTTTTACTTCTGTCCATAAATCAATGTACAATGCCCCCAATCTTGTTCTATCAATCCCACCATTTAGGATGCTAGGCGTCTTTCATATTTTCAACTGATCTTGGTGCAATTGTGATTTTAACACTATGTTCTCTTTCTCTCTATTGGAGTTTAGAACTGGCACTATTTATGAAAGGTCAGTCTAGTTGGGTTGCTTACCCCAGGAGACAAAAATCCACTCTATATGAACATTTTTGACTTTTTTCTATGAAGACAAAGATTACATGGACAGGTAATAATAAAGCACAATAGAACACATTTTTTCTCAGTTCTTTGAAAGAGTTGCTTGAGTTATAGAATTCTACTATTTTCCCCTCTTTCCTATTCAACTGAGAATGGTTTCAGTTACAGAATTTTGACTTTGTATATTCTTTAACCCTAGAACACTAACCACGGGTATATAGTACCCAGCGTAAATTTTCCTATTTTAATTACAATTTTCAGTACCTGATATTCTTACCTAAATAATGTGTTTTTCAGTTCCTATTAATGTTAACTCAAAGTACAAAGTTTGAAGTGCCTGCATGTAAAATATTTCAAATAAAGATTTATATTCAATTTTTTTTTTTTATATTTTTAAAATCAGATATGATATACCCATGGTTAGTAGTGATATAACTTTAATTGATTGTTAGTGTTCTAGGGTTAAACTCATTTTAGATGAATTTCTATATGAGAATGAAATGGGTAGAAATACCAGGGGTGGGGGTGGGACTGCAGTAGTAACTGACCTAAAGACACACACTGAAATTCTCAGTCCATTGCCAGGTGTAAAGCTGAAGTATGTAATTAAGCCATGTTTTCACTGTAACTACATGCTAATTTCAAGAAATCTGGTCCATGCTTCATGTTGATGTTGTCCTTTTGTTTATGAAAGACACCATGAAAACTAGGAACAAATCTCTTAAAAGGCAAACAAAATTTCAAAGAAATACATAAACAAGGAAAACACTTTTCAAACAGAAACAATTTGGAACAAATTCAAAGGAATAACAAATGGTGTCATAAAAGAATTTCAGACTTAGGAAGGGGCAGATATTTATAGTGTTGCCTCTTAGACCATCAATTACTAAAAGAAATTGATCATTGCAGTATAGGTGCACCTCCACAAATCTAAATGCCCAGAGCTTTGCAGATTATCTCTGCTTTGACCTGGCAGGATCAATGGGGAAAGAAATGGCTTGTAATGCTTTATACTTCTATGACCAAAATAATAATGTTCCACCACCACTGAGCAAACCCTGAACTTTCACATATCATGATGAATGGTTTTTATCTCTCAGGTGCCTTACTTTGAACACCTGTTAGGACTAAAACTTGCCCCAGATCTCAAATTGAACATATATATGATCCATTGCTAAAAGAAGCTTAAAAAAAATGCTTGGTTACACTCCAGTAAATACATGACTTCTCCTGCCAGATCAGACCAAAAATGGTTTTAGTAGTGCAAAAGTGTCTACAAGGTCTTGTGGGTGACAAATTATTTTCCTTTCCCCACAGATGTAACATGGATTACATAAAAGATAGTAAAGAAATTCTGTGAAAAAGTTGGTTAGAAACATTATTTTTACAAATAAATTTAGATAGATTTTATTTTACACCTTTAAACAATTAAACTACAATTAATGGCTGCAACTCAATTTTGACATTCAACATTGCCCCATCTATACAGTCTATATTTGAGGATGGATGAAGCAATGATATTAATTGCTTCATCCATCCTCAAATATAGACTGTATAGATGGGGCAATGTTGTGGGGTTTTTTGCAGGAGGTATTATATAAATGCTGTGTAAAGTGTAATGAATGACATCCCTTCACCTAATAAAAAGGTGCAAGAGCCACTCAAAGTAGAGTATTACTAAATGAGGTTGGTATATAAGCATAAGTACATGGCATAGCAGCTTTTAACCATGAAGGTCAGAACTGGTGGAACTAAGGAATAAGCTTGCCATATAAACAGCAATAGTGAGAGGCTTGGAATTTTATTTTCTATATTAAGATTATTATTAAATATATACTAATTACCATTGCTACCACAGTAATTTCTTTTTGTAAAATTTCAAACTGCAATTTATTTCTATCTTACAAAGATTTTGTATGTAAAGTTGTTTTGTTAAGACCTTTACCACACTGCAGGTGAAAATCGTCACTTTGTTGCTCTAGGTGCATTCTGTCACCTTGAGACAGTTGCTATAAATAAACACTTGTCAACTGTTATTTCCAGTATTTGAAGCTGGAAATTGCCTACTACTGCTTTGGAACAATGTTAAACTTCCATATTCCAATCCCATTTTGAATTCTTCTAGATTCTACACAAGGTGTAACATTGATTAAACCCAAATTAAATTTTTTGTAAACAAAAATGGGTGCATCAATATCCAACAAAACCAGGAGTTTTTCTTTGACTAGGACTCCAATTGATGATTTTGAAGGCTTTACTCAAGTGGATATTGATGGTGAAGTGGTCAAAGATGATAACCACGCCAGTGATGTGGAGGAAAGTGATGATGACCACTAGTGGCTACTATCATCCATGCCTGACTAATTTTATGGTGGCTATCAATATACCTGATAGCCTTTCTGAAAGTAAAGTATTTTGTCTATTTCTAAACAACAAAATCATAACTATTTGTCAACGAAACAAATATGAATCAGATGAAAGAACAAACAAATGCTAGTGTCTTCTCGTATGTAAAAACACAAGGAAACATCACTTTATTTATGAAATGAAAGCCTTCTTAGCAAATTTGCTTCTTATTGCAACCCCAGAACTCCACAAGAAGTAATAAGTTAAAGTATGTTGAATTATGTATTTTTTAATATATTTGTTTTTTTATTTTGTGTTTCAATTTTTTTGTTTTCAACATCAAAACATGCATGCAAAACGTAATGTTATTCATTCATTCTATTATTAGTGTACAAAAATTAAAATCTATACACATAATACAAAGAAAGTTACAACAATTTTAAAACAGTAGGTGTTCAAATTTTTTCACCCTAAAAAAAAAAAAAAAAAAAAAAAAAATTATAGTGGCAGGGAGATCAGTTCTAGAAAGAAATTAATGTAGTTTGATTTTTTAGAGTTTCATCTTTTTTAAAAACAAAGGCTGTATCATTTGAAACTCATAGCAATAGATGCATATAGATTTATATAGATAATTCATTTTGGTGATAAAATTGTTTTCATCATGGTATGCTGATTTTTAAGTGATTTTATGGATACTATGAAAATTGAGATGTAGTGGTGTGAGGGAATCCTACATCATTCGGAAGTGGGGGGCACAAAACCCTTGCACTGGTCCTGCTTGATGGTAAGTCTTAATCTTAAGTCATTTTAATTTTTGGATAAAGACCTAGCATTTTAAAATTAACTGACAATAATTTGTTGCAAAGTGTTCTAGCTATTTATTTTTCTGAGGAAACAATTTCCAAAGTTCTTTTGTCCTGGACAGTAAATTGGTTAAAAATTCTTTTCATACCTAGTAATCCCCTCTCACCCAAATTTTGAGTTGAAAAACCTTAATGATACATTAAAGATACATTTAAATGTTTCAATTTTTAGTAAAATTTTAGTTTTATTTGGCATGGCCTAATGCTAATCTATAAAAAAAAAAAAAAAAAAAAAAAAATAATTTTATGCATTTCAGTAAGGTTTTAAAACATTTTTAAAATGTTCTTACAGTCAATTTATCAGCAGATTAGCATTTTAATTGAAAAATGATGGCAGAAAATTTAAAACACTTTAAACATTTCTCAAAAATAAAATGTCCAAGATATTTGCTTAAAAGAAAATTAATAAAATTAAGGATTAATGAGTAGAATTTTGGAAAAGTTTTAATTATCTTTACACTTAAAACATAGCAAATACACATCTGAACACAAGATATATTCCTACTGCCAATAAAATCCATTGGTCAAAATAACTTCCTTTTTCTTTCTTTCAGCTACCAATATCATAAAAAATTCTAGACACCTCCAGACATTGTAATTATTTTTAACCATAACTAATAGGGCGGTAATTCAAAATTAAATCATTTCCTATTTGATAATTTAATTGTTACAAGAAAAATTCTTTTAAAAACATTTCACACTTGAAAATGACATTAAGATAGACATTTTCTGAATCTTAAAGCATATCTTCATTTAACAAAAAAGAAACATCTTTTTTTGACATCAGCAATTGTAAGAATTTCAAAATCCCACTGAAAAACGCAATTGTATTTTTTCTCCTGTCAAATCTGAAAGAAAATAAATTTTTATTAAATAATGCAAGCACAAACTCTCAACAAAAATATTTTTGGAATTTTACTTTCACTGAATTATTTTTGTAAAGTTTCAGGATAATTTTTCAACAGGTTCACAGTTGATACTGCAAAATTTTTACTGAAGTAATATGTTCTTTAAAAAAACGTTTTTTTTTGGGGTTTTTCTTTTAAGCATTTCACTCCAAGAAAGGCAGGAGTGCCACTAGTACACAGGTGTTTACAAAAAATGAAAGTAAGAGAAAAGACTGGGTATTGGGGTGGGGATTACAGAAAGGTTATAAAGAAGAACTGAGATCAAGGCATCAGAAGATGACGATTGACATTGCATTTAAATTTTTTAAAGATTGTAGTTATCAGGGAAGCAAATAAGAGGAAAGGAGTTCCATTGTCGGGAAGTGTGAGAGAAGAAGCTGTTGGAGTAGAAGTGGCAGTTACACATTTAAGTGTTTCAACAGTAAAAGGCTGGGACCTAGATGCCAATCTAGTAGCATGCTTAAATACATGAGGTTGGGGTACCAATGAAAATAGCTTGTCAGAGCAGTTGTCATGAAAATATTTGTAGAAAAGACAGAGACAAGCCACATCATGTCTGTGAGAAAGTGACTGGAGTTAAGATGCCAAGCCAGGATCATTTACATTGCAGATCATTCTTTGGATTTTGTTGAGAACCTCGAGATGATCAGCAGATGCACCAGTCTAGATATGGCAACAGTATTCAATGCATGGATGAATGATAGATTTGTAGATGCGTAGAATGGACTCAGATGACAAAAACGTTCTGGCACAACACAGAACCAACTTTCCTTGCGGTAGATGCAGCTATTGATTCAATGTAGTTGTTCCACCTCAAGTCAGTGGAAGACATGAGGCCAAGAAGGCACAGTGAGATGCTCTCACAAAGCCAAGCATCAACCATGCTGATAGGGGGCAGGGAAGTTTCTCTATGGTGATTAAATGACAGCAGTTTTCTTTTGGAGGCATTCAAATGTACAAGCCATTTCCAGTCTCAGTTAACCATAGATTGGAGGTCATTTTTGAGACCAACAGCCTTTGTCAGCATTGCTGAATTTACTATTAAAAAGAAAATATTTGTCATTTGTTCCATAACATCAGTGATAATGACTAAGCACTCTCAGAGTCCCATGCTGGGAGCAAAAGAGAATAGAACAGAAGTTTGAATAAAACAGTCATTGAGTTTATGTCTTGTGTCATTATTAGGTTGCTTCAGCTTTTCAGCCATTCTCATATAGTTCATCTTTCCACCTTAATCCCAGTGGAACATCATTACCCACTAATTTTAAGAGTATTCAAGAGGGTATTGAAGGTAGGGGTGTAACTGAACTAAAAATATTTCCAAAGTTTTCTAGTAAAGTAACCTATTCATTCATTAATGAATAATTGCTGAAAATTTAATTTAAATTGCTTAATTCCTTACTTTTTATTAAAGTTTAAAAACCAGTTTGGTTTGCTTTGTTTTACAGGATATCAACCTCAATATTTACATTATTCGGACTATCCTCATCTTTGTCGCCATATTTATTACAACTGTGCCATCTGTCTGTGGATAAAGGCATTGGTTAGATCCAATGACAGGACCCAAAGAGTGTGAGTTCAATACCCAGTTAAGGCAGTGGAGAACTTTCAGTGGGAAATTAACAGAAGATAACTGATAACTGACATCCATTAAAACATGGCATGTGGAACTAGAACAGTCTACCCAAGTGAGTGAAATAAAGTCTTAAGTTCAACATTCCAACCACCTGAAGAAGGCCGGAGCATACAACGGCTGAAATGTTGTAATAAATATGGCGACAAAGATGAGGATTGTCCAAATAATGTACATAATACCTCGTCTCAAAAATATAGACAGATCTCAACCTCAATGGAGTATTTAATGCCAACAAAATTTTTTATTGCTGGTAATATATTTTTTTTTTCAAAACTTTATTGCTGGTAATAATTTTTTTTTTTTTTTTTTTTTTTTTTTTTACAAAGTATTTCTGGTATTAAAACCTATTTTTACACTTAGTGTTTTGACCCCATTTGGGTTTTAACTATTTGCCCATAGCTGGGACCCTAACAGGTGCTACCATTCCAGGTCAGTGGTTCCATGCACCTCAAAACCTCCTGATCAAAGGCCTTGCTGCTGGATGTAGTTTATCATCATACTCAGAACAGTTAAAAACCAGGAGTTTTATTTTTTTTGCTTTCATGTTGGGTTGGGGGAATCATCCATTTTGGTTTATATGCCAGTCTTCATTTTGACATTCCTCCAAAATTTTTACAGACTATTATTAAATTTTGACCAACAATATTGACATAAATTACCTAGCATTATCAACAGTTTTGGGGGGATATGGGGGGGATCAATATCCTGTCAAGGTTGAGAGCTGCAATAAAAAAGTCATTACACTTGACTTTGTAACTATACATTGTAGCAAATCACTTTTCATATTCCATTGGTGAGAGTCGTCATTATGACAAATGCCATCTGGCAGCAAGGCCACTGATCAGGAGATTGGATGTTTTGAGAAGCATGGAACCACCTCTTAATTGCTGGTGTTCCCAGGTTCACTCTGACCTGGGGTGATAGCACCTGTTCGGGTCCCAGCTATAAGTAAATAGTGAAACCTCGAAACAAAACACTATGAAAGTATAAAAATACATTTTTATAGTAAAAATACCAGCAATACCTTTTTATGCAAAAAATGACCAACAATACATATTCAAAGCAAAATGACCAGCAATACATTTTATCTGTAGTTGACGGCATACAATTGCATTCAAAATATTTTTAGTTGAAGCCATAAAATTATTCAAATTATTTACATTTTGACATTAAATAATCCATATCTGTTGATATGCCACTAAACAAAAACATTGAGAAGTTCCACTCAAGTAGCTTCTTCCCACAAATTGCTGCTCTGTGGAACCAATTGCAAAGAGGATATTTCAAAATGATCACTACAATCAAGTTCAAGTCTAGGGTCAACCGTTATCTTCCTGAAATATCCACATAAACTGTGCCTCTTGGCCTTTGTACTTAATTTAAAATAAAAGAATGTACATTAGGTTGACCTAATAATTTAAAAATCTGTGATATAAAGGAAATGGAAAAAATAAAATTAGTAATTGTGGAGGTCACTAATTTCTATGAGAGAGAATGCCACAAAATAATAAGATGAAACAAGAAAATTTAGAAAAGAGAAATTGTACAAATAAATAAATTTTTATATAACAAATGTACAAAAACAATAGTTATGAATGTTGTTTAAAATGGTGACATAAACTTGTCTTTTTAGATTTTTGTGCGAGATAAATGTTCCACATTGATAGACTGCAAGTTGTAGGGTAATTTGTGTGAATTTGGAAAAATTCAGTTTAATGTAATATTGTTTGTATTCAAAATAAACAGTTCAAAGTTTGTGGAAAAAGGATTTTTAACTTATAACCTGGACTTTGGTTGAAAGTTATTTTATGAATGTCATCATGTAACGCGTAGCTTTCTCAGCTGATTTTTTCCTCACTATCTGTTTCTTAACTGTTTGTTGTTTATATAAGCAATATAAGTCACGTGATAGGCTCCAGAAAATGTCTCAAAATTTTGGTGCAACTGTATCTTTGATTAGGTCAAATTAAGGTCAGACGTATAGACATAGTCAATAACATGCCATGTGATATTTTTGAACCAATCAAATTACATTTTAGTTGTGTAATTTAATTTGCAGCCTATATTTGTTTAATTTTTTAAGTTTTGAGAACAATATAGGATCTGGATCCTATAAAATAAAAATATGGAAGAGGTTAGAAAGTAAACATTCATGATAAGGAAAGCTGATAGAGGAGGAAAGAAAAAAAATATCAATTATTTTTGAATGAACTTTTTTATCCAACATCATTTCTTATTACTATATAAACTTTATTTTTAGTGATTATTGCTGAATTGCTGTCCACGTTTTCTCTTTTTTTTCTTAAACAGTAAAACTAATAACAACTGGCCTAGATTTCCTATTTCTGACAGGAAGCGAACATGTATTCTCTTTTCCAGCAGGGAAACCACTTTGTTATTAGAAACATTCCTTTACCAATTCAACCCCAAAGGTTGCGTTGATAGAGCAGGGTTTTAATTACCTATTGAGTAGGTACCTCCATGAGATCGCTAAAAAAGAGCATAGCACGATGAAAAAGATGCCAAACTTGACAAAAACAAAATTTTATCATCTAAATGTTTGTTATTATTAAGAGGAAAGATCAAAGTATCTTGGGGGTATATTTTTTACATTTTTTTTAATTGTTCCTAACACGTCCAAAATTTTTGTTAAGACAGATAATCATGGCATCCATTTTTTAGCATTTTATAAAAAGAATGAAAATCTCAGTTTGAAATTCTTTTAAAAAATCAATTATTTTTTCAAAATTTATTTTAAGAAAATCAGAAATTATAATGTTTACTTAAAATATTTTGAACCAATCTTAACTTAGCTTCTGCCCCGAAAAGATGTAGTTTGAAAATAAAACAAAGCAGGTCATAACCTTTTACATCACTTGATAATTTGTTTTACGGAAGGAGAAAAGTGAAGTTATTTAGATTTAAGTGAACAAATTATTTACTTCATTATTTTTAAGGAAAACTATCAGCACTATTTTTTTTTTGTATTTAGCTTTCACCTTTACATTTATGATGCTTTATGTAGAAATATATATCATAAAGAAATTAAAACAAAACTGTTAAGAGTGAGATTAAATTTCATATTTCATTAAGAAAGGTATCTAATTAATTTATAGGTACCTTTCTTATGAAATTTTATCAGAAGTGTACATAAAATACTTATAGGATACAAATCCTATATCATTCCAACAAATGACTAAAAAACTCAAAGTAGATTTGCACACCCGCAAAATTGGATCAAAACGATTAAAAACAGATTTCACAATAAGGTATGAAATTAATTTTCTGACCAATGAAAGGGGGCGATTTGCTAAACCAAAAAAAAGATAACGAGCTAGTGTGAAAAAAAAGTCAACAATAAATAGTGTTTCAAGTCAGTCGCCAGTCAGAAGGGCGCAGAGATCATAGAAGACTGACAGTAATTTTCATCGCTGACTCAACCCGACACTAAGAGCCGAAAGTGGATTAGGAAAGGAAAACAACAACAAATTTACAACTGACTCCAAAACAATTCATAAGTACATTTTCCTTTTATCTTTTTATTCCTCATCCACATTCTCTTTTTCAACTTAAATTGATCGCCCCTTTTTCCTTTACACATATACAAAAACAAAAAAAAAAAACAGACATTACTCTGCTACTCAGTTAAAAGACAGCAAACACAGACATTTTTGTCAAAATCACATTTTGCTTAAACTAACTAAAACATTAATCCTTTTTACCCTATTCACAAGATAATAAATATACAATGTTCTATTTTCTACAAACGTTCCTTATCGTGTTGTTTCTTCTTGAAATTTGCGTTGTATTTTGTGGGCAGGGTATCCCGTATTAAATTCTCCTTTAATCCGGGTACGCTGAACCCCACATACTATAATTTTATGTACATTTATTACATTTTACTGTGTTAATTGTATTTCCATTCATTTTATTATTAATTTTGATATTTCATTTATGGAAAAATGTCATAACTGAGATTAATATAAAAACAAGATCATATAAATTTCATAAGATGATACTGATACTTGTAGGTACCCTTCTCAGTTGTAAGTGAAAAATCAAATTAACTTCACGTGTTTCACAAAAATAAAGGCCTTACAGAACAATGCTTAACTCAAACTTAACGCAACTTATTTGTATTCTAGTTGGTCTTCTGTACTTTATAATTACAGCCTGATTATAAACACAAAATTACATTTCTTAATTACTGCAGGTCTTTTTGATTAGTCAAAACGATACAATTTACAACACGCTAAAAAAGATCTATCTTATAAGGACACTTACGAAACTGAATGCGACTTTTAACTCATCTTATAATATTTTAACAACTTAAATGTAAAAATCTATTATAATTAAAGAAATAACAAATAATTGTATTAAAAATTCATTTTTCAAAGAAATTTTTTGCTTTCAGAAAATATTGTCCATATTCAGAAAAACAACTACAGCAAATAAAAGCATTTGAAATTAAATATCTTTGTTTTATTGAGTTTTGTATGTTACAATTCAGAGCTGATTTTCAGGTCAGGGGGGGATAATTAAAAAAAAATGATTTGCATTACTCAAAGCCTTGTGCTTTTAACTATTGTAATCACTAAACTGGATTCAATCGAATTTCTAGAGTTTTCATAAAATTAGTTATGGGGGTAATAAATATAAAAAAAATATATATATTTCTGCCATGACTTTAATAAAAAAAAACATATTTATAATAATTTCCATCATCTATGAATAGTTTCTGAAAGCTTCATTAACATGCAACAGTTATTTTTATTTTTGTAAGATTTTCCAAATTAACGTGTCATACAAAAAAAAAAAGTGCTAAAAATTGTATGTTATTTTACTAGTTCAGGTGATAACAAAGAGAAACAAGATTTTTTTTTTTAATCAAAAATTAGCATGTTCTAAAAAGAAAGAAAAAATTTTTAAAATAATAAAAAAAAAAACAAAAAAAAAAACAACTTTGGTCTTTCCTCTTCATAATTTTGTTTTCGTCAAGTTTGGCGTATTTTTTCATCATGATATGCTCTTTTTTTTACTTTTTTTTTTGCGGGGGGCGATCTCATGGACTTACCTACCCATTGAAGGAATTCACATTTCTCGTTGAGACATCTAGCAATCTACATCTGTTTAGCTTCAGTTTTGTACCTGAAAAAGTAAAAACGTAAATGTGCGTTCCTTATGAGATTAACGACAATTTGTTTTAGAAATCCTCCTTTTTCCTGCTACACGCCATCGAGAAAGGATATCAGAGAACAAATCTGATACATTCATTCATTTCATTTAGATTTTAGAATATGTTTGGTGTCCCCAAAAATGCGCCCTCTCGCAATGCTAAAATTAAAAATAAAATGCAGACGAAGAGCATAACCAACTTAAGGGAAATAAAGCAATTCGAACTATACATAATGTTTAAAAAAGATAGACTTCGAGTACACTACACTACAGTATCTAGCGTACTCGAAGTCTATCTTTATTCTTTTTTAAAGATTATGTAGTGACGACTACACACACTAAAATGGTTAAGCCATCTGAGTGGGTTGCTATTTTCATAAACCTTAAAAACTCCAAATTATTGTCCACATATATGTTACAGAATTACGTTACCTAATTCTGTTTTTTAACCTTTATTGCTTTTTTATTTTACGAACTTCATGTTTTATTGGCTCTAGCTAGAAAGTTTTGGGTTTTTGTTTTACTTCACAAGTACAGGTAAACGAAATTTGTTTTACTATGTCCTGCTTTATAAATTTTTTTAGATTAAATCCTTTTTTATTTTTACCATTTTAGAGTTTAGACTAAAATTTTTAGTTTTAGTGAAATTTCTTCAATCATTGTTTATTTTAGTTCAGATATTTCTTTTTGCAATTTAAAATATTTGGGGTTCAAGTTTATTTTGAATTTGATCAAGCAAGAAGGAACAGTCAAACTTGTTTTGATAAACCTAAAAGAAAAAGAACATATTTTCCAATATAAAGACATCGATACTACTGTACTTCATAAATTTGATCCTCCAACTTGACCTTAAAAAGGCGGGCAAAAGAAAAAAAAATAGTTTACTTTAAATTTACATTTAGTGTAAAAAAAACAAAGACAAGTTTTAATTTCAAGGTTAAAGGAAAAACTGTTTTAACAGCATTTTCAAAAGTTTTTTTGTGGCACTAAATTGACTGGTCGCTTAAGGCTTCAAGAAGTCAGGGATCGATTTGACACTAGGGTCCCAACTTCTAAAAATGATTGAAAATAGATTAGAAATATTTTGAGGTAATTTGCTTTGTAAGCCTAGTGCTAAATGTAATAAAAATTTGCTTCCGGTCTTCCGTATACACCCGGATATAAGAGATATTTTCTCTGGTCCCAAATTCGAGCCATACTTAAACAAAAGACCAAACCCGGATATAAGAGACTTCGTCTCCGGTCCCGACAACTCTCTTATATCCGGGTTACACTGTATTTAAATTTAAGCTATTTTTGGACACAAAAAAAAAAAACATGTTATATAGATTTTTAGCTAGAAGCAACTTTCTGATTGTAACCAACTTTATTTTACAATGTGTAAATGATATTTAATACCATTGACTAAGTGGAACAAGATTTTGATTAATTTTAAAATATTTTACAACTTTCAGCAATAAACATAAATTTTTAATAATAACTTAAGAAATAACAAATAATTGTTGTAAAAATTTATTTTTCATCGAAAACGTTTTTTGCTTTCAGAAAATATTATCCATAGTCATACAAACAAGTAAAAAGCAGTTAAAAGTTTTTGAAATTAAATAATATCTTTGTTTTATTGAGTTTTATGTTACAATTCAGTGCTGATTTTCTGGTCAAAGGGTTTCAACTCAAAAAAAAAAAAAGAAAAAATTATTTGCTTTCCTCAAAGCCTTGTGCTTTTAACTAATTAATCACTATAGCCCTCCAAATTAAAATTTAATGAGTTTTCATGAAATTAATTATGGGGTTGGTAATAAATATAAAAAAAAAAAATTACCATGACTTAAAAAAATTAAACATTTATAATAATTTCCATCATTTGTGAATAGTTTCTGAAAGTTTCATGAAAATCCGACAATTATTTTTATTTTTGCAAGATTTTCAAAATTAATGACCGCCATTAACAAAAAAAATACACAAAATTCCGCCATGTTATTTAGTAGGACATTCTCTGATGAAGCTGAGAATACGCTACGGGTAATAATAGTGATCAGCTGATGGATACCGTTCGGAGCGCCTTTGCAAGAATCAACAAAAAAACAGAGCTTCTTTACTTAAAAAATATCACGCAGGACATGACGCCGCATCATTTTGTGCCACGAAAATGCTGTTCATACAGACCGTCTCATCAATGAAAGTGACTGAGTCCAGTACATACATGTGTTTTTGCTTGTACAGTGTAACCCGGATATAAGAGATTCTCTCTGGTCCCAAATTAGAGCCATACTTACCTAAACAAAATAGACCAAACCCGGATATAAGAGACTTCCCCGGTCTCGACAACTCTCTTATATCCGGGTTACACTGTATTTAAATTGTTCTATCGTTGTTATTAGCGAGTGACAAGACTTTCAGACAACCCTGTACAAAAAAAAAAATTTTTCCTATTTTTTTTTTACCAGTAGTGCCCTTCTATAGAAGCATTCTTAATCTTCTTTATCAATGCTTAAAGAAAATTTGATTCCAATATAAAGTTAAGTAAAAAGAAACACTTTTTAGGAGAGGGATTTTTTTCCAATACCCTAACTTTGCCCCTTGAATGGATTTTTATTAGCACCCGATGTTAATTAGTTTTTTTAATTTAAAAAAAAAAAAAATGTTTTTCCTAACTTAACCTCATTTTTATTTAGTTAACAAACAAAATTTCTTTTTAGATTTTTAGGCAAACTTCAGTTTAGTTTGCGTTGCGTAGAAACTGAACAAAATTAAAAATAATGTAGGCTAACTTTAAATTTAAAAATGCGGGGTGAAGTTCGTTTGAGAAGTTTTGAACAGCATTTGCAAATGTTGAATTACATTTTCATTTTAATTTTATTTATAATAACTTATTTAAGGATTTTTTTTCTCATTCTTTAAATGTGTAGATATGCCTAAAATAATAAAAAAAGACGTTTGATTATTAGAATATGAGATCGCTTAAAAACTAAAAAGTGTTTCTTTTTTGCAAGAAAAAGAAAGGTAAAGAATGTTTTTTTTTTCCCATCCCCTCCTAACGTGATAATAAGCCACAACATTGACAGGTCAGAACGAGAATAGATTCACACTGGAAATAGAAGACAAAAAAATCAATAGCTAGAGAGAGATTGATTGTGGAATATGAAAAAAAAGTCAAAGAAAAATGTGATATGAAGTAATTAGGGATATTACCATTGAAAGTGTTAATAATCGTAAGTTTGGGAGTCTTTTTCTCAAATATTATTACATTATTAAAGAGACAATCACTTAGAGAGAAAAAATTATATCATCCATTTAATTTCAATTAGGAGAAAAAAATCTGAAGGTTTCTTTTTATTTTTGCCAAGAGAAATCTACTTACATTTTCTTAATTTAGAAGTATTTTATTTAAAAGCCAAATGATCAAGAAAAAATGCACAAACAATTTTCATCCATTATCTCTGATCTCAGAAGACCATTTTTTCTTTTAAAGCTGCTAAAATAGTCATTTCTCAATTGCTATCGGATATTCTTTGCCGCCAAGAAAACTTCTAGTTAATATTTATTTTAAAGGTATGAAAAAAAATGTTTATTTTGCAAAAGAGAATGATTTACTTTGCATCTCCAAGCAGAACATAAAAAAAGATAATTATTTCTTTTTTTTTTTTGACTGAACCTAAAGATTTTTCAGATTAGTTGAAGACATCAGGCAGTGCTCTACCCTCTTCTTTTTAAATGACATGTGCCGCCTTGGGGACAAATTGTCGATTTGAGTGTTTAGTTTACAATAGATTTGTTCCCTTAGAAATTGAATAAAATGATTAAAAATGTGAAAACAACGTCAAACTCAAAAATATACACACCTCCTACCTAACTGTTTATGAAACACTGACAGCTGATAAGATTTAAAAAGATAGTTCAAATATCGTCTATAACTTAGATGAAGTCATTAAACTTTCAAACTTTATGTCTCTTACCATTTCAGTTGACGCGGTCTTTTCAACAAATGTTACATATGACGATGAAAAACCAGAGCAAAAAAAATGGTCGACATTATGTACTAAATGGATGGATCCATTATTGATAACAGGTAGACAAACGAAGTAACTTTTTAGTGTTCCTAAAAATTACTGAAGTAGTTTGATCCAAAGGGTACATTAATGGTGCTGAAATGAAAATGATGGTAGACGATATTTATTGTATGTAAAATACAATTGTGGCACAAGGCCCCCCTAAAAAAAGGGAGAAGGGTGTAAGGTTGGTCTTTCACTATACTGAGCTAATCCGATTCACGACTCATTCATTCGTTACAATTTCCACATACCCCACAAAAACTCGTCCATCACCAATCAATCCTCCATGACACCATAATACCGCATCTTCTAAGGGAGAGGGGATCTACAAAACGCACCCCATAATTTAAAAATTTGATGATAAAAAAATATATATATATAATTTTTTTTTTTTTTATAAATATAAAAATCCAATATTTTGACGATAAGTGGGGTGGGGAAGGATGAACCCAAAAAACAAAATCAATATACCAACACAAAGCAAACTAAAACATCCCGTCCAACCCTCAAAAAAGAGAGACCGCTGTATTCTGCCCATTGGGCAAAAACAAGAGGTTCTCTCGCTAAGGGAGAGGAAAAGGCAAAAAATATATATGGGCATGGGAAATAGACTTTGAGTTCCTGTCTATTAATTAATTAATTAATTAATTAATGTTCTCTTAAAAACAAATACACCAACATTTCCCCATACTCCAATTTTTGGCCTTATGTATTTTTTTTTGTTTTGTTTTTACAAATATTTATTTATTGTTTTTAATACATTTTCCCACATTTTCTAGATCACTTGGATTTTCGGATATATATATAGTTGTGAAGGGAGTCACTTATTAATGCATTTTTTTTCCAATTTGAAATATTGGGAATATATTTTTTTCATATTTTCAACTTATTTCAAGCAACAGAAGATTAAAAAAAAAACAAAAAAAAACTGTAACTATGAAACATGTTATCCACCCACTTCCCACAATAAAGTTTAGAAAAAAAAATTTTGATTTAAAATTTATATTACCGTTGTGGAATTTCCAGGTTAAGAAAACATAACTCGAAACTTCTATTGGAGAAATTTTGTTGACATTATGATTTTCTCAGCCTAGCAACAAGCAGTTACCTTGACCCTTCAACATTTTTGACGGCATACCTATGTGACTCATTCTGGTGGGCTGAGAGTTAATAATATCACAAATCTTTCCACAACACCCACCCCTTTTAGAAATAATCAGGCTAAGGATGAACTCACCACCAGCCAATCATGAGGATCCTGTGAGGGTTATTTAAGGAGTTCAAAAAACTCATGAGATGGAGTCAAATATTACTGGCTTCATGACATGTTACTCCAGGGTTAAATTTCTGGCCCTGCAGGATGAGTAAATAACTTTGGATTCAAATCCAACATATTATCAGTAATTCCATAGACTGCTGTGTTGGGGATGTGCAGAATTTATTAATTATGCTTGAAAGAATCAGAAGGAATTTGTGTAGGTTGCGTGACTTTCTGCATCCACAACAAATAAATAAACAAAATTTAAAATACGATTAAGAACAAGACATATTCAATTAGAAACTAATAAAACATTTATATACAAACAGGATAATTGGTATATGTTATGTTGGCTGTTGGCAAAATGTGTATGATGTTTTAGGTTTCAGAATGTCTCTCTTTGTAATCGTTCGTTCATTTACAGTCCGTTTTAGATTTGTGTTGGTATTAGAATTGTCAATATTAAGTGTCTTTTTAGAAGGAGTTCTTAAGGAGTGATCTAGCTTTGACTGTAATGTTTTTAAGGTTGTTCGCACATTGATGTTTACTTAATAGATAGTGAATATAATTCACTTTAGATAAGCAATGTTTGAGAATCGATGTCCACAGAGTTGGTTGAGTTTTAATTGTGAGCGAGTCAGTGTTGATGTACCTTTGCGCGGTAAAATCATGATTTTGAGTGACGTGGAGTATGTTGACAATTTCTCTGTGGGTGTTCATCACTGACTGCTTGGGTCAGTCGGCGTCTTCTTTTTTAAGTTCTGAAAGTCCGAAATCGGCTCACTTAAGTTTTGCCGCAATTTCGTTTTTCACATGAAACTTTCAGAATATAGTGTCGTTGACCAATGAGATTTGTTGGTTCATCTAGTACGGTTTTAATTGGTTGAAGTTTTCCGTACGTAGGCGTAAGATATAGACTGTTCTGTTACTAGGGGTGATAGATAGGAAAAAAGACGAGTCTACAGCTGCATTCATCTACTAGCCCTCAAGGCCCAAGAAACCCTTCATCCAAATACCACAGTGATACAGGAAGGTCCATTTTGAAATTAAGTATTGTTTCTCTTACTATTCCATTTTTTTTTATCTTTGGAATTTTTTGGGTATTTACCCTTTTTATGTAAATTAAGAATATCAAATACTAATGCATTTGTTTAGATGTGTTTGGAAACTTACCTGCTTTTCTTTTTTCTTTCTTTTACATCAAAATGGTAATGTTGTTCTTTGCAAGTATTTCTACCTCTCAAGGTTAATTTATTTTGTGTTGTTTGTAATAGAAATGAAAGGTTTTGATTTATAATGTGCAAGAATGTAATTGTATTTTTTTTACTTATTTCATCAATCTTGTTATTGGCCTAACATTTCATATTTTCGACACACAATGCACTAACATTGTATATGCCCAGGATAACTTGTAGGTTTTTTTTGTTTTTTTTCGCAATTAACTTTTTAAAGTTCTTGACCTATGTCTCTTATGTTGTGTGTGCTGCAATTTTTGCCCCCTATTAGGTGTTGGGTATACCAAATATGAGGGCAGCCTTATTAGTTAGAGATTGTAGGAATACCATTATTATTATTATTATTATAAATAAAATATAAAATAATGATAGTAATGAAAATTATAAATAAAACAAAACAATATTTAAACTTTTTAAAATGAATTAAACAAAAAATATAAATAATAAAATACTCCCAGCATGCAACAAAAACTATTCCTGCTGAAAATATGAACATCTCAGAAAAAGACATTAAATACAATCTTTTCGCCACAAAACTTGGTATGGGCAACATGTGTGTAACTTCTTTCTGTGATATGCCTTGTAATGCTATGGAGTAAATTCTCCCTTTTATCACACAATTGTAACCTAAAAAATGCACAAAAAATATAAATAAATTGTATGAAATTAACATATGATTTACCATTCTTTTCCTGTTATTTTTGTACATTTTATTTCCTGTCAAGTATGTTTTTATCTCTGTGAACATAAGACTAATTTCTACTGCTATGGTGTGAGTGAATACCCACAACATTATGGTAAACACTAATGTGCATAAGAAAAAAAAACTATTCACCCACAAGATACAGATATTAACTGAAACATTAATAATTATAAAATTAGTTAGGGAAAAGTTGGAAGAATATAAATGAAAATTTTATTTTCCTCGAGAAAGAAAATGCTAAAAAGAGTGTAGAAATGTGTTATGTGCCTTATCTTTCTTTCTGAGTAGTAAAACTAGTTGATACTACAAAAGTCTTACTAACTTACATGTCTAGTACATCATGTTGCAAGATGCTGTGTTTTTTCCAATGCATGAAGAAAGCATCTTTACTTTATGCTGTCTATCTCTAAAACTGCCTGTACAGACTAGATGTCACTGATTGGCTGTTAAAGTTCATATAACCAGCCAATTGTATATTAATTAACGAAGAGGAATGAGAAAGATTGGATTATCGTCCTGTGAAAGTGAAGTTTCAGTAAATGTTGTATGAAAAGTTTTTGAATTTGTAGTGGCTTGGGACTTAGGGGTTAAAATGGACAGTTGATTTACCCACACCAAGAAGATTAATGAAGGATGATAGGGATGAGGAAACACACAGTTAATTTTAGAAAAAAAAAAAATAAGGAATTTATTCACAAATTTACATGCTTGAAGTACATCATTTTGGGAAAATTAATAAATCTTTAAAGTTTGTAGTTTTAATGAATTGTCAAGAAGAGGAAATGTTCATACAACAGATTAAATGATCTGACACAAAATAATATTAAAAAATATTTAAAACAAAGGTTAGAGAGTTTGTTGCTCACCAAAGGGATATATGTTTTGCATATGTTCAAAAGTAGATGAAGAGAGATAGTTTGAAAAACTTAGCTTTTTTGGATTGTTGATAGAAAATTCTTTGAAGTGCCATGTGCTAGTTAAATGCTGATAATATAATTGGTGAGTAATTTTACACTGGTGAGTACTTCAACACTGGTTGTGAGGAACTGAAACAAAACCTTTCACATGACTTTAGACACTCTTCTGAATTTAATTTTTCTCCTCATTATATATAAAAAAAAAGAACTTTATATAGGCTGGCTACTTTCTTTCTTTCCTTCTTGACTCAGTGGCCAATTTCTGTGAAGGTAAGGTTTTCATTGGTTCAAAAATAATTTCACAAGCTTGTGAATTTCTTTCCTTTTTCTCAGCTCACTGGCTGGTTAATTTCTGTGAAGGGCAAAAATCCCACATTGGCTCACAAATTTCTTTCCTCAGTCCTCCAAATTTGCAGGAAGTGGGTGAAGGGAGTTATTATTATTTTGCACTCACTACAAAGTAATGTGCAGTTGCAGTGAGAGGAATAGTTTGGTCAGTGAATATGACTAAGATTGTCTTCTCCTTCAGTAGGACAAATGGGCCTTGCAAGATACTTCTGGTTCAGGCCTGAACTTTGGCTGAAGAAGAATTGGTTGAAGGTATTGGAAAAGGTTGTGGCTGCAGCTAATCTGTTGCTTTGAAAGAATATTTCTTTAAATTAGATGGCAAATACTCCATCACTTGGTGAGTTGATGGATGCTAACATCAGTGTGACAATGTTTGTGGAGAATGGACTGTTTGAATACATATGGTCTCCCCATATTAAACTAACCTTTAGATTATTTACATTGTTCAGACTATAGCCCAGTGGATAAAAGCACTGGTTGAAGTAATACAGTGACTTGACGCAAAGAGTTGTGAGTTCAATACCTGGCCACAGCAGAAGTAAACAAAAACTTGGAGAGTTGAGTTACTAAAGGAAGATAACTGAAGCATCCAGAAAAGGTATGACACATGGAACTAGAACAATCTACCCCAGTGGATGCAATAAAGGGTTCAATTCAAAATTCCATTGTATATCACCTGAAGAAGGCCAGAGCATACAATGGCTGAAACATTGTGAATATGACAATGAAGATGAGGATAACTGTTTGAACAATGTAAATAGTGTAAATAGTTACAATAACTCCTCTCAGAAATATAGACAGATATTAAACCAGCCTTGTGTCATATTCTGCCATAGTCTAGAATTATCTAAATATTGCAGGACATTTACTGAATTAGGTCACTCTGTTTCATCTCTTGACCTCAGAGTAAGTACAAAGACAATTCTTTACAAACAGACATTAGGACATGACTTCATCAAGACTGAACAACTTATTCACATATGCACCAGAGTCCTACTCACCACTTTACTAACCACTCATGAAAAACAGCTGTAATGTTCATAGATAATATTTGTTTGACTAAAAACACTCTTTTTCTTAGATTATGTCAATTTTAACGTGACGGTTACTGTGGTAAGAAGGAAACACTGTTGTCAATTTTCTTGCCCTAGTCATTTTCAAGTCAACTACATCAGTATTAATGGATTGTTTATCTAACTCTTGTCGATTTATCTCTTTCTGTTTAGCCCAGTGATTCCCAAACAGTGCGGCGTACAGATATTAAAGAAAAGGAAGGCTATGATTGCCTAAGTCTTGAAAGAGTATGGCACTTAAAATAAAGATCCATGTGTGCAATATATAAATTTCATTTGTTTTGTACTCCTGTTAAAAAACATCTTACTCTTCTTTGTCTTTCTTTTAAAGTTTCTTTCCAAGAAATAGGTCTCAAAATAAACCTTTCCAAAACAGAAACTATAATCTGGAATTGGAATGGAAGCAATGATGGCACCTACCCTGAATCTCTCATAAAAAATCAGGATGCCGAATTGGAAAACACTAAACATTTCAAATGTATCAGCATATGGATCAGGTATAACAAATTTAATATGAGAGATAAGGTGGGACAGAAGCAAAGAATGTATAAACTACTTAGTGAACTTAATAGATAGCAGAACAAGGTTTCAAAAAGTTAACAAAAGGACAAAATTTATTAACAGTTACAAAGGATAGGCAAATACTCCATCACTTGATGAGTTGATGGATACTAACATCAGCGTGACAATGTTTGTGGAGGATGGACTGTTTGTATACATATGGGCTCCTCATAAACTAACCTTTACACTATTTACCATCATTTTCCAGTTCCACATCCTGATTTTTTATGAGAGATTCAGGGTAGGTGCCATCATTGCTTTCATTCCAAAAGGCCCTCGAAATAACAAAGTGTGAAAATACGGAAACCCCTTCATGCTGAGACGTCCTATTATTGAGAATTCAGTTAAGAACAGAGGTGGGTGCGTTTTGCATTTTCTGTCTTATGCAGTTTTTTTTACTTCCTCTAAGTTTTTCCCTTTTTTTTTTTCATTTTATCTATGATTATAGAACAGTTTGTACTAGAAGTAGTTTCACCTAATATTGCAAACTGTTACAAAACCAAAACACTAAGCTAAAATCTTTTCATGTTCCTAAATAACCTCATCAGGTCAATGTTATGCATAGGACCAAACTAATTCAGAAATATCTAAACTGTCAGCCATATACAGCTGCTTTCTTAAATCAATGATTAAAATGGCTTTGAGCAAATGAAGCTTGTAGATCTTAGTGAGGAGTATACTCCTTCGAACTTTGTGGAATGGCATTACAGAATCACAAACAAGTAACATAAATAGCATCAATTGAGGACTTTCAAGAGTAGCAACAACTAAAATGGATGACTCATGTCTTGACAAGAAAATAATAATATAATGAAGATATTGATGTTCCACGCTACTTCAAACAAAAAGTAATAAAAGTTACTACATGCATCTATGTTTGCGTTAGCATGAGTGACATCACAATAATGATTCCCTCACCACTTCCATAATAACACCAATACATGCAATCTACATAAACCAAAATTAAAAAAAAATTAATCAGTTTGTCTAACGATCGCAAAAGTGTGTAACCCAGGGTCACAAACTCACATCAATCCAACCAAATATGTTAGCTCTATCTCTGATATTGAGTGCTTTCTAATAAGTACCACGCATATAATATATAAATAATTATATATATATATATATATATATATATATATATATACTCACACTTTTCACATATACTTGAGAAACCTATTTTTCTGATAGAAAAAATTGATAAATTTCAGCTGAAATAATCACTGGCTGCTTGGCCAATGAATGTTGAATGTTTCCTCATAAGGAAACAGCTAATATTACCTTTACCATTTCATGAACTTGGTCATCACTTTTTATTTATTATCCTATAATTACTTATCTTGCTACAACAAGGAAACTAAAGCTTAAAGAGCAACACCGACACCTCTCACACTTTTGGGTAAATATAATATTGTTACAGAGTCATATCACAAACTGTTCAAAATTTTTTTAAATTCTTTTGAATAGTGAACTTCATAATATTAGAATAAATTTTGAGTCAGGTGTTTTATTGATTAAAACCAAAGCAGAATCAATTAAAAATCAACAGCTAATGAGAATTTTGCAAAGTAAACACTTTAAAGCTGTTGATAAATTCACTGTTTTCAAATGTAGAATAAAAAAATAACCTCTAAACTAGCTGGCACATTAATTTTTCTAAGAATCTCTCAAGTCAATATCAATAACATAGTTATTGTTTTCATCTCCAAATAATCCGTGTTTTTATTTTCAAGAATGTTACTCACCTGACACAACCTGTTTTTCTTGGAAGAATCGCAATCAACTACATTCCATATGTCATCTTCCATCAAAATGTTGGTAATCATGGCTCTCCACAATTTCCTCTCCTTTGTAACTCTTAATAAATTTTGTCCTTTTGTTAACTCTTCTAAACCTTGTTCTGCTATCTATTAAGTTCACTAAGTTTTTTATGCATTCTTTGCCTCTGTCCCACTTGACTTCAATCTGTTCTGTGAGTATCAGATTTTCCAAGCCTGCTTTCCTCAATATCTGCCCTAGAAATTTCAACTGTCTCTTCCTGATGTTAAGTATAAGCACCCTTTTTGTTTCCATTTTCTCAAAAACTTTATCATTGCTCACATGTTCAGTCCATGATATTCTCAGAATCCTTCTGTAGAACCACATTTTTGTTACTTCAAGTCTCTTCTTCATCTGTGAGGAGATTGTCCTGCATTCACTGCCATATTACATAGCAGTTCAGTACTCTTTTCTTTGTTTCTATGGAAATTTTTCTCTTTCTTAATTCTTTGCTTAGCTTTTAGAAGCCCTCTTTATTTATACCAATGCATCTTTGGATTTCAGTGTTGTACTTGCTGTCCTCTGCAAAAACACTTCCCAGATATTTGATTTTGGCATCTCCAATTTGTAATTTGCATGTTGAGCTGTTCCTTTTACTAACAACTATGTATTCTATCTTGCAATTGATGTTTAGTTCTTTCTTCTCACTTTCCTTCAATACCTTCTGTACAAGTTCCTGTAGTTTCCTATCTGTTATCAACAGTGTCATCTCTAAAAATTTTATTTTTATTATTTTAAAAATGTTAGAATTATAAATATATAATCATCTAGCTTTTTTTATGCTTTTTTTGAGAGAAGTGTATTTTTCTGAAAGCCAGATGGTTTGTGTAAAATTTGCTGCATTTTTTATGGCTTTTTGGCTCAAGCAGTTGACTGCTCAAATTATTTGCTGAATTGTCATAGATTCATTTTTTGTATTCTTAGAGTAGGTTTTTGTATATATTGGCAATGAGAGACGAGATTTTCAAGCCCTTGTGAAATTCTGTACAGAGCCAGTATAATCCTGCTTTTACAGTAAAAGGACTGCTATTTAGTGGATCATCAGCAGAAAGAAGGAACCATTGACAAAAAAGCCATTAACAGTCAAGGAGGAAGGCAATAGCATCCATGTTTCAAGATGACTGGTCTAGTAAAGGGGGTCATAAAACAACACAGGGAAAGACAGATTCAAGGCAGATTCAACTCCCAGAAGAGAACATTCTTTTCTATGCCTTACTGAGAAGAATTTAAGCCAAAAGAACTTTCCAGCAAAATACTTCAAAAGGCCCTTGAGATAACAACTTGTGAAAACATGAAAACACCTTTATGCTGAGACATCCTATTACTGGGCATTCAGTTAAGAACAGAGGTGGGTGCGTTTTGTATTTTCTGTCTTATGCAGTTTTTTTGCTTCCTCTAAGTTTTTCCCTTTTTTTTTTTTCATTTTTAAAGAGTGTAATCATTTTTGTCTTTCAATCTGTATCTTTTTCAGAAAACTATAACTTTTTTCCTGATATCCGATAGAATCCCCTTTTTGTAACTTCAGAAAATTGTTATCCTGCTGTAATAGGCGCAAAAAAGGAAATTTTTGTGCAACCTTGTATCTTACCTTTTTTTTGTAATATCTATATAATAAATGCAAATGTCACTGTGTCACACTTTTTCAAATTTACTTGTAAAGGCCGTAGTCCAACATATACCATTTTGGAATCAGGCTTACTCCATGAGTAAATTAATAACATTCCAGGCCAGATCCAGATCCGCTATCCTGAAATTTTGGATTTCCAAGTTTTCATTAGTGCAATTGTTTTTGGATTCTGCCATCTAGGCTTATAAAGCCAATTAAAGGGACACAACTCTCTAACTTTCAATAGCTCATGTTTAAATGAAAAAATTACAGTGTTTCAATATAAAATTGTCAATGTTTTCAAATTTACTCCTAGAATATATCATAGCATTTTAGAATCAGTTCGACTCCATGATCAAATGAAAAACTTCATAAATCTGAACCTGCAATCCTGAAATTTTGGATTCCCAAGTATTTATTACTGTAATTGTTTTCAGTGATTTTTTACATGATTTTTTGCAACAAATTAATTTGTATGATAACAATTTTTATAACTTGGAAATAAATTTGAAAATAATTGAAATTTATTATATAATCCAGCGAAATCAACCATGAAATAAAAATAATTGTTTGTACAGAAAGTAAGGACCTATGTACATCAAATTGTCTTTAAATTAAGTGGCAGCAGAAGAATTATCATTGAACATTTTAAAGGTAAGCTTAAATATTAATGCAATACTTAAATACAGCGATCAATTTTGAGTTCTTTTGTAGTTCTTTATTTTATTGTTGCCTACCACATCTACTCTTCCCTACTTATTGTGATGAAGGTTTAATTAAGAGTTCTCCAAAGGAGCTAGTTTAAATAGGGTGTCTTTTCAACTAGTTATAAAATAAATGTTTCGCCTTTTTAAAATTTTATGCAGTGGCCATCTTGTTTTGTAATTCCGTGCCCAGTGACTTGTTTAGTTTTACTAAGTTTTGTGTCTGGCACAAGAACATGGATTTGATAGGAAATAAAAATTTTTATATTTTGCACAAAAATTTTGATGTTGATTTCTGAATGCAAAGAACAAAACTTGTGTTAGTTTTTGCAAGACTTTGCTGTGGGAATTTTTAAGGAAATTTTTTTGTACCATCTGGCTGGATAACATTTCTCATGCCTGATAGAAATAGATTATCAAACTAAATTAAGGAAAAATTTCAGTTAACTCGGGAAAAATGCTGGGGGGAAATTCTGCCCTCCCTTAAGTAAGTATTTCTTCTTAGTGGTGACTAAAAAAGTTTAGTGTTGTGTTTAACTTAAATAGCGAAGGGGAATTTATGGAAAATTGCGCTTTTAAAAAAAAAAATCTCTAATATAAATTTACATTGGAAATAATTTTTAGAATCTTTATCAGAGAATTTCAAAGATAAAATTCAGCCGTTGATTTAAAATAAAATAATAATAATTTTCTGACTGAACTGACTGTGCATTAACTTTTTAGATCTAAACAGAACTTATGCATAAATTTTGTCTCATTTTCTTGAAAAATTATTTTAAATGAAAATTCTTTTTTCATAAAACATAATATTGATCCAGTTATTCCCGACTGGAGTTATTATGTTAACATTAAAAAACTAACCTGGAGGATTTAGTATCTGTCTATATTTCTGAGATGAGGTATTATGTACACTATTTACATTATTTGGACTACTGTCCTCATCTTTGTCGCTATATTTATTACAACGTTTTGGCTGTTGTACACTCCGGCCTTCTTCAGGTGGTTGGAATGTCGAACTGAACCCTTTATTTCGCTCACTGGGGTAGACTGTTCTAGTTCCATGTGCCATGTTTTAATGGATGTCAGTTGTCAGTTATCTCCTGTTAATTGCCCTCTCCAAGTTCTCCACTGCCTTAACTGTGTATTGAACTCCTCAAGGACACATGGCACAGTGGATAAAGGCATTAGTTAGATCCAGTGACAGGACCCAAAGAGTGCGGATTCAATACCTGGTTAAGGAGAACTTGGAGAGGGGAATTAACTGGAGATAACTGATAACTGACATCCATTAGTCTTGGAATGTGGAACTAGAACAGTCTACCCCAGTGAGCGAACTAGAACAGTCTACCCCATTGAGTGAAATAAAGGGTTCAGTTTGACATTCCAACCACCTGAAGAAGGCCGGAGTGTACAACGGGCAAAACTTAGCAATGAATATGGCGACAGAGATGAGGACAATAGTTCGAATAATGTAAATACTGGATGATTTTTGCGTAAATTTGGCCTTTTATTTTTGAAAATCAATATTATTGACTGAAATAACAAACAAAAAAAATCTGTTTTAAAGTTATCAGAGAATTTCAAAAATAAATTTCTGCTGTTGATTTAAAAAAAAAATATTAATATATTATATAATATTATAATATTCATTTAGTACTGTGAATGAACTGAACTAAAAAAATGTGTTAGCTGTGTGTTCATTTCTCAAAACTAAAAATACAGAATTTATGCATAAATTCTGTCTTATTTTCTTGAAAAATTATTTTCAATGAAAATTCTGTTTAAATAATATTGATCCAGTATTCCCAACAGGAGTTACTATTGGAGGATTTTAAGCATAAAATTGAACCATTTATTTTTTAAGATTATTTGGAATGAAAAATGCAGACTTTACTGAAGTAACAAAAATTATTCTTCGTCATTGTAAATCCCTAAGCATATTTTGGGCCTCGAAATTCCTTTGGAATAAAATTACTTATACTTTAAATTAATTTTCTGGAAGATTATCTAAAAATGGAGGAAGTTTCTAGACTATTAGTTAAAAGGAGACGTATGTTCAAAAGAAAGGATTGAGTGGTCTATAAACTCGTTGAAGGCCAAAGAAAATATTGTAAAAGTCCATCACTCTACTCAAGAGCAAGCAATAAGTGGTTAGTTACCATGGAGACTATTACTGACCAAATAGATTATATTTACATTGATAGTAATATTAAAGAATCAGGATCTGATGATTATACTTTTGAACAATTCTGATGTAATGCAGTGGAAGAATTAGCTAAGATAGGTGAACGAATAAAAAAAAAATTGATAAAATATCTAGTGTTTTTGTTGATAATAAAATTCTGAAATTTCTGATGCTGAGGAAAATTGTTATATTTCTGACACTGATGAAAACTGAAATTTCTGATGCAGATAATATATTGATTAATGTCAATGAAAATAATTTTCTTCTATCTATGGAGTTTAGAGTAAGATATTTTTTGATGCCGAGCATGGGAAACTGAGAGAAGAAATGTTTGATATTGGATTTAATGATTTTTGTTATTCTTTAACTGTTCTGGTTGAGGATGATTTTGATAATGAATTAAATCTTGATGGGTTTCATAATGTTGTGGAAAATCTAAACAAGTTAAATTATAAATTGGCAACCAATTTTGAGGAAGATAAAAATTCCATTCTCGTTCATGGTGTTCTGGGTGTGAATTTAATTCAGTTTATGGGACCCATGCAAATGATTAAATGCATGAATGGATCTGCCTGGAAGATTCCTGAAGGTATAATTCCATTTGGGAGTGTAAAAAATCTTTTGACTCCAATCAAAATGGTTATTGGTAAAACCCATAAAAAGGCTACTTAAGAAAATTTCTGTGCTGTAATTTCTCAGTCTTTTTCTTGCCTCATAACTCATGTGAATTTCGTAATAGAACCAAAGTGGGGGTACATGTGGATACATTTGCAGAAAATTCATAATGAAAGTTTTGTGGAATGCAACCTGGAGAAAATGTTCAGTGTGGGAGTCTCTGGGTTTGTTAAATGAAGATCTGGTTAGTGATTATAACAAAGAGAAAACTAAACAGTTTGAAAAGTCTATAAAACATAAAGGCAATTTTTGTTATATAAAGTTTCCTTGGGATGAGGATAAAATTAAATCTGTTCCTTCTAACCATGCTGTAGCCCTTAATGTACTAAACAGAGTAATAAAGAAATTAGAACAGCAAAATCTGTATGAAAAATACACTGAAATATTTAACCAGCAAGAAGAAGAAGAAGAAGAAGGGATCATAGAAGAGATAGATGTTGCCCTTGATAGATTTGAAGACCATTTAGATATCTCATAGACCTGTGTTTAAGTCAGAGGACCAAACCACTACCAAAATAAGACCTTGTCTTTAATTGTCCCCTTAAGTCAAATGGGACCCATTCACTGAATGAAGTAGCCTACCTGGGTATAAACCTTATGGGTAACATGTTGGAATTATTGTTGTTGTTCCGTACTAACAGATATGTACTTCTTGCCGACATTAGGATTGCTTTTCCGATGATAAAACTTGAAGCTGTTTTCTTTTTATGTGCCATGTCACTTCAGAACATAGGCAATCATGGCCCTCCACTTCCTCCCTATCCCTTGTAGTTCCCAATAAGTTTTGTCCCTTTGCTACTTTCCCTAGGCTATTTTCCGTCATCCACTTGCTTAAGCCCGCTAGGTATGTCGTGCATTGCTTTCCCTTGTCTTTCCTTCCCTCTATTTGACCTGTGAGTATCAGATTCTCCAAACCCTCTTTTCAGAAAATCCTGCAGTAAGTGACTGTTGCAGCCATTGTATGAGCAGGTCCAGAAATGCCAGAAGTAGGAGGGCTTTTGCTCATTGCAAGTGCTGGTCAGTGCAAGAATGAAAGCCAGAAAGCTGTGGTAACCAAAAATAATAAAGACCAGGAATGCCAGAAGTAAGAGTAGACAGTTGGCAGACAAAAATAAATGGGCTGTAACTCAAGACAGAACCTGTCCAAATGCCCTGGTTACAAGGACCAGGGGCCTGTGCTCCTCCCCCTCTCTCCTTCCTTCCTTCTCCACAGATCGGCAAAAATTTCAGAGGTTTATATAATAGGTGTGTAGTCATGTCACTGAGCTTGATATGTACTTAGTATCTAAAAATTAAATACTGACTAGATATAATGTATTAAAAATGTTATGAAATGTTCAAGGGGATGATTTAGATTCTGTTAATAATAATCAAACAATTAAGAGAAATGTGATTATAAAATCTAAATAAGCCTGCCAGGTTGTGTAGAAGAAAGTGGGGTGATGTAACGAAGAAAAGGCAAAGGTCCTGAAGTAAGAACTTGTCCACTATGAACAAAAGGGGATACAGACAAGTGATTGCAGTGTTCTGACTTTAAGACAAGAAAGAACAGAACTAAGTCAGATGTGACCAAAAAGCTTATCTTCTTGGCTCGGTAGAAATCCCATCATCCTTTTGTTTATAAATTTGAGGAGAGGGATGTTTTTGCAGTCATCGCTTTACAGGATTATGACAAAAAATGACAGAGGTTATATCTTTGTGATATGATTCAGGTACGAACCACAGACTACTTAAATCATATACCACACATACAGTCTCCATTTATCTTAACTGATTAAGGCTGTCTGATGATTAGTGTTCACAATGTCTCATGAAAGCTATGTTTGACTTTAAACAGTATGAGTTACTCTTCTTGGCTTTGACAAAAGCACATTAGAGTGTGCCATTTAAGCCTATAAAAAAAGCAAGCATATTCTCTTTCTCTTTTTAACTCTTGCTGCCAGATAGGGATCATTTGCTTCCTTGGCTGTCTGTTGACTTTTAAACTCTCTCACGCATGCACATACACACATGTGTTTATCAAGCACACTTGTTTCACACACACAAATAAGCACAATCTTATAGCTAGTTTCAATGTCTTTCTTTCATTTCAATTGCGTACATGTGCAATTACTGCTGTTAATACATGCATATAATTGCCGTTTGTTTTAAATTCATTGTTTTCTGTTACTTATTTTTACCTGGAGACACATGAGACTGCCAAAAATGTTCCAGGAGCCCATAAATATTTACTCTACAATGTACTCACACTGATATCAATAGTGTAAGATCCCACAACAAATTGGTAACTCATTTAACTTGAAAACATTAGAAACCAGCAACAACAGTCATGAAGGTGCCATCAGGTTTCCAGAAATTGAAGATGGAACCATCTCATATAACTGTAACCTGTTGGTGGCCATTCTAGCACAATAAGTAAGCAGTCATTATTAAGTGACAAACAGGCTTATTACCAAAGGAGAGCCTGAGAGTGGGCCCACCCCCTCGGAGAAAACCATTTGATCCTCACCTGTCACCTGTAAAAATAATGTGAGCTAATTTTAGTGGGCTATGTCTTATTCATGGCCACTTGATATAAAAGGTGTTTCTCTGGCTGCAACAAATGCTCTGGCAATGAGCCCAGTGACAATAATTTGCATATATATATATATATATATATATATATATATATATATATATATTATTCACTTTGGTGTTATAGAACTTTATTGTATTTAATGATGATCCTTCCTGGATCAAAAAAAAAATAAAAATAAAACCCTGAACATTCATATATCATAAATTTTAAACATTCTTTTCTCTTGCTGATAACTGAAATTTTTAATAAAGCTTGGATTTATATCCTTTATTTTTGCTCTTCTCTCATGCTTTGCATGTATCTTCTCATTTCTCCCTTATCCCTTCTAATCTTTGTAGCTCATATGTTTATCTAAATATTATACAAACATGAACTAATCTTATGCATGAAAAAGGAATAAGTAATGCATAAATTTTTGCTATTAAACTCACTTTTTTCTTATATTATTTGCTCGATCTTCCCATAAAGAATTTCAATCTATTACAACTCTCCATACTTACCAGCAGCCTATCAGTCCCTTCACTTGTCCCTGTGTCCTGTGTTATCCAGTCAGGTATCTTATCTTTCATCTCTATCTCTTCCCCAATTATTTTATATATGTATTCATATTTCCTTGCACCTGATTTCCTCATTCTTTTTCTTTGGCTTTCTTACTGCCTACCTTTACCCTTCTCCTCTCTCTCACTTCTGGCTTTGTATTACCATATAGGAACTGATTCCAGCTCAGAAGAACTAAGGGATCAAGCAGATACTATACTCTAATCCTAGATAAAAAAAAAAAAATGAAACGGTTGCGCAGACAAACACACAGAATAAATGTGTGTTTATATATATATATATATATATATACATACATACATATGTGTGTGTGTGTGTGCATAAGGAAAGGTCAGGCTATCCTTTGATAGGAGTTAATGTTGTAAAGCATTTTTTCTGTTCTATCTAGGTAATCTAGGTGTTGAGCACTTTACTGAGTAGGTAGGCGTTTACCTTTAGGTCTTTTTTTTTTTTTCCTTGTTTGAGATTTTTACTTGAATAGGGTGTTAGGTCTTTTTGTAAGTTGTCTATTGGTTTCACCAATGTATTTGTATTTTCTTTTATCTGTCCATTAAACAGTCAATGTATGACCGACTATGTTGTTTATCGAGTGTGCATTCAATCAGGTAGTGATGTTAAATTCTATTTTGGTTCTACTGAGAATCCTTGGAAGCTTCACTTCTACCATCACTGTATGACTTTGGCTAATAGTAAATACAGAAACAACACTACTCTCTCTAATTATTTCTGGCAGTTGAAAGGTTCTGGCAATTCACCTTCTATTAAATAGAATATAATGGCCGGAACTAAGCCATTTAATGGCAAAGGGAATAAATGCAGCCTATGTTTAGCTGAAAAAATAATTATGTTACAACATTTAAGTAACCTGGGCTTACTAAATAAGAGAAAAGAACTGATCGTCACATGTAGGTATAAAAGTAAATATCTACTCAAGCATGTAGACTCAGATTAATTTTTCTATACTATCGCAGTTTAGTTTTCATTGTAGGGCATTTTTATTTATCTATTTGTTTAACTTATTTATTTAAACATTTATTACATTTTATCAGTTATTACTTTTTTTAATATAGACTTATTATTATATATTTTTTATTCATATATTTAATTTTATTTTTAGCTATTTATCTATTATTTTTTATAGATACTAATTAGTTATTTTAGTTATATTTATTATTATATATTTTTCTCTAGCAATTTTACTATTTTATATTAAATTCAATTAAGTTAGCTACCTTTCATTATTAATAATTAATAATTTATAGTTGATAAGTCACCACACTAAAATTAAATTAATAATTACTTATCTTTTGTTTATATGGTAATACTGTTTGATTTAGTTGCTAGATTTAATGTTATGAGAAATATAATTAATGTAAAAAAAATGTTTTTTTAAAAAAGGTTTTGAAAGAATTATATCATTATATAAAATGGTGCTTAACTATGCCAACATTACGATAAACTGATATAATTTCAAATTAGATTTGATTAATGTCAGTGTACACTCAGCACCTGAAGGTTGCATTTGTCATGAAATGTGTAGAGTGAATGTTGTGGAATATATATATATATATATATATATATATATATATATATAGGAGCTTGTCTGTGTGAGTGTGTGTGAGTATATATATAAGTTGTATGGATATGATTTTGTGACACTGGGTTTCACACTTTTATGATCATTAGACAAACTAAAAGCATGAAACCCAGGGTGAGAAACTCATATCCATACAAATTATTATGTCAGCTCTATTACTTATTGAGCACTTTCAGCTAAGTACTGCACAGATAAAATTACAAAATAAAATATATATATATATATGTGTGTGTGTGTGTGTGTGTGTGTGTGTATATATATATATATATATATATATCAGGTCATCCCATAAGTTCTGTCCGAATTTTGAATAAAGAAAACAAGTGACCAAATATTACATTTAATTACAGATTCAATCAACAATGTATTTTCCCTGATTATCTATGGACTTCCTTCCATCTATTAACAAGCTTACTAATTCCATTACTGTAAAATTTTTTTGGCTTTGATTCGAAGAACTCACAAATGTCAGTTTTAACCTCTTCCTGTGTTACAAAAGCTGTTTCTTTCAAATGATTATGTAAGCTACGAAACAAATGGTAGTCTGAAGGAGCAAGATCGAGAGAATAAGGTGGATGAGGAATTTTCTCCCAACCAAGTTCTTCGATCTTTTGTGGTGTGATTCTTGCTGTGTCGGTTCACGCATTGTCCTGATGAAACCTCACCCCTTTTTGATTCACTAGAGCAGGTTTTTTTTTCCTCAACGCTTGGTTCAAATGCTCTAATTGCTGACAGTATATTCGAGCATTAATTGTTGCATTAGGTGGTAAGAATTCAAAGTGGATTATTCCTTGGTGATCCCACCAGATTGAAAGAAGAACATTTTGCCCATGAGGTTCCCTTCTCGGCTGTGGCTGGGGTCCTTCCCCTTTACCAAGCCACTGTCTACGATGCTTAACATTTCGATAAAAGATCCATTTTTCATCGCCAGTCACAAGTCTATCCAAAAAAGGTGAAACAAGTTGGTGAGAATGGAGAGAAGAGCAGATGTATGGTTTGAACTGAGAACCACTGCCAATTCCTCAACTGATAAAGCAGGATTTTCTTCAAGGGCTGTTTCTTTTCATCAAACTCAACTGGACGTCAAGGATGAAATCTCCACCTCTGAATTTTGCAAACCATCTTCTGCAAGTTCTTTCATTCATACATTCCTCTCCATAAACTGAGTGAATGTTTCTAGCCAAAAGCCATATTGGTAGTGGCTATAGGAATGGTTTCACTGATAGAAAAAAGGATATACAGGTCTAATTCCTTCTGGGAATCACAATTTCCCTTCAGTAGGATTTCTTGTTCTAGGCCAGTTGTGATTAATTTCATTGTTTAAGAAAAATAAAATGCAGAAATAGCAGCTCAAATACATGTACCCACTAATAATAATGTTTATAATAAGAAAAATTAATGTTGGATTCAAACATCTAAGCTATGCTTGGAAAATCTCTATATATATATATTTGATGTTAAAAATTACTAAACAATATTGTTAACTACACTGACTCTTGTGATCATACCTAGGATTGAACTCGCCATTCTTAACTAACAAATTAGACTCCCATTCCTCAGCTTAATGGATGTGTTTTAAGCAATGCCGGTAGCTTATTTCTCTTCTTGCCAAAGTGGATTTATCCATTAGGCAGTATTGAAAGTTTTTGAAATGTCTCCTCAGGGAATATTTTTTCTAACTAAATATGTGCACAACTAAAACTTTCATGGTAATAAAGTGATTGTTAGACACTCATATAGGAAACTTTCAGTTAGGCATGTGCTTTACTATAATTGTGATACACAAGCATACATGAATTGTACACACAAGTGCTGCTTGACAGGAAAGATACATGTGAGGTCTGCTTAACCAATGAAAAACAGCATAAAAATAAAAATTTCAAATTTTTCTTTTCTCCTCCATATTTCATTTTCAGAAAAGCAAAACATTAAATTTATAAATGTTTTGTATTTGTTCCTTATCCTATCACATTAGTTATGTCGAGGTTTCTGTTAAGTGGTGTTGAGTGATGCATTTAATGTTGAACAGATGGGCACATAGCCGAGTGGTTAGAAGATTCACTTTTCAATCATAAGACCCTGTTTTGTGTAACAACTTTGTTAACTATGCTGACTCTTATCTAGGATTGAACTCGCCATTCTTAACTAACAAATTAGACTCCCATTCCTCAGCTTAATGGATGTGTTTTAAGCAATGCCAGTAGCTTATTTCTCTTCTTGCCAAAGTGGATTTAACCATTAGGCAGTATTTAAGTTTTTTTAAATTTCTCCTCAGTGAATATTTTTCTGTTATTTGGAAAAGTACTGTAACTCTGTTGATTGAGCAATAGCCTGTTTTAACAAATATGATCACTATTCTAGAATTATAGATAAAAACTATATGACATTTTCTATTGAATTATGGTACAAGTTTCAGGATTTCTATTCCCACTATCAGCCAATGATTTAAATTTATTTAATTTTTAGATACAAATAATAAAGTAGAATTCAATACAGACTTGTACTTTAACATTTGTATTTAAAAATTAAATCAATTTAAATCTTTGGCTGATGAAAAGAATAAAAGTTGCCAAAAATATATAAAAATTTGATAAAAAAATTATGATAGTGGTTTCAGTTCAAAAATGAAAGAATCAAACCCAATTTTGGTGCCTTTGACCTTGTCCAGAACAGAAATATATGTACCTTCACTCAGCCTTTTTACTAAATCTGTCAAATCATTAGACTAGTCTTTGTAACTTTTTCCTTCTCTCCCACATGCTTTAGTCTGTTTCCTGAGCTGTCCAAAAACAAATGTCTCCTCAATTCAATAGAACATCAAAAAAAGATGCCCCACCTCTTTTTCTGGCATTTTATGCTGTCTGCTTACCCACAATTCATATTGCCTCTTTTCGTTAGTGAAAAGTATTTCCTAACATTGTTTAGTTAACACTTTTCTATTTCCTTACTCCAGGTAAGTAAGAAAAAATTCTTTCTCTTCTCATTTTTTTTCTCTTTTCTTCTTCTTCAACTACAATGTTATACAGTTTTATATATAGGAGTGCTGAAAAGTTCTTGGCCATTCCTCTCCTCTAAAATTCTGATGTTTGGTCAGTTTGCAGAAGTGGGTCAATTTGAGAACTTTTCAGCACTTTGTATACTGACAAAAAAAAAAAAATCAAACTTGTCACACATAAAGCATTTAACAAAGTGTAGCATGGAAACCCTATTTTTAAACCAGTATGACATTCAACCTAAAAGTGGCATCTCGGTATCACACTTTCCCAAAGTGATAGATCTACATTGCTTCTTCAGGGCAACCTCTCCTTCATACAATCAACTTCAACAATCTTTTCTCTTTGTTTTTCTTTCCTCCTGAAGAGTAAGTATTTCTTCGCCATCAACATCATCAGTCTTAACTCCTGGCTGACAATGCTTCCCAAAGGCAATAAATCCTACACTCTTCTCACATCGTTTGCGTCTGACTCCCTGACCATCGCAATAAATACAAATAACGGTCATAGCCTAATATTTCAAGAATGACTTCCACTCTGAGACTTTAACTAATTATTGTTTCTAGTAAGCAAATTGCTTCTTCTGCAAATCATCTTGTTTCAAAGACTTACAATTCTGCCACCAAAATCCATAATATAAATTATTATAAATCTCACGGCTCATTAAATCTTCTATAATGATCATGGAGTCTTAAATTATTCTATTTTAATTAGGTTCTTACATCAGTATTATCGCAGATGCAGATTTTAAAATCTTTGAATACTGATCTCTTGATTTTTCTTCTGTAAAAATATATATATATATTTTTTTTTTAAGACAATTCACCCCAAGCAAGCAAGGTGGGAGTGCCACTAACATGCAAGGGGTTACAGAGAATTGATAACAAGAGTAAAGAGGTGTGTTTGAGGAAAGGATACGGAGAAGGATGGGGAACAAGCTCAAGATGTCTCATGTCAATTGATATTACACTTGAATATTTGAAAATTATAGTCATCGAGGAAGCAAGTAAGGGGAAGGAAGTTCCACAGATGGGAAGTGCAGGAGAAGAAGCTGTTTGAGAAGAAGATATGGTTACATTTAACCGTTTTGACAGTGAATGGATCGAGATGTACAGCAGGAGCAACAGACTGTATATGACATCAATATTCTGTGCAAGGACGGATAGTTGATTTATAGATTTGAAGGATGGACAAAATGAGAAAAACTTTCTGGCACTACACAGAGAGCCAACTTTGTAGCATGTGTGACAAGTGTTGAAAGGAGTTGTTGGTTCACTGTGTTGTGCTAAACAATTTTTTTCACCAGAATCTATCTTATATATTTATAAGTCTACTGTAGCACATGTGTTCACTTCATGAACGTTGCAAGGATAGATAGGTAGTAGGATAATTATTTTATTGGAAACATTGGGAATAAAACAAACTGACTCAAGGGTTAAAAATAAATAATATATTTTTTATTTATTTTTCTTTAAAGTGATGAGTAAGACCTTTGGTATTTGGTGTAGCAAAAGTTTCACTAACAAAGCAGATATTGATAGCAGTCTGAAGAAATGTCTGTTTCAGTAGTTGGAAATAAGACCATGATAGGGGTAGTAGTAATGTAAGAAATTCATATCAATCTACTGTGTTCTTTTTGGCTCAGAAACAGGGCAGAAATGTCAGTAGCTGATGACCTCTTAACTGCTTCTTCATATGTCACGCATGGCTGCATTCTTTTGTTCTCTCCTCTCCTGGTGTTGTTCTGGCCTCCTTTTCATTCAAGTCCCATCTGCCCTTCTGTCTTAAAGGTGTCAGGTTTTATATCCTTTGAATGTGAACATCAAAAAGTCTCTTTGTATTAACTTTTTTGATTGGTCAATTTATTTTATTTTCCTGCATTCTTTTCTTTTTATAACGGAATATATATATATCCCCAATTTTGGTATTTTTCTATCACAAATATGTAGGCAGGGTTCCTATAAACTTCTGGTATTTTTGACCAGGTTCAGTCTTTTCTTCTTTTTCCTTTTTTAATTTGAAGGTTGCCTTCTTGTAGGTTGAGAAAAGTATAGAAAGAGAGATTTAGAGAAAGAGATAAGTGTTTTAAAGGAAAGCACACATGTCTTATTTTAATTTGAATTCTTTTTATTTTTGTTTATATATCATATTTTTATATTTTTATTTTTATCAGTACTTACTACATGACCATTTACCCATACGTTGAATATTGCTGCTACATATGGTCAGGTGATCTTGCTGCATATTTAGAGATTTCTGATAAAATCCAAAGAATAATCAGAAATATTATTGGTGCTGACCTGGCATCTCAGCTTCAGTCACTTTCTCACCGCCATAATGTAGCTTCCCTGTGCCTTTTCTATAAATACTTTCATAGTAATTGTTTGGATGAACTCTTCGCTATGATACCTAGACTTTATGAATTTAAGCATAGTACTAGATTGGTGGCAAGCTCTCATCAATTTGCAGTTGAATTGCCTAGATGTAACCATAAATTCTATGTTATCAATTTCTTTTCTTGCACTTCTTACCTGTGGAACTCTCTTCTGATTCAATGCTTTCCAGCCAACTTTGATCTTCAAAAATTTAAATCCAATGTCAATCGTTATCTATTTTCTTCTTGATTACTATTCTATGTGTGTCTTCTAATGTTATTTGGACACATCCAGCCCCACCAAAGAAATAAGAGAGGGCGCTTCTGTATTCTGTCTTCAGGCAAAAATCAAGAGGCTCTCTCACTGAACCAGTCAAGATAAAAAAAAATAAAAAACAGGATGGATAAGCGAATGTAGCATTCTAACTTCAAGTCACAACAAACTGGGACTGAGTCAGATGAAACTGAGAACTGGTTTATTTTATTGGCTAAGAAGGAATCCCAGCATGCATTTGTGTGCTTCTGCCAATAAATTGGAGGGAAGAAAGTAATTTGTAATCATTCCAAATGGGATTGGAACTAACATAACCTAGAGATGGAAAGAGAATATATGATTTCATGGATTTTCCCAGCATATCAGGGTAAAAGTGAATGGAAAAAACCAGGCCAGAATTTGAACTTGGCTAGCTGATTCCATTTTCTACCCTGATAAATAATTTGCAACCCACACATTTAATCCTGTAACACCTAGCAAAAGCAGCTTAAGTATAAAGTGGCATTTATTGAAGATTAAAAATTGCTATCAATAGCTTTTGAGTATAACATATTGCACAATTCAGAATAATAAACAGAGTGCTGAACTTTTATGTTATATTATTCCTCCTATATGGCACCAAAAAACATGGACAACTCTCTCACAGATGAGGGGACTTAAGGACAAGAAAATATAAAAAAAAAATTTAAAAAGTACACTTATACTTAGAATCTGAAAGAGACAGTTGAAATTTATGGAACACATTATGAGGAAAGTAGGGTTTGAGAATTTGGCACTCACAGGGACATATTGAAGACAAGAAGATATTTAAGTAACCTATTTAATGATCTTGGATGGTAGAACAGGGACTGGAAGTGATGGTAAGAGGAAAAAGTTTGCTTAGAACTATAAATGGTAGGAAGTTGTAGAGAGTCATGATCACCTACATCTTGGATAGAAGGGACCATAAAAGAAGATTATAAATTAAGAGAATTAAATTTGAAAGTCAAAATCAGATTTTTTTTATATCAAAATTTCATAAATTTGATTAGCTTCATCCTTTAATGCTAAGTTCTATTAATTTCTAATTTAGGATGTGTAGGTGGCATGAAAGTGAAGTGCAGAAAATGATAATTGGCAGACAGAGTTCAAATTCCAGCTAAGGCTGTTGTACTTCACCCAAGCTATGATATGATTAACTATGCTCTCTAGATATGCCATTGTCATGACATGTCGTTTGAAGTGGTATTTGGCAAATTACGGTTGTTCTGTAGTAGGTTGTATTGGCTATCATCAGGCCAAAGTTACACTGGCTTGATTTCTCACTGAAAGTCAAAAGCCTTTTTTTTCACCAGGTAAAAGATGTTCTGGTAATAATAAATGGCTCTGTACTGGCCGCTTTTATTGTCCCTAACAGGGAATTTTTGCTAACTATTTGTCAGTGATGGAGAGAGCACAGTGAATGAGAGAATTTTTTTTACTCCAGCCTTTTTTCCAAACCATCTGCACACTACCAAACCAAAAAGCTTACTAAACAATTTCTTACCAGGAAATTTTGTCTTCTAATTGCTGATTCGTCAATTCACGGTCAAATGAAAAGTTATCACATCCTGGTTATTTTCCTTTTTCATAGGACTTGTGACTGTCAACTGACCCTATCAAATTGTATTTCAGAAATACAGTACATTTCAAACAACCTGCGTGCTTTTTTAGTTAGATCTTTTTTTTTCTAATCCTTAACTTATTCTCCCTCTACACACACAATGTTACATTGGAAGAGAACAGAAACTACACCATTATCTTTCACAAGAAAAATTATGGCAATATGCAATCTACAGATATTCAAGCATGGAAAGATGTGGAGAACCATGATCACCTACATTCTGAAGGGACATGACATTAAAAAAATAAAATTAATCTTCCAGTTGTCTTTGAAATACTGTTTGGTAACTATCCTCCTGGAAATCCTCAACAACAATCACTGAGATTGAAAAAAATGATACAGTGTTATATTCCGTGCTACAGGAATAAATACTTAACATCGGGTGGATAATAGAAGAAAAGTTTGTTGTACACAACCAGTACAATATGAAATATGGTACAGATATCCATACAGGTCAATCTAGTAGTGAGTGCCACTAATTGGAAGGTCGTACTTGTGTCGTCTTGCTCTCACTCTTTCTCCAGTCTCTTGTAGACAGTTGACTTTATAGGTACTTACTACCTATAGTGTATTCATTCATGGGGGTGACTGGTTATTACATTACATCATACAGATTTTAAAATGTCATACAATTTTTGAAAAAAAATTCTGTCTGAATTTTTCAAAATGTGGAGTTATCATTATTGAGATTGTTTACAGTCAGATTAATGTTTTCATTTTTGTTGTTATTATACCAACATTTCAACCATTGTGTTCTCTGTCAATCTGGGTAACTTTCAGGAATTTTGATTGATTTTTTTTTTTTACAGTTTATCAACACCTTTTGTAGGTTATTTAAAGCCAGAACATATTCTTAGATTTTAAGAATAATTCTTTTTTTGTGAGTGAATATTGTATTTACAGTTTTTGGGAGATAACAAGGATTTTCAGATACAAGTCCTTCTATTTAACCCATAGGTGGAAGGAGAAGAGTTGGAGTCATACATTTCCAAAGGATATTTGCATATAAGTGAATATAATGAACATGACTGGAATTTAAACTTGACTCTGATTTCTCATTTTGAGCTGTTATCCATTTCACTACCTGCACATCTATTTGGTATTTCCAAGCTGTCACCCATCTAGGGACTGACCAGGCTTGATATTGCTTAACCCCAGTGACTGGACAAGAACCAGTGTTTCAACATGATGTGGCCATAAGCTCATGAATTTTGAATTGAACCCTTTATTTAATCTACAGAAGTACATTATTCTTATTCTTGGTTAATTGTCCTTTTAGTACTGCTTAGTTATTGGTAGTCCTGTTTCCACTAAATCTAAGTGTAAATCACTCAGCAGTAATGTCAATTATTTATCATCAACAATGAATCACATGACAAAAGTATTGTTATAGAATTATTTGAAATATGTACAACTGACTGGGATTTAAATCCTGCAAAGAAATTCACTCTACACTGATGACACTACTATTTACTCCTGCCTTAATAGCACATCCAGAATCATTGACAAAACTAACCTGGCCATAGGCCTCAAGAAGGACCTTTAATTTGTGGTTGATTGGAGCAGGAAATGGCTTGTAAACTTTAATGCCTCAAAAACAAAACTGCTCTCAGTTACCCACGAAAGAGAACCCTCCCTTACCCCCATCAGAATGGCTGATGCTCAACTCCATGAGAGCACCTCTCTACACCTGCTTGGTCTCACGCTGATCACTGACCTGAAGTGGAACAGCTACATTGAATCTATAGCTTTATCTACTGCAACGAAAGTTAGTTCTCCATGTTGTACCAGAAAGTTCTTCTCACTGGAGTTCATCCTTCAAATCAACCATTCGTCCTTGCATGGAATACTGCTGCCATATATGGTCTGGAGTTCCTGCTGTTCATCTCAAGGTCCTAGACAAAATAAATCCAGAGATGGATATGCAATCTGGTTTGTCCTGATCTGGCATCCTGTCTGTAGTCGCTATCTCACAGACATGCTGTGGCTTCCCTTTGCCTTTTCTACAAGAACCTTCATGGCAACTGCTCTAACAAGCTACTTTCACTGGTTCCCAAATTACATAAATTTAAAAGTGCTTCTAGGTTGGCATCTCAGTCCCACCCTTTCACTGTCAAAATGACTAAATGTAGCCATTTCTTCTACTCCAACAGCTTCTTATCTCACACTTCCCATCAGTGGAACTCCCTTCCTATCACTTGCTTCTCTGATAGCTATACTCTTCAAATATTCAAATATAATGTCAATTAACATCATCTGATACCTTGACCTTGATCCCTGTTCTCTTTATCCTTTTCCCAAACACTTTTCTTTACTCTTACTCCTTGTAATCCCATGTGTGCTAGTATCACTCCTGCCTTGCTTGGGGTGTATTGATTAAAAAAAAAAAATTAATCCAAATTCCACTAAGGAGACACTATACAATATTCTTATCTAAATGGGAGTACATTTGTATGTTTAAAATTTATAATTTGCATGGTAAGAACATGCACATTGCTGTGCAATATCTGTAGGCATACATAACTTATTTCTGAAACCTGTGATAGCCTGAGCAGGATTTATTAAATGCAACAAAATTTCCTTCAGTCGTTATGCATTTCATGTCACCGTTATGCATTTCATGTCAGTTATGTGCAATGCGGGATACACACTTAGGCGATCATGTATCTTTCGATACATGACTGATGAGGCAGATTTTTTTTTCCTGTAGTAGGTTGCCATTTCTTTCTGCAGTAGACCAGTTGCCATCCAAGGCTATAGAACACGGTCTGTCTTGCTATTTACCCATAGCTGGACGGAGAAGAGGATTCATACCTTTCACAAGAGTATTAGCATTTAAGTGAGTGTAATGGATTCAACTGGAATTCAAACTCGGCTCTCCGATTCCTCAATCCAAGCCGCTATCCATTACTCCACTGTGCTTCCATCATGAACATTAGCAATGACTTAAATCTTGAACTCTAAAATGTGTAGATATATGTTTATTCTACAAAACACAAGTAGAGAATATAATGGAGCAAACTTTAGTGGTTCTGTAAAGTGTTTAAACAGAAAATGGAAAATGTACTGCCAAAATGGTAGATTGCAATAGGAAATGATGCTTCACAAAAGCTAAGTAAAATACAGGGTGTGTGAGAAATACCCCCTACATATCCGTTAGTTATGTGCCATGCATGATACACGCTTAGGCAATCATGTATCTTTCAATACATGACTGACGAGGCAGATTTTTTTTCCTGCAGTAGGTTGCCATTTCTTTCTGCAGTAGACCAGTTGCCATCCAAGTCTATAGAACCCAATCTGTCCTTCTATTTACCCATAGCTGGGGGAGAAGAAGAGGATTCTTACCTTTCCCAAGAGTATTAGCACATAAGTAAATGTAATGGATTTGACTGGAATTCAAACTCGGTTCTCCAATTCCTCAATTCGAGCCACTATCCATTACTCCATCGTGCCTCCTAAATGCATATATAGAAATTCATTGGAAATTAGTTTACTATAGAAAAAAGAATGTATGGTTACCAGCAAAAAAATAAAGAATAAACAGCTGAAGGTGTGAACTAAAAATTGGAGACACTAAAATCATTCAAGTACAAAAATTTAAATATCGTACAAGTGGACTGAAAATGTGACATTGAAATTTAAAGCTGTATTGGAATAACAAAAGACGCCTTCCAAAAGCAAAGCAAAGTATAAAGAAATAGGAAAATTTTGTTAGAAAAAAAAAAAAAAAAAAAAAAAGAAGAATGTTGGAATATTATGTGTGGAGTTACACCACTTACCATCATAAAAAAAAATACTACTAGAGGACTCTTCCTATAAATAAACAGTAATATTTTTGATCATTCTCTTTCTCCTATTTCATCCAGGTATAAAATGTAGGTTGAATGCAGAGAAACGTATGTACACACACCAGCTCTTTTTCCTATTTTCCTTAGACACATTAGGATGTAGATATATAGTGAAAACGCGTTTCCCATATTGAGAAACACACACACATACATACATATGCAACTTCATTTTCCTTCATTTTCTCTAGGACGTCTACACACATTTTGCATACACTGACAATTCACTAATCTTTAAATGTTTTCATTGATGTTCATTGTTTTGTCACATACATACAATATCATTGTCTTTGTCGCTCACAGCAATGTAACTTTTGTCTTGTTAATAATACATTATCATTGTCTATATATATATATATATATATATATATATATATATATATATATATATATATATATATTGGTTTTAGCTGTTTCTTGTGTTTCATTACCCAGACTTACATATTTTTTTTGTGAGATAAGCATTCCAGGAGACACATGTTTCCCAATTTAAACATTCAGCGTACATACTCCTGCAACATATCTAATATCAGAAAAATAGTAATGGATTACTATTATTTATTATACAAATGTCCAAACTTTCATTCAATCTAATCTTGTATGTGTCATGTTCTTTCCGCATGTGGGCGATTATGGTTCTCCACATCTTCCTATCCTTTTTAACACTATCTCTCCTCTATCCTTTCTGCCATTCATTTACATAAGCTCGTTAGGTAAGTTACTTGCTGTTTCCCTTCTGATCCTTTTATCTTCAATATGTCATTTGATTGTCAAATTTTTCAAACCCTCTTTCCACATTATGAAATTTCAGCTCTCTCTCTCTCTCTCTCTCTTATTCTAAGTAGAAGTGTTTTTTTGTTTATATTTTTTAAAACCTTTCTTGTTACCATCCATATTATTCTCAGCATCTTTCTGGAGAACGACTTCTTTGTTCACTCAAGTCTCTCTAATAAGTATATATAAGATGACACAGCAAATACTTAAAGCATATATAGAAATTCATTGGAAATTATTTTACTATAGAATTACATTATAATTATTTATTCAAAAAATATGTAAATACTTCACTCTAATGGTTACATAATTCAGTAAGACAACAAATTGGCAGAGGAAAGAAAAGAAATGCTGTAATTATATTTTCATACTGGCTTTAATTGAAAATAGTGTACATTGGCTGCAGGAGCTAGCTCAATTGCCACCCAATAGGATGGGTCTTAAACTAATATATATATATATATATATATATATATATATACTAGCAGCATGGCTCGGCATTGCCCGTACTTGATTAAAAAATCGTACGACTCATACAGCAATTGCTATCACTTGACTTAAAATATTTTTACCCTTCCTTGTCTTTAAAGGACTGCCCTTTGCCATGCTGATGTTGCTACATGCCTTACTTCTTGCCTATCTCACACTGCAAATTTTTCTAAGCTCTAGACTAAACATTAAATCTGTTACAAAAAAAGAACTAAACAAAATGAACACAAAACAATCAGCTTTAAAAAAAAGGGCTCGTAACTGGAAAAACCAAATGAAAAAAGAACATTAACAAAAAATACTTTTTCACACCCAACCCAGTTCTGCAGAATCAGAATCAACGTTGAGTTTAAGCAAGTGAATGAGCCAATTGGAGTAAAGTGCCATGCAGATTTTAATTTTTCCCACTTGTAACAAATGCAGCTATTGATTTTTTTTTTGCATGCTAGCATGCTAGTTAACCTTCGTGTCAGTCAGCTGTTGGCTCTCACACTGGCCAATAGAATCTTCCTGCCTATTCGTGGCAGTCAGCTATTGGCTCTCACTCTGGCCAGTACAAAATGGCTGCAAACTACATGAAAACTGCCGTAGAAGCATGAAAAAATTGATTATTTCTTCTGTTGATGGGAGATAGGAAATGCAAAGTCAGTCTTGGCCTTCCCGCTAACTTGGAGCACGTGCATGTAAATTTTGGTGGAAATCCGTCAAAAATTGCTGCCGTGCATTCGTTACACACACACACACACACACACACATCCTGCCTTTTATAGATATATATATATATATATATATATTATACACTGTTACATTGCAATATGTAAGTTACTACTACAAAATTGTACATTTTATTTTGACATTTAATAAACGTCTCATCAGGTGGTTAACAATGATGGTAATAAACGATTTTATTTAAAATTGCATTTTATGAATCATCACTTCATTTTCAGAAAGAAGTATATTCAAAATTACAGAGATACAAAAAAAGAGTGAAGCTAAGAAAATAAAATATGAGAAGATGTTGATATGAGTTAAGCCAATGAAATTATGTTGAAAAAGAGAATTCAAATTTGAATGGAAATGAAGTGCCAGCAGCTACCAGTACATTGGTTATAATGTTGTATTTCAAATTTTATGACATTTTTAATGAAATCACATATTCAAACAAAATTATCCATAGAACATATTTTTTATTGATTGATTTGTATTTTACAGCTTATCGACCTTTTGTAGGTTTTGTAAAGCCAGAAAATATGTTTAGATTGTAAGAATAATGATTTTACTGATACAAGTTTTAATAATTAACCCATAACTGGAGGGAGAAGAGGTGGATTCATAGCTTTTCTAAGGGTATTTGTGTATAAGAGAATCTAATGAACCTGACTAGAATTGGAACTTGGCTATCTGATTTCCAATCCTGAGCCATTGTCCATTACACCACCTGCACATCCAAGATTACAGCACCTGGTATTCTCTATTGGTCATCCATCTAGTTACTGATCAGGCTTGACGTTGCTTAACCAGTGATCATATAAGAACCAGTGTTTCAACATGATATGGCCATAATTGAAGCTAATATTTCTATCCTAACAATACTTCTGAGGGTGGGGAAAATTTTCCATATTCAGGTTTATTATATGGGCATTATAGAACTCCTACCATAGCAATACAGGTATATTTATTTATATTTATATATAATACAGGTATATTTATATAGTAATAAAGAAAAGTGAGAAGAAAGAATTAAGCATCAATAGTAAGAAGACAGAATTTATGTTTGTCGGCAAAGGTACTGCCCAAGATGCAAACTATGAATTGGAGATGTCAGAATCAAGCAAGTATAAAAACTTAAATATCAAGGAATAAATATTAAATATTAAATAAATAAATAAATGTTAAATAAATAAATATTAAATGTTACATTTTCCATCATTTTAAAACAAAGGATGGAAAACGTGACACTGAAATGCAAGATGAATTAGAATAGTGAAAGATTCCTTCCAAAAGCTAAGTAAAGTATTAAGAAACAAGAAAATTTTATTAGAAACAAAGAAATGAGTACTGAACTGTTATGTAATATCAGTTGAATATGAAGAAGAGACAAAAGAGTAAAAGAGTTGGAAGTTGTTCTAATTGTCAATATGGTCATTTATCTTGCATGGGATTGACTAGAAGTGTTTCAGCATCTCTGGTTGTTCACATTGTCTGCCTCTCTCAGCACTACAAGATAGTGTGAACTATTAATGTAATGAACCAACCCAAATAGATGCCAGTGAAGTGTTGAAGGCAACCTCACTCCTCAGGCAATTCCAGAAGGTGTGTTTAAAAATCCCCAAATCTGTCAGAATCCCAGCAGCTGATACCTTGGACAGCCTATGACCTGGTCACATCAAGGACTTAATTTCTGCCCATACTGCCAAAGCTGTCGAACATTTAAAAAGATCTATAACAGCTTTTATTAATAACCTTCTCTGAGCTGAGATACGCCAGCATGCTTGCGACTTCATATTTTCTGTGAACAACGGCTTTAAAAAATCTTAGGGCATATAATGAGGAAAGTGGACTTGGAGAAAGGTATTAATTTACTTCCACCAGTTATGTATAAATAACAGGGCATTTGGAACTCTATAGCAATAGAAAAGCAGTCCAGTTAAGGAAAGTTATTTATTTACTTCCACCAATTATGTGTAAATAACAGGGCAGTTGGAACCCTTTAGCCTTTTAAAGGTAGTTCAGTTAACCTTTAGACAACAAAAGGGCTGATATATCAGCCAAAAAGTAGAATGACAAATAAAATGACTGGCCTGATCTGTAGGCCCAATAATACAAGCCTCGAGATTAGCTGGCTTGTCTTCGTACCAGCCAATCAGATTGCTTGTTGCATTTCTTGCATATCTGGGCCTTTCAATGGTGGTTTCTATGATAGTCTGTGGTGTTCTGCGATTTTAGATCGATTTTTTGTGTTCCAAGTGAGAATATGTGAAAAGGGCTCCATCTTGGCACTGAAACTCCAAATGAGGCTCTGTCTCCAAAGGGTTCAGTAAAAGCATAAATCTACTTCTTTCTCCAGCTATGGTTAAATAACAGGGTACTTGGAGCCTTTTAGTCTTTTAAAGACAGTCCAGCTAAGGGAAGACATGAATCCACTTCTTCTTCCAATTATGGGTAAATAACAGCTCTTTAGTCAAGGAAAGGTGGTCCAGCTAAGAAAAGATTACACTTGACATAAAGAATCCCAAGACTGAGTAAACAATGAAGGATGAGAGTGGAGTTGGCCATTTGACCTTATAAAAAATGACTTGCTATTAAAACTGTAGATGCAGTTCTCCCTACATTTTTGAGTTGTGTTTCTCAAACAGTGCTCCTCACAAACCTAGGGTTCTGCAAAAGGTCAATAGGGGTTCCACAAGAAATAGTGATAAACAGTCTAATGCATTTTTGAGTAATTTTTGTTTAATTTTATATTTGTAATTTCACAATACATAGGTGGCATATTGTTAAAAAAAATACTTGGTTATTATAATAAAATATATTGTTTATTTTATGTGTGTGTTTACAGACTTTTTTGTGAATGTAAACCTTGGTGTGGGGTCTCATAAATGAGCAATATGGTCATTTTTTGGCATTGCCAATAAATTCAACAAAAACGGGGGTCATTTCTTTCTTAAACCAGTTATCCTCCAATAATATGCTTACCATGTGAACTAAGATAAAAATATAAAAGAGATAGTTATTAATAATGGTATATCATAATTTTTATGCAAATGTTCAAAAGCCTTGACTCAAAAAAAGCTACTGGCCAAAACAAAATTCCAGTGGTCATCCTTAAGAATATCAATTCTGAATTATTCCTGATTCTAGCAAAGTTATTTAACTATTGCTCAAAGGAGAAATTTTACCCAAGCATGTGGAAAGTGGCAAGCATATGCCTGGTCTTCAAGAACAGGGGCAACTAATGCTCCTTCTCCCAGTATCGACCTATTAGTATCATCAGTAAGCTTTAAGAGGCAAGAAGATCATCAAGCATCTGGATAGGGACAACCTCTTGTGCAACAAGCAGTATGGGTTTTGATCAGCCTGATCCACTGGTGATGTCCTAACTACCATTTCACACAGAATTAGTGAGGCCCTTGACAACACACATATTGCAAGGACCATCATGTTAGATATCTTGGAGGCCTTCAACATGGTGTGGCACAAAAGTTTGCTATATAAGTTCTCCAGCTAGAAGGCTTTTCTTTATTATAAAATCCTTCCTAACAGGTAGATCCCTGAAGGTAGTTATTAACAGCCAGTCTTCTGAGGCTCTGGTGGTCAATAAAGGCATTCCCCAGTGGTCACTTTTGGACCAACCCTCCTTCTGATTTATATAAATGATCTACCTAAGAATATACTCTGATCATTTGTAAATATCTATGTTTATGATATGATGATATACAGGTGCACATCTAAAAGTCTTGACAATCAGAGATTGGCAGCTGACCTCTCTTTTGATCTAACACTGACTTGTCAATAGGGAAAAAAACTGGCTAGTTATATTCAATGCCTCTAAAACCAAACTGGTTACATTCCATCACTGCCGATCAGACCCCTAGCTACGCGCAGTCATGATGAATGGATGTTCCCTCGAGGAGCCACCATGTCTTGAGAGAATATTGGGCCTTAAACTCACACCCGTGCTCAAATGGGATTCCTATTTACGATCTATCGCTAAAGATGCGGGTAAAATGATTGGCTTCCTGTATATCACTCTTTTCATCCAACTTCTCTCTCACAGGCAGGATGTGGCAAGAAACTTATTACTCTATTGCTACTATCATGGAAAGTGCTTGGATGAATTGCTTCTCCTGGTTCCACCAGGTCTAACCTTCATGGCCAGGACCCGCTATGCTACTTACATAGTAACAAACCACCCACATTCCTTTTGTATTCCATTGGTGAGAAGTAAGTTCCACTCAAACAGCTTCTTTCCGCGAACCACTGCTCTATAGAACAGACTCCCAAAAGGATGTTTCCCTAATCACTACAATCTGAACCTGTTCAAGTCTAGAGTAAACTGTTATCTTTCCTTTCTATCCATATAAACTACCCCCTAATGTAACCAACTACCTCAAGTGGCCCCTAAACCTTGTACAGAGTAAACCTTAATGTTAAAAAAAAAAAAAGAAGGAAAGTGCAAGTGTCACATAACTTGGTGAGGAAGATGAGAGAATGAAGATGGGAATCTCTTTTAAGCTGCCATTGTGAACTGTTGTCATATGTATCTCCTTATTGACTTGTCTGGTTTAGAAGCTTAGCTTATACACTCTTTAAAGGGATCACAAACCATGTTTTTTTTATTTTCAGTCAGAATGCAACTCATTGATTGAAAAATGTTAAATATTTATTTTCAAAGGATCAATTTATTAACTGAAGGATGCATGAATCCTACAGCTCATAAATCATTTTTTGTCATTTGGGGTTTTACTGTCTTGGTGTTTATTTCTGCCTGTATATAAAAAAAATTCCCAGACTATGAGCAGTGATTATACTGTTCAGTGAAGATGCATGTATCACTGATGTTCACTGGTACTGAGCCAATAAACTCAATGTTCAATTATTACAATTATTAAGTTGTGCAAGGTTTTCTTAGAACATCTGCATGATCTTTATGATATCTGACAAATTTGAGCAACATGCCAGCAAATCTGTCATCAAGAAACTTGAAATGCTTTGTCAGGCTTTTGGCAAACATTCTTCAGGTCAAAGGCTGTTTTCTGAATAGCATGACTGTTTCAAATTAATTGAATTTCAGTTCAAAATGATGAGTGATCAATCACCAGAGTATAATACCAGAAAATGTAAAACAAAAATAAATTCCTCTATGACTTCATTATGTTCTCCAAAAGGAATTTTAAGCTGAAGTAGTTCCAGTTCAAAACGAAATTAAATTAATAATGATTACAGGTAGTACTGGATGACCTTTAGAAAGAGTGACTTCCTTATGTTAAATAATAGTTTCAGACTTATAATTTAGTAGCAGTCTCTTTTGGCTCTGACCTTCTGAGGCTGACCTTTAAGATCAAATGGTAGACAAAACAAGGACTCCAGAAAACATTTCAACACAGCCAAGAGAAAAGATACATTATGAAATTGACCCCATCAACAAAGAGACCCCCAGAATGAGGTGGGTATACAACATTTTGCTTATTTGGCACAGTGGCCAAGACCTCCCCAGAAAAGAGGGAGCATGCAACACTTACAGCTTTTCAGACATGGAAGGGGTGCTACGATTCCAAAGGGAACTATTTCAAAAGGAATAGTGGCCAATTAAAAATATATTTAAAGTATATTATTTGCTGGAGTATTTTATTTAAGGCCTATTTTAGGAAACTTCCAATACAATTTCATATTTGTACATTGGCCAAAAATATAAGTTTACACAGATTACCTTTTTATACCCCCACTGTAAAAGATGGCACAATCACTATCAAGAAAATAGAATTGGGAAACTGATATCAACTTCTGCATAATATCAGTAGAAAAGTCATGAGTCAAATGCTCCCTGTGTCTTATACCATTGCCACTAATCTTTGCCTTAAATATTGCCATGCCAAAGACAAGGTGATAAAAAGAGTGAAAAGAAGATGAATGACAATTCTTTCTAAGATTAATTTAAACTGAAGCAAAAATGGCTGCTATATAAATTGTTAGTTATGACAGAAGCTTAGGCAAAACAAATGGGCTATAATTTGATATTTTAAAAAAAAATTACTTTAAAAATTGAAAATTGATGGGAAAACAGCACAAGTTGAAATAAATAATGATAAATCTGGACGATTATGAGAGGCTGCTGAAAAGTTCTTGACCGAACACATTTCCCAAAATCACACCAAATGATATCAGAAATATAATTATAACATTTTCTTTTTCCTTTCTTTCTTTCTTTTTTTTTTTAATAATTTGAATTACTTTGATCTGCTCAAAGATAAAATCCTATTTTTTTTTAACAAACAAATCAGTATAAACATCTTACAAGTTTCGTCTATGCTTGGATCGTATATAAAGTTAATTGAAATCACTCCAGGTATTTTCAACCATTACGCATACACACAAGTTTTGATGTAAAACTTGTTTTTTTCTGATGAGGCGAGTTTTACTTATTCTGGTCAGCTTAATTTATCATTTAATTTGTCATCAAAAAGTTGGTTAAAAATAAAAATAAAATTCTCATTTTACATCAAGATTAATGTCAAATATCCGAATAATTTATATCAATCCGCTGGAAAAAAATAATCATTTATTTCAGAAAATGGTTGACAAAGGACTGTTGTACAAGTTTTGAGACTGACAGATAAATAATGTGCTGGTTAGGTGATGTTCATCTACATTTTTGATTTAACTCAAACTTAAAAATAAAAAATGTAAATTTAAGGAACACGATATCTTTTAGTTATTGGTTTAAAAGGGAATTAAACATTTAACAAATGATTTATCAAAACGATGGGTTCTGCTAAATTCAAATATTCCATTAAGACATTTTGATACATAAAATTTTAATGTTTTCATGTATGTATAACTTGTATAACTCTTGCTTGTGAATCAAATATTGTTTAGTGACAAGGATGTTTTTGTAATTACCCTCAGACTTTATTTCTGAAAATTATATTTTGACTACATGTATATTTATATATTTTATAGAGTGGAATATGCTTATGTATTTGCTGACTACATTGAGAATAAGAGTCAATACATAAAATATTTTAAGTTACTCTTTTTCATTATTTTTACTAATTAATGAGATACTGAATATTGATATTGAATATTTGTAGCTTGGTTTGACACAAAGTCATAACTGTTTATCACCTAATAGAGAACAAATTCACTACATAATAGTAATAATCTTCTAGACTAGCTGTTATATAGGAATAAAGCATCACTGCCAGCACTTGATTTTGAACATAGATCACCAGTGTTTGCTCACTGGCGATCACATTATTGAATTAAGTAGACCATGTGACCATAGAGGAAACGCATATATGTAGGAAGTAGCTGACGACTAATAATCTCTATTTCTAGTCTATACTATTTCTCTTCTCTATTCACTTATATTATATCTCTATTTGGATCACTGTACAGATTCCTATTCGAGGGAGATTTATCAAGCAAGTACTATTAGTGCAAGTGATATTTGACGGTATCTGACACCAGCATTGTTCAATGGTATATTATAGTTGTATCTGTGATTACAAAGTCTATACTACAACAAGCATTACCAAGGTAACAACGACTATTTGTTGGCATCACAAAAGTGGCAACGAGTGTTGGTTGACATCACAAAACTAGCTCTTCTTCTTCTTCATATGCCATGATACTTCAGGTCATAGGTGATAAATGGCTCTCCACAACTTCCTACCTTTCATAGCTCTTCATAAATTTTGTCTTTTTGTTATTTTTCCTAAACTTTGTTTCACCATCCATTTACTCAAGCTAAGTATGTTATGTGTTGTTTTCCTCTGTCCCTCTTGCCTTCAATCTGTCCAGTGAGTATCAGATTTTCCAAACCCTCTTTCCCATTATGTATTCTAGAAACCTCAACTGTCTCTGTTGTTAAGTATATGTTCCCTTTTTGTTTCCATTTTCTCTCAAACTTTGTTGGTGCTCACATACTCAGTCCTCAGCATACTTCTGTAAAACCATATTTCTAGCTGACTGTCCACAATAAAATACTTTTGTGAATTTTTATGGCTTGTTTTCTTGAATGAAGATTTGTGAGTGTTTTCACTATCTTCCCTATTCATTTATTTGTCATTTGCTGAACTTACCTCATTCCTGTTCCATTTATGAGAATGTGGGAATGTGGTGAGTAGAGAAAAATCATCAAATTTATTCAATGAAGTTTTAGGTAGAGTGTGATTTATATGTGACCAACTCCACCCTTTTAAACTGTGAGTTTCCTTGCCATGTCCAAGTAGACTGGGACAGTTTTAGCAAGATCCTGAGATCAAATTTCTGTTGGAATTTCTTTAAGAGTACTGAACTATTATATAATATCAGTTCTCCTAAATGGCAATGAATGCTGGACAATCTCCTCACAGATGAAGAAAAGACTTGAAGCAAAAGAAAAGTGGTTCTACAGAAGGATACTGATAATAGCATCAGCTGAACATGTGAGCAATGAACAAAATTTTTTAGAGAAAATGGAAACAAAAAGGACACTTTTTTTTTTTTTTACAGTGATATGCACCCTGTTCAAGACCCAAGGGCAATTTGAGTTAGAGGCTTATGGAGTAAGAGACACAGTTTATGTGGATATATGGGAAAGATAACTGTTAATTCTTGACTTGAACTGGTTAAGATGGTAGTGATCAGGAAAACCCCCTCTTAGGAGTCTGTTCCACAGAGCAACAGTTTGCAGGAAGAAGCTGCTTGAGTGGAACGTACATCTTGCAAAGAGAATATAAAGGGAATGAGGGTGGTTTGTGGGTGTGGGGAAAATTGTGAAAACGGCTTACCTCAGAAATGCCCACGAATCTGTGCATCGTGCAAAATCCAGCTGCTCAATGGTAAAAGAACCTAAATGGCGGCACCTATGTTTTATGCCAGGCGGTCTCGGACAGTTAACGCGAAATCTCATTGTCTCATCATTTGCATGCAAATTATGGTCAGTCCTCGGCTGTATAAAGCAAGCGCATTTTTTTTTCTGGTCACTTTTTTTTTATTTGGCTACAAGTGTTGCAGTTGAGAAACAGAAGAATTTTATTGCAGTTGCTACTATCAGTTGACAGTCTTTTCTTTACTACAACAGTGAGAGCATCACATGGTGGGTTTTAGTCGTAATGGTTAGAACTGATGGAATTAAAGAATGTATTTTGTCTGAGCACTTTCCATAGAAATAGCTATAGAGCAGTGAGAAGATTGGAAAATTTTGTCTATGAGAAAGGTGTTGTAGGGTAGAAAATAATTTGTCCCCGACAAGGATGTGGAAAGTAAAGACTGGGCAGCTCCTGCCCATATATGTAAGCAGTACTCCATTTCAGTCCTGATCTGGCAGGAGGTACTTACTTGAGCAGTACAGGGAAGCAACCATTTTTCCAGCATCTTTAGTGTATGTACGAGTTCCACTTGAGGTCTAGGTTGAATTTAAAGCCCAGTAGGTGCTCAAGGCATGCAAAGTGAAAGTTCTGTGTCTGCTCAGGGATGATGGAATAATTTGCTTATATAATAACAAAGTAAATATTCCCTAATCTATTACATCTTCAACAAAAATTGAAAATGATTAATTCCAAAGTTTTTCTTCCCATTTCCAGGTACAAAATTTCTGTAAATTTTTTCTCTAATTTTTAACTCTCCTGCAAATAAGCAGAAGGTTAATAAATTGAAGGAATTCGGTGATTGTTGGCATTTACAATATTGGCTTAATTGAAATTCTATCTTTGGAAATGTTCCCAGTAAGAAGTGAAATCAATGATCTTTCTTTTGTATAGATTGACTTGTTAGAACTGAAATTAGAATTCCTAATCCAGTAAATAAGACAATAATGTGTTTGTCTTGTGGCAGGTGGGGGAAGGGTATTATTATCCTAACAATGAATGGAATATCTGATTTTTCTATTAAGAATCTTCTATTTAAAAAAAGAAAAAGAAAAGCCATTTATGACCTTAGATGACTCATTCAAATTCAGTTAACGCCTGAAAGAAATTGGAGGGGATTAAGAATATAGGGGTTAAAATGAAGTTCATGTTACTCTAACCTGTTTACAGCAAAGAAAGAATGCAAACTTGTAGTAGTAGTAGTAGTACTCCATTTTCAATCTGATCTGGCTCTTGTAAAGATAACAGGAGGAGTTTGGTATTTATTGGAGCAGTACAGGGAACCGAGCATTTTTCCACCATCTTCAGTGATGTATAGTATGTAAAAGTTCCACTTGAGATCTGGGTTGAGTTTAAGGCTCAACAGACAACTCAAGGCATGGCCACCCTGAGGGAACATCAGTTCATTATGATAGGTGAAAGTTCTGGGTCCACTTGGCGATGATTGAGCTTCACTATTTACTGGAGTAGTACAGGGAAGCAACCATTTTTCCAGCATCTTTAGTGATGGATCATATGTACAAGATCCATTCGAGGTGTGGATTGAGTTTAAGGGCCAATAGATACTCAAGGTATGTGGTATCCCTGAGAGAACATCCATTCATCATGTGTTGATATTACAGGGTCTGATTGGTGATGATGGAATGTAACAAGTTTCGTTTTTGAGGCATTGAATATAACCAGCTATTTTTTTCCTACTGAGCTGTTAGAGCTTGGTCAGAGGAGAGATCAGCTGCCAACCTCTCGTTATCTAGAGTTTTGGTGATGCAACTATATACCATTGTATCAACAGCATAGATATTCACAAATGTATACTCTTAGGCAAATCATTTATGGCCATTAACAACTACCTTGGAAAAGGTATGAATCCTCTTCTTCTATTGCCTCCAACTATGGATAATTAGCAGGACAGACTGGGTTCTATAGCTTTGGATGGCAACTGGTCTAGGAGAAGGACAACTCTGAATTCACGGACCTTGTAGCACGTAGGTCTCTGTATTCAGCCCTTCAAAAAGTGTGGATGTTTCTGCACACAAGCCTTCACCACAATATATGCTGGTGTCTGGTTGTCGTTTCCTAGGAACTGAGTTGCTGACCCTCGTACAAATACAGTGGGAGAGACCACTACATATATATATATATATATATATATATATATATCTGTGGATTTTCTTTTATTAATTTATTTCCGACATATTTTAATTTAATCTATAGCTTAAATGTTATATTAAGTGGATATCCATATTTGAGTATGTTATATTCCATGCTAATAGGAATATGTACTAGACAAACATGGCGGATAAAATAAGTAAAGGTTTATTGTAAAACCAATACAAATAAGAATAAATTTAACTGTTATGCACAAGTTTGTTGCAAGTCAATCCAGTAGTGAGAGTTACTATTGAAAGGTTGGTAGTTCTTGCATAAGTCTGAGTCATACTCAATAGATTCCATCTAGACCATCTAGTCCATTGACTTACAAATACTTATAGGTAGTTACTACCTATAGTGTAGTCACTCATGGGGGTGACAGGTTATTCCACAACATCAAATCAAAAAAAAACCTTCCAGTGATTCCAAAGATAGAGATCTTGTGCAGCAATCCTTTGTGCCACACCTTGTCAAAAACATTTGAAATATCTAAGGCAATAGTCCCTGAGGTGTATTTGTTGTCTAGTGCCTCACTGATTCTGGGACTAATGGTAGTTAGGACATCAGCAATCAATTGGGTTGATCAAAACCTGTACTGCTTGTCACCCAAGCTGAAATTTCTTGGGTGCATAATGAGGAAAGAGGGCTTGGAAAATTTGATACTCACAGGACATATTGAAGGCAAGAGGAATAAAGGAAAACAATGCATAAACTAGCTTGAGTAAATGTATGGCAGAACAAGGTTTAGAAAGATAACAAAAAGACAAAATTTATTAAGCACTACAAAGGAAAGGAAATCGTGGAGAGCCATGATCACCTACATCCTGAAGAGACATGGCCCATAGAAGAAGATTTCAGACTAAATTAGTTGATGATGCATGTCATCACAAAGAGATGTGTGACTATTAGGCCAAACAAAACAGAGAGTACACAATGATCCAAGTGACTACAACATTATGGAAAAAATGGCTTGGTTAAAAAGTTTTTGATCCAACCAAGAAGCCCTTAAAAAATCAAATGTTTAAAAAGATTTTGGGAAATGGATTCAACCAAAAACTTTTCAGATGAGTTAATGAAGATTTTATAAGAATAAGTTTGATTATTTAATAATTATTATAACAGGAGAGCAAGGTACAAGGGTCTCATGCCTACACCCAAATCTATGATAATTTATTGTAACCTAATTATGTGCAATCAGACTTGCACCCCTTCCCCCATTCCACCAGTTGGTGGATTTAGAGGTAGTACACACTGACCATGGAGGAGAAGCAGATACAGCTATGTTCATTTTCATTTAAAAAGAAGCTAAAAAAATATTAGCATATATAAAATCCACATGCAGTGTGTATCTTGGTTGTATGGAGACAGAATGTATACTCATTGGTGTTTATACTATTTTTATGAAGATCTCTTTCTGATTCACAAATACATTTCACTAGACATGTTGACTAGCTTTTACCACTAAGAAAGCAAAACCCAAAATAACAATCATCTTCTATGCATCTTTGAGCATCAAATCCAATCCAAGAAATAAATCCCTGCAAAAATCTAAAATACAATAACCAATCAAAAATGTCGCCTCCAAAAGAAAAATCCTAGGAACCTGCATCTATTAAATCACAAATATAAAAACATAAAAGGCAGTTTGACTCAACATCTTGACCTTGTTATGGGACTGCCAGCCCATTCACACATTTCAATGGTGTTGATTTCAACCCTGAAGATAGATCAACTCTGCCAATGACACCCCAATTGATGCTACCACACAGCTTCACTAATTCAATCCATGCCTCTCTCCTGACACCAACCATGACTTCAGTCAACCAACTCAACAAATCTGTCAACTTCTGGTCTTACCAACATCACCCTTACATCTAATCACTTCCCTTACCAATGGCAACTGAAGAACCACACAGAAACAATTTTGCCACCTTTTCACACAACTATGCATATATTCTGAAAATTGGTCAGAAAACACTGTTGAAATTTTAATTCTTGTTTATTCTTTCCTTTGAAACCATGTGCTCATTATATAACATTGATAAGATGGGGCTGATTTGCTCTTTTATGGCTTATTAAGCCTTTGTAGGTAATTTAAATCTAAAATGTACTTTGGATTTTAAGAATAATTCTTTTTTCTTGGCAGTTGAATATTATTTTTGAGAATAATAACGATTTTTCCAGGTCTAAGTTCTATTATTTAAGCCATTGTTGTGGGGAGATGAGAAGTGTCATAACAGTTTATGGAAAATATGACACAGAAATCTCAAGGCACATTGGAATAGAAAAAGATGCCTTTCAAAAGCTAAACAAGGTATTCAGACAGGAAAATTTTGTTAGAAACAAAGAAAAAAGCGCTGAACTGCTATGCAATAGCAATCCTTCTCTGTGGCAGTGAATATAAAATAATATGACATACAAATGAAGCACAACATAGCACTTTACATAATGTACAAAGATACTGTACTTCTATCCAAGACAGAAGGTCAGAAAGAAAGGTTTCACCTCATGAAGAGCACATTATTCATCCTCTTCTATACAAATCATGGTGATAGTGTCTCTCCACAACTTCTAACTCATTGTAACTCTTAGTAAGGTTTGTCTTTTGGCTATCTCTCTTAATCCCTGTTCTGCCAACCATTTACACAAGCTTGTTAGGCAAGGGTTATGGGCTGCTTTCCTCTATGCCTCTTGCCTATATTATGTTCTGTGAGTGTCAAACTGTTCAAGGCTTCTTTCCTCATTATCTGACCTAAAAATTTAAAATGTCTTTTTCTGAATCTTAGTCTGATCTGGATATAAATAATCATTTTTGACAGAAATTATAATAGTTTGAATATATGTTATGTATGTTTAATATGTTCATTATCTTTTTCTTTAATACATCACTAGCTTATTTACATACACACAAAAAATTAAGTTCAGAAATTGATATGGCAGCTCAATTTCAAAAGGAAATGAGCAAATTGCAAGCCCAAACTCAAAAATCCAGGAGGCAGAAAAAATGTTGAAATCACAAATCACAGGTCCAATGCAAAAAATCCCAGTTCACATAAATGGTCAGAAATGCAACAGACAGGGAAACACTCACAGTCACTGGCAATCTTACGGATGAGTTAGAAAAAATACTCTCTAGTTCAATAAAACCATCTACCTTTTTTTTCATTGGTTGACAGTTGGAGAGGACAAACAATATTATTATATCCAAGATGCATTTATGGTAACAGCTGTCACTTATTTTTATTTTGGTTATTTTGTTTTAAGCATATCGTACAGAACACATGTGCCCTTTTTCACTGTAAGTGAATTCCTCTTTCACCACAGATTATTAAGCAATTCATGTTTTTTTTAAATCTGACATTATTTCTTAATACCAAGTTATATTTAATGCATACACATGTTTAGTTTCCCTGATTAAAATGTGAATACAGGTTAAATTCCAGTTGGAAGTCACATTTTCTTCATTACAATCTCTAGGCTGATAGGCATTAATTTAATTGTTTAAAAACAGGGATGTCTTTCCAAACATGTGTACCCACTCAGCTGTCACTGAATATGTATATCAAACTCTTGATAATAATGGTGGATCTCAAGCTGTGGCTCTAGATATCTCAAAGGCATATGACAGGATTTGGCACACTGGTCTTCTATGTAAGCTCCAGAGCTACAGTATTACAGGATGATTGTTTGATTTAATCCTATCAAATCATGAAATGTAGGTCATTTTGAACAGGCTGTCTTCCAGATCCTTTCACATGAATGCGGGTGTTCCCCAAGTGCCTATCCTGGGTTCCATGCTGTTTCTGATCTTCATCAATGAGCTTCCTGGTGTCATCAAGTCCCAAGTAGGCATTTATGTTGGTGGCACTACCATTTACTCCTGTCTCAATAGCAAACCCATCAGAGTTGATAAAGTTAACCTGGTTGCTGCTCTTGAAAAGGACATCCAATCAGTAGTTAACTGAGACAGAGAATGTCTCATAAATTTTAATGTCTCCAAAACTAAACTGCACTCGTTAAACCACCATAGAGAAACTTTGCTGCCTGATATCAGCATGGCTGATGCTCAACTCCAGGGGTGCAACACACAGTGCCTTCTCAGCTTTATGTTTTCAACTGACTTGAAGTGGAATGACTACATCAAATCAATATCTGCGTCTACTACAAGGAAAGTTGGTCATGCCAGAAGGTTTTTCACATCAGAGTCCATATTGCACATTTACAAATTTACCATTCATTAAATACTGTTGTCATATCTGGTTTGGATATCCTGCTGTTCATCTCAAGGTTCTTGACATAATCCAAAGAAGGATCTGCAAAATAATTGATCCTGACTTGGCATCTCTCCTGGAGCCTAGCATCAGCCATGCTGATGACTTATAATCAGAAAGACAGTTGAAAATATTTAGGACCTATAATGAGGAAAGAGAACTTGGAGAATTTGACACTGAAAAGATACATTAAAGGCCAGATGGTCATAGGATAGAACTGATAGCCTGCCTAACAAGTTTGTGTATTGACCGATTTATTTATTTTTTAAGGCCTATCAAATTTTTGCAAGTTATTTAAATACAGAAAATATTTTTAGATTGTAAGAATTTTATGGGGATAATGATGATTTACTGATGCAAGCCTTACTGATTAACCTATAGCTGGGGGGAGAAGAGGTGGATTCATACCTTTCCCAAATGTTTTTGCATGTAAGTGAATATAACAAAACCATATTCCCAAGCAATCATCTGTCTAAGTACTGACCAGGCTTGATGTTGCTTAACTGGTGATCATATGAGAAAGAGTGTTTCAACATGATATGGCTATAAGACCACAAGTTTATGGATGGCTGAACAGTGACTGGGATGAAAAGTAAGAAGAGACATTATTTAGAACTACAAAGGATATCAGTGTGTAGAGATCCAATACTGTTTAAATCCTGAAGGAACACATCATATAGAAGATTAGAGTCAATGAATCTTTTGATATATTTGTTCAGTAAAAAAAAAAGAAGATATTGCAACATATGAACATTGATTTCTTTGCCTGTTTTATTACCAAAGTTATCAGACAGTTACATATTCATCCATATTTATCTACTCCATTCTTGTATTCATATTCTGGACAAGTCTCTTCAGCAGCATGATAACACCTATCTATTTTGTTTCTTTCTTTTCCAGGTCCAAAAAAGATTGATCTTTCAAATCCAGCAAATCCTTGCCCAATTGCGCCTTCATTTACCAAGCTATGAACTTAGTCATCAATCAACCTCTTAGTCAGCTCAAAGTTCTATGACTTATCACTGATTATGCTATTGATTCTGAGAAACTGGATCAACTGTTGATCTCCTCTCATCCACCAACAATAATTGATCCCAAATTCCAGAGTTCAGGATGAGAGTTATGTTATTGCTCAAGATATGAACAGATGTAGACATATAGTGACATCTGAACATCACAGTTAAAAATATGCAAATAAAACAACATTTCTATTTTAGTTTTTGTTTTGATAGACTTTATAAAAGTAGTATTTTTGTCTTTATTAAATTTTGATGATGTGATTTTAAAAGATATTTTATTTAAATTGACTCTAACAAGATATTTTATTTACATTGAATCTGACAAAATATCTTATTTATTTACATTGATTCTGACAAGATATTTTATTGTATCCAGAGAAAAGAAAAGCAGGATTTAAAAACATAATAAATGAAAAATACATCACATTTTTCAGATTTAAGAAATATATATCAAGCAAAAATTTATAATGTAACAGTGAATATAAAATCTTGAGATATCATGAGACAGGATAATGTTATAGTCATGGCTAGACCTGAAAGTGTTTGGGAAGGGCAATCTACCTCGGGTGGCATTTAATTGTGCCATTTTTTTCTTTTCATTCCACCTGTCCTTTTTTTTTTTTACCTAAAATCACTTTATAGTTAATTAATATACTAAACATTTATTTTGTGGGTTATATCATGAGTCAATTACTGTTAAGTGATTTTTTTCATAGTGCCTATATTGTTAATATAATAACATTTTATCCTAAAACATTGGGTGTCCAGCTACCCTCCTCACCAGAAAAGCCTGGTGGGAGAACTGGTTTATTTGCCTATCGGCTGACCTTGTAGCAAGTAGTACTGGATTACATGATAACAGTAGCACTTAGAGTGACCTGACATAATTACCAGAAATGTTGCTTTTAAACCTCCATTTTGTGGATTATACCATGAATCAGTTACTGTTCAGGGGATTTTAAAATATTTTTTAATAATTTCCCCCCAAGTAAGGTGGATATAGCACTAGTATGCAGGAGGCTACAGAGAGTGAAAGTGAGAGAAAAGACTGAGTATATGGAGGATTGAGGAAAAGACAAAAGATTAATGGGATTCAAGAAGATATTAGGTAGGTACAAAAATAATGTCGTTTTCTCACATATGTTACTATGTAAGAAAACGGCATTATTTTTGCACCAACCTAATAGAAGATGGTGATTGACATTACATTTAAATTTTTGAAGATTGTAGTTATCAGGGAAGCCAGTAAATGGAGGTGGGAAATGCAAAAAGTAAAGTGGGGGTACCTAGATGTCAATCTAGTAGCAAACTTAAATTCATGTAGTTGGGGCAACAAGGAAAGAAGCTAGTGAAAGCAGCTGCCATGAAAATATTTGTAGACAAGACAAAATGGTGCCAAGATTGTTAATAACATCTTATCATAAAACATTGTTATTTATGGAAAAAAAAAGTTTGTTTAAATTATTTTTTAATGTTTTTCTTGCTTCTTATTTTATTGTTGTTGATGTTTTTAGCAGGGGGAAGAGGCGTCTAATGAAAATCAAATAAATGACTAATTATAATCTTATTTTATATTCTGTAAATGTTGTTCACTTTTGGAATGATCTTTAAAGGAGTGATAAATTTTATGAACACTGGCTGTCACAAACATTTGCTAGACTGATTATTTTTTTTTTTACCATGATGTTCATCTTGTACAAAGCCTGGGAACCACTCAAAGTAGAGGGTTATTGATAAGAGGCACAATTTATGCAGATACATGAGGGAGATAATAGTCAACCCTAGACTTGAATAGGTGAAGATTGTAGTGATTGGAGAAGCATCAGGTCAGAGTTCTTCTATTATTCAGTACTGTTCAGTAAACTAAGGATTTCAGAAAGTATTAGTACCACTTGATGAGCAAATGATTATCATGATAATAATTTTCATTATACAAATGAAAAATGTTTAAAAAAATCCCTTAAAAAAAGGAACTCTAACAAACTGTTGACTAAATTACAACTTCTACTATATTTGTCACTCTTTAAAGTTTTTAGTTTCATATAGGCCAAAGCAATTATTACTTTTTGGACAAAAATTCACCTCAGATGTCCTTTTCAGAAAATTTCTTCCCATATCTTAATTTAAGCTGAAAGCATTCTAGGAGAAAGTAATTTATTTGAATGTTTGTATTCAAAACATGAATCAAATTTTATTTTGCTGAAGAGTTTATGGAAATTAACTTAAAACTTTTTAATCTGCTATTTACAAGTATCATCATCATTATGATCATCAGGTTGAGAATTCTTCTCAGATTCTCCTGATTCATTCCTTCCAACCATCTCTGTCAGACATTGGCAGGTCCTCCAGATGGCATCCACAGTCATCTATGTAAGTTGGTCAATATATGCGTGATGATGTCTTCCAACCGATCTTTTGCTGCCCAATGGGTTCCATGGGAAGTGTTATAGACAAGCGTATGGCTGCAAGAAAGAAATACGACAACAGCAGAAATAGATTTACGTGGTTTATTTCAACATGAACGTGAGGGTTTGGGACAGCTACCTTGTGGTATAGTTCATAAGCCGGCTTCGGATCTAGGTCGATCTCTCATAGTAGTTCACACATGTTGACGGTGGTTGATGCTCCCCTGCTGACAGCTGCTGACCGTGACAGGTCTGTTCCCTGGCCACCTGTGACTGCCTGTTGAACTTCCCTGTGACCCCTTTTATAGCATTTTTTTATGGCTTATCAGGCTCGAAATATGAAGCAAGTATAATTAGGAGGGAAGCATTTTTATTGGATGAAAAATAGAACACTTTAAATATTATTTTATTTTTCGACCAGAACTCGTGTGTCGGGAACATTTGTAAACGAAGATAATTGTCATTTTGTGACGAGGCTTTGTCCTGTTCACATCCGGCTCTCGCTCTTGAGTATTTGCCTGTAAATCAGCCGAGATATGTCTTATTTTATTTTATAACAGAAGGTGTCACTCACAAGTTCTAACTTTTCCAGGAATGGCCAACTAGCCGAAGCCTTATCTCTCTTAGCGAAACTGAGATAGGAGGAAGGTGTCCATAAAGGCGTTTATTTGTTGGATGTTTCTTCCAGCTGATATCCAATGCAACTCGTAACATCCTTGTGTATGTTCCATCAAGTGATGCTTCTTGTATATGTGTAGTATTACCGTTACCTTCTACACATCCTGGTTGAAAGCCAGAGAGGTATTCAGTGTTGCATAGTGTGTCTTGGGCAAGTAAAGCTGGTGGAACACATCCTTCTCTATATCAAACTACATCTGATGTCCTCCAACTTAGAGTCACATGTGGTAATTGATTCCATCAGGGGAACCATCCATGCTAGCCCTTGACTTTAATCGAGAAAGCCCTTCATCCAGCAATAGCATATCACTGGTTACATCCATAGTTATGGTTAAATATATAGTGCCCAGTCTATCCCACTCTTCTAGATAGCCACTGACCCAACAAGAAGGTTCCTCTGCTACATTGTCAATGAAAGTATACTATTTTTGTTCAAATAATTCCCAGTAATTATTGGAAAATATATCTACAGAATAAATAGGAATTTGTTTTTCTCTATTTACATTGCACACACATTCTTGAAGCTTTCAACCATGATGACTCTAAAGTATTTCCATGCATTCAGTCAAATTTATACACAGATTGCAGCAGGTTCAAACAAAAATTTTCATTAGCCAATCTCCAAACTCATCTTTATTTGAAAATTAATTGAGTAAATAAATATTTAAAAAGACAGTGCACCAAAACACTAAGATTTTGGTGCTATCTTAACTTCTTACTGCTTTCTATGCTAAATGTTAGGATTTTGAAAATGCATGAAAATAAAAACAGATTTTCAAATTCCCAATTTTGTTAAATCTAAAAATATACACGTAAAAGCAATCATTTTTGTTTAAAAAACCAACTATGTCAATGTCAGAAAAAGAAACCTGATTAGTGATTTAATTTATTCCCTAAATATAGATGTGTAGATAAGTAGTTTGCTTTTTGTACTTGTCGGTGGTCATGAAATAGTGTTGGGAATAACCTGTCTTTCTTATACAAGTCAGGAGTCACCAAAATATTGTGGGTGGTTATTCCATTTCAAAGTAGAAGAAATTAACCTCGTGTTCACAGAGATAAAAGCATACTTGACAAGAAATAAAGCATACACGAATAACAGGAAAAGCATGGTAAATTGTATGTTAATTTCATACAATTTATTTATAATTTTTTGTGTGGATTGGCATGTGGGATCTTCCACAACAAACCAGCCTTACCTCTTTTTAGGAAATGCACTCTTCCTATCTGGTAAGTAACATCCGACTTTCATACAAATATAACAAGTATTCATTGGTCAGTTACCTCCAATCTAGCTTGCTGATTGGTCAGTTCCAACCAATCAAACCACCTGCACGCGACCAATCTGTTTTCCCGCTCATATGCTGGGATCCTACCACGTGGTACACCACCATTATAAAAACCCAACACGTGTAAACTCCCTTGAGTTTTCTTTTCATTCATCTCTCTCGCACGTCTCATTGCTTGCTACCAAGTGCCAAGATGTAACCTTCAAGAACTCCCATCTTAGCCACTGCGGCGAGGCGTTAGAGACAATTACCAACATTCACGAACTCTGAAATCACTTCTGAACTTTTACCAACTTTACAACTCACAATTCCAAACTTTATTCTTCTAAATTACAGTTTAATATTACTTCTTCTTAATATGAACTCTGGTACAACTAATACCTAATCAAAGGGACACGACTATGTCCTACCTTTTCAGTTCGCATGCATGTACATCAAACATTAATAAATTCAACTGTTATGTTTTGAAATCATTCCGTTCAGTTTTGTATTTTATTCTATGTGCTATTTACGTCAAATACAAATTGCATTGCGTCCACGCATTGTCCTTAATTCCACCTTTCCTAGCCAAAGTTAAATATTGGTAACTCAATCACATACAATAATGATGACCACGACGTTCGTCGTTCAACGTTCACAACAACAATGGTAATACACCGCTACAGGCATGTATATTTTTTTTAGGTTACAATTGTTTTATGGCACATGTGATAAAAGGGAGAAATTTACTTTGTAGCCATATTACAGAAACAAGTTGGACACATGTTGCCTGTACAAACGTTCGTAGTGAATAGATTGAATTTAATTTGGTGAGATGTCCATATTTTCAGCAGCAACAGTTTTTGTTACATGCTTGGGGTATTTTATTATTTTATTTGATTTATTTTATACAGTGTTTTTGTAATATTGTTTTATTTATAATAGGTATCCCAACACTCAGGTTGTAGTGGTGCTGTAAGTATTGTTGGCTAGGGTCACCGTGAATATAATCAAGAAGGAAAGCTGTGTTCTTGTAAAACAACACCCCACATGAATCATGTACAATAAACATGAGAGAAAAATAATCAAGCTCAGTGAACATTAATAAAATATTGTATTAACAATGATATACAAAAATCAACAATAGTATAAAGAAAGTTGCTTCCCTTTTTCCGTAATAAAAAGGGTAAGTTTAGCTAATTAATGTTGAGTACAATGTTGAATGTTATTTAACTACAAGTACAATTGAAGTCTTAGCTAAATAAAGAATAATTCCACAGTGTGTTACCAGTGTAAAAAGATGTAATGTTCATGAGTGATATCAATAGGAATTAGTATGATTACTCGAATGAGTAATAATTAAGAATTAAAATGTCATAAGAATATGCGCCGTGCCGTATTATCCAAGAATTGAACAGCTACTGGCTGTTGGCTAACAGTGAGAGGGTTTTTATAGTTACTCATAGGCTCCAGTGAGCTTGGCGCCAAAAATATAGAAAGATACTAAAATACGCGATTGGTCAGGAAATGGACCAATCCGTGATTTTAGAGAAAAATTCAAATTACGTGCGATGGCAAAATTGTCATATAATAAGTATCATATATTTATGAACCAATGGCATTAAAGAATTTAACAATTTATCTATCGCATTCCACCATAGTAAATTTGTTCCTACACTTTGTTCAAAACAAGCTTTGCTACAAAATCGCTGATTGGTCCATTTTCCGTCCAATAGGATATTTTTCATGTATATTCAAAAATGTACTAAAGCGTCTCTTTTTGGAGCCACTCCAGATAGTATAAATATTGGATGCATTCCAAAAAACCAGTAGTAGCAATTTCAGAACCACAGTCGAGGTACCCAGAGACAATAGTTCTCATTTACTCGCTCGTGTATTTCATCCTACTCACTCCGCACGTACATACACACTACAGAACTTTATGTGACACACCACCAGTTCTCACTGGACACACCAAGTTAAATCAACTTTGTAAGTTGCAACTACTGAACAATTTTATGAAAGAAATATTCTATTTTCAACATTGAACTCTGAACATTTTTCTTAGACAAATCTTCTATAAGACATTTCCTTACAGTCAAGGGGAAGCTACTTTTTCTCCCTTTTTCACTCATATTGCAACAACTTTGTATTATTGTTGAATTTAATATACATATTTCTTCGTTAAACAAAATTGGTTCTCATTCTTTTCCCTTGATGTTTTAAGTATTATGTATGAATGTTGATTACCTTCTCAACACGCAGCCGTATTATCTATTTAACCCATTCAACATTGGTGACCACAACACACACAGTACATTCTATAATTGATCAACCCGACGTACTAATCAACACTTAACAATTGGTAACCCCGACGTAGGAATTACAATTGGTGACGCCGACGGAAACAAACTACAGTTTGTGACACCAACATTCAAGGAATATAACAGACAAAAGTGAAGTGAACCTTATATTGTGCCAAACACAGTATAAAGAAATCAACGTACAAAACTTCAACTTGGCGCGAAAAAATTTTTTGTCCACCACGTGCGTAAAAAAATATATCTAACATGGCCGACCAGTGAAGCAACCGTGATGCTCAATTTGCCAGTCTTTGACACAACCAACGTCAATGTGTGGTTCGCACAGTTAGAGGCTATATTTCAGGCGAAGAAGATACAATCCCAGATGGTACGTTATGCCTATGTAGTGGAAAAACTGCCACCTGAAATTGCGTCCGATGTGTTGGATTTATTAAATAACGTCCCTAACCCTTTCGACACACTGAAAGAGGCAATAATCTACAAGACAGGAAAGTCGCAAGAACATAAACTGAATGACTTATTCAATACGTTGCAGCTAGGCGACAGCAAGCCATCTCAATTACTGCGAAAAATGAAGAATTTACTAGGCGGGAACTCGATGTCCGATTCTTTATTTCGTAAATTGTGGATGGACAAGTTACCAACCGACACAACTCAAATCCTAGCTACACTACCCGAAGACCTAGATTTTAAAAAAAACGGCGGAGATAGAGGACAAGATAAGTGATGCTGCAACTATCAGCAGTGTCAACGCTCCAACGCTACGCGACACGCCACGTGAGGACGAATTTAACAAGCTGCATCAGCAAATTAATAGGCTATCTGAACAGATAGACCGTTTGTATAGAGAGCGGTCATCCTCAGCTCACAACTTATACAAGTCCCAACGACATTCCCGATCTAATTCTCGGGGAAGAAACGATGCGTATTGCTGGTACCATCGCAAATTTGGACAGGCAGCAAAAAATGCACCAAGCCATGCAATTTCAAACAACAATCGGATTCTACATCATGCCAGAAGGTGGGAAACGCCATTCCCAACAGCGCATGAAGACGGCGTCTGCTGTTGGGATAGGAAATGTCAACCGTCTATTGTACGTCAGAGACAGAAACTCCGACAAAATGTTTCTTGTGGACACAGGTGCACAAATTAGTGTTATTCCACCTAGTTCCAGTTTTTCAAATACTAAATCTTCAGTAACCCTACGTGCTGCTAATGGATCACAAATCCAGACTTTCGGTCAAGTATCTATGGCTTTGGACATAGGCCTGAGGAGAACATTCCAATGGTTATTTGCAGTAGCTGAAGTCAAGTTCCCAATATTAGGCGCAGATTTTTTGGCTCACTTATCGTGGATATGTCGAAACACTCACTGTTAGACCAGACGACGAATCTTATGAATTATGGAGTTACTTCCACCCTCACCTCCACTGAACTATGCGTCGCCTTGCCAACAGACAACCCTCTCAAAGGTGTATTGGACAAATTTCCTTCACTCGTCCACCCTTTCACATATACCGAAACGGTGAAGCACCACACCGTACACAAAATTCAAACATTTGGCTCGCCAGTCTCTTCCAAGCCGCGCAGGTTAAGTCCTGAGAAGTATAAACTAGCGCGCGCGCGCGCGCGGAATTTCAACACGTTAGACTTAGGAATTATCCGGCCACTCCACATTGTCCCTAAGGCGCAAGAGGGGGCATGGAGACCCTGCGGCGATTATCGACACTTAAACACACAAACGGTGCCTGACAAGTATCCTGTAGCTAATTTGGCAGATTTTGCAGTTTCTCTGCAAGTGCAAAATTATTTACAAAAATCGACCTGAGAAAAGCATTTTATCAGATCCCTGTTGCCGAGGAAGATGTGCACAAGAGTGCTATAACGACAGCACACCCTTTGGTCTTTATGAATTCTTACGAATGCCTTTCGGTCTCCGAAATGCTGCACAATCTTTCCAGAGGTTAATCGATGAAGCCCTTCGAGGTTTACACCACTCATTCGCCTACATCGATGATCTACTAGTAGCAAGTGCCAAAATGGACGATCTTTTATGTTTTTGCAGTATTTTCACAATAATTATCAGCATTTCAGTTACCAAGTAACATTTTATTTTTAAGTTACCCCTTCAAACAATTTTCTTACTAAATTATCTAATGAATGGATTTTAGTTACGATTTATTGCTATCTAGATACAAATTTATGATTTAATATTCATTTTCCTAATTTATTATTATTTCTTAATAATATTTATTTCATACGGATTATGATTGTTTATTTTATTCTAAAGTAAAATATTTTAATGTTTCAGTTTTAAGGACCACTGTGGAAATAGGTTTGTTGAGAAAATATTTTAGTGCTTCCTTATTTGTTACTCAGGTGTATGGATGACTCCTGATTGTATTAGTGCAATTTTTTATGAACGGCAAATAAACTCAAATTCAGTAAGAGAACGTAGACAATAATTTGTAGATGACTACTAGTGTTCCTTTTTTTTTTTTTTTTCTCTCTCTCTCTCTCTCTCTCTCTCCAGAAATTGTACATGTTGATTCAGGACTGTACTTGTTCAGCATCTGCTCCATATACATTCTAAATCTGTTGATTTTAGGTCATTTTTAATGGTACCATGATAAATGGAAAGAGCACCCACCAGAAATGGCTAGATAAGAAATTTGGTGTTTCTAGTGTAAGAAGTATTCATTTTAAGTAATTCAAGCAAGTCTAAAATCGGCCTTTCAAATACTTTGTGACAAAAGGTTAAAAAGCAATTTTTTTTTTTTTTTTTTTTTTTTTTAAATTTTGAAGTGGAATAATCCAGAATATATTCATTCTATCACTCTCCAAAAAATCAGGCATGTTACTGGTATAATCATATTCATATGTGATATTTGAAATTTGGGATGAATGTGGGTCTTATTTCCAGTTTTATAAAATGTCAACAAACCTCAGGTTATGAGTCGATTGCACATC